>CM076972.1:557015-574515 GCA_039105355.1 Benthosema pterotum | reverse complement strand
TCAACAGATAAAACACCAAAACGCGTTCAGGACACTAAGGGTTAAGTCAGTGGTTTTCAACCAGTGGTCCCTGAGAGGGTTCCAGGTGGTCCCCAGGCTAAATGATAGAGAGTTGGCTACCAAATGGACCCTTATAGATCTGTGAAATGAAACATTTTACGATCTGAACTACTTGTTTTGAACAACTGAATGACTTATTTTCAACAATGTACACAATTAGTTTTGAGTTTTGTTATTTTTGACCAACATACAGTATATAGCAAGGGGTTGATTAAAGGAGAATTCTGGCCCCAAAGTTTTTTTAATCTTTATTTGCAGTTATTTTTATTTTTTTTTTGAAAAAAGTGGTCCATGTGTTATTTTGTGAAAACACTCCTTTATGGCTGTATGGCAAGTTCACCTATATACCTGTACATCGCTCCAAGATGCATTTTTTGCTATATATTGTGTCTCCACCATGTCAGTA
This sequence comes from Benthosema pterotum, assembly GCA_039105355.1. Taxonomy (NCBI): domain Eukaryota; kingdom Metazoa; phylum Chordata; class Actinopteri; order Myctophiformes; family Myctophidae; genus Benthosema; species Benthosema pterotum. The sequence goes on along the minus strand of CM076972.1, from coordinate 574,049 downwards.
GTGTGTTAACACTCACACTTTCACTTTCACTTTTGTTTCAGCAGTGGTTCAGCCATAAACCATGTGCCACGCCCCCAGGGATCCCTGGGGGCGTGGCACATGGTTTATGGCTGAACCACTACTGAAACAAACTCACTACTGACATGGTGGAGACAACTTAGCTGGGGACCACCTGGAACCCTCTCAGGGACCACCAGAAAGGTCTTTACCTGTCTGTCTGCTGGTAGACCTCCCACCTGTCTGTCTGCGTGTATTACCTGTCTGTCTGCTGGTAGACCTCCTACCTGTCTGTCTGCGTGTATTACCTGTCTGTCTGCGTGTATTACCTGTCTGTCTGCTGGTAGACCTCCTACCTGTCTGTCTGCGTGTATTACCTGTCTGTCTGCTGGTAGACCTCCCAGATACATGTCTCCTTCTAGATCCAGGATCTCACTCTCACCACTGGCTGTGAACGGGGTGCGACGACTGTTGACCGAGATGGTCCCTGGAGAGAGAAAATATACTGTCAGAGGACCACCCAGATGGTCCCTGAGGAGAGAGAAAATACTGTGTCAGAGGACCACCAAAACACTGTGTCAGAGGACCACCCAGATGGTCCCTGGAAATACAGAAAATACACTGCTTAGTCAGACAGACAGACAGACAGACAGACAGACAGACAGACAGACAGACAGACAGTAACAGACAGACAGACAGACAGACAGACAGACAGACAGACAGACAGACAGACAGACAGTAACAGACAGACAGACAGACAGACAGACAGACAGACAGACAGACAGACAGACAGACAGACAGACAGACAGACAGACAGACAGACAGGTACCTGATCTCCCGTCTCTCTGTATGTCCACATGGTACCAGACAGACAGACAGACAGACAGACAGACAGACAGACAGACAGTAACAGACAGACAGACAGTAACAGACAGACAGACAGACAGACAGACAGACAGACAGACAGGTACCTGATCTCCCGTCTCTCTGTATGTCCACATGGTACCAGGCTCCATCGTTGACCTTGTTGATGGTTGCTTTGACCTTGATGGTTCCAGATCCCATGTCTAGGAGCAGGAAGAGAGAACCGTCTAACCAGCTCTACTGCGAAGAAATCCACCTGGATACACACAGTATACACACACACACACACACACACACACACACACAACACACACACACACACACACACACACACACAACACACAACACACACACACAACACACACACACACACAGTGTTACAGTAATTACAGTCAAACGACCCTTACTGGATAAACCCGTAAGGGTCCATTTGGTTTCATTTTACGATCTCAAGAGTTACAGATCTATAAGGGTCCATTTGGTTACCAAAGTTCATTCTAGGAAAGAAAGAGGACTCTATCATAGATGGAAAAAAAGGTGAAAAACAGGGGTTTTATCTCTGGCGCCTGTCAACCAATTTCACCCCAACTCTCACCAGCAAAAAAGCACTAGATTTTCCACCAGGAGTTTTTTCACTAATTTTGGCAAAAGGGAGGTCTGGAAAAAAAAATATATAGTGACAAATGCGCCAAGTTGGCAACACTGCCAGGGTTAAGGGTCTAACAGTCCGTTTTAAACGGCGGGCGATGGACAAGCAATGTCGCCCGACATCCATTATTTGTATCCAGAACGGGCGACGTGGGCGGAAAAAAAGATGCTGAGCTTTTTGGTCAAATCAGCCAACGTTTGCCCGGGATAACCAATCAGAGCCAAGCTCTATTTTTCCCCCCCCTCGACCCCAAAACCATTTGGTACAGTTTGGTTCCTAGTTCCGTTCCCACTTCCTCCTCCACCATACTATATGTTTCAGTGCACCACAGCACGTTGTTTACGGTACTCATTTTGCATGCCATTCTAACGAGAATTTACGGTAATGACCTCGGCATCGCTCATATCGGCCGACGTTGTCGTCCGTCGCCCGCCGCTAAAACGTACTGTAAGGTTCTGAGGGTCTCAGGGTAAGGGTCTCAGGGTAAGGGTCTAAGGGTCTGAGGGTCTAAGGCTCTGAGGGTTTCAGGTAAGGGTCTAAGGGTCTGAGGGTCTAAGGCTCTGAGGGTCTCAGGGTAAGGGCCTAAGGGTCTGAGGGTCTAAGGCTCTGAGGGTCTCAGGCTCTGAGGGTTTCAGGTAAGGGTCTAAGGCTCTGAGGGTCTAAGGCTCTGAGGGTCTCAGGGTAAGGTCTAAGGCTCTGAGGGTCTCAGGGTAAGGGTCTAAGGCTCTGAGGGTCTCAGGGTAAGGGTCTAAGGCTCTGAGGCTCTCAGGGTAAGGTTTTAAAGGGTCTGAGGGTCCCAGGGTAAGGGTCTAAGGCTCTGAGGGTCTCAGGGTAAGGGTCTAAGGGTCTGAGGGTCTAGGGGTAAGGGTCTAAGGGTCTGAGGGTCTAAGGCTCTGAGGGTTTCAGGGTAAGGGTCTAAGGGTCTGAGGGTCTAAGGCTCTGAGGGTCTAGGGGTAAGGGTCTAAGGGTCTGAGGGTCTCAGGGTAAGGTCTAAGGGTCTGAGGGTCTAAGGCTCTGAGGGTCTCAGGATAAGGGTCTAAGGCTCTGAGGGTCTCAGGGTAAGGGTCTAAGGCTCTGAGGGTCTAGGGGTAAGGGTCTAAGGCTCTGAGGGTCCAGGTAAGGGTCTAAGGCTCTGAGGGTCTCAGGATAAGGGTCTAAGGCTCTGAGGGTCTAGGGGTAAGGGTCTAAGGCTCTGAGGGTCTCAGGGTAAGGGTCTAAGGCTCTGAGGGTCTCAGGGTAAGGGTCTAAGGCTCTGAGGGTCTCAGGGTAAGGGTCTAAGGCTCTGAGGGTCTCAGGGTAAGGGTCTAAGGCTCTGAGGGTCTCAGGATAAGGGTCTAAGGCTCTGAGGGTCTCAGGGTAAGGGTCTAAGGCTCTGAGGGTCTCAGGATAAGGGTCTAAGGCTCTGAGGGTCTCAGGGTAAGGTTTTAAGGGTCTGAGGGTCTCAGGATAAGGGTCTAAGGCTCTGAGGGTTCAGGGTAAGGTTTTAAGGGTCTGAGGGTCCAGGATAAGGGTCTAAGGCTCTGAGGGTCTCAGGGTAAGGGTCTAAGGCTCTGAGGGTCTAGGGGTAAGGGTCTAAGGCTCTGAGGGTCTAAGGGTAAGGGTCTAAGGCTCTGAGGGTCTCAGGGTAAGGGTCTAAGGCTCTGAGGGTCTAAGGCTCTGAGGGTCTCAGGGTAAGGGTCTAAGGCTCTGAGGGTCTAAGGCTCTGAGGGTCTCAGGGTAAGGGTCTAAGGCTCTGAGGTTCTAAGGCTCTGAGGGTCTCAGGATAAGGGTCTAAGGCTCTGAGGGTCTCAGGTAAGGGTCTAAGGCTCTGAGGTCCAGGGTAAGGGTCTAAGGGTCTGAGGGTCTAAGGCTCTGAGGGTCCAGGATAAGGGTCTAGGCTCTGAGGGTCTCAGGGTAAGGGTCTTAAGGGTCTGAGGGTCTAAGGCTCTGAGGGTCTCAGGATAAGGGTCTAAGGCTCTGAGGGTCTCAGGGTAAGGTTTTTTAAGGGTCTGAGGGTCTAGGATAAGGGTCTAAGGGTCTGAGGGTCTCAGGGTAAGGGTCTAAGGGTCTGAGGGTCTCAGGGTAAGGTCTAAGGGTACATACCACCTTGGTATTCTTCTGACTCTTAGCGGTCTCCTAGAGTCCAGGTAAGGGTCTAAGCTCTGAGGGTCTCAGGGTAAGGGTCTAAGGCTCTGAGGGTCTCAGGTAAGGGTCTAAGGCTCTGAGGGTCCCAGGGTACATACCTTGGTGTTCTTCTGACTCTTAGCGGTCTCCTAGAGTCCAGGGTAAGGGTCTAAGGGTCTCAGGGTCTAAGGGTCTCAGGGTACATACCTTAGTGTTCTTCTGACTCTTAGCGGTCTCCTTCCTCTCCTGTGGCTCTGAGGGTCTCAGGTAAGGGTCTAAGGGTCTAAGGGTCTCAGGGTACATACCTTGGTGTTTTTTCTGACTCTTAGCGGTCTCCTAGAGTCCAGGTAAGGGTCTAAGGCTCTGAGGGTCTCAGGGATGGGGTCTAAGGTAGAGCCTGCACGGGACTGATTATTCGATCCCGCTCCCGCCCCTCGCTCCCGCTAGATTTCTGTCCATTACCGCCCGCTCACCCGCGATGATTTTTATTTTGACCGCCCGCGGCAATCGTCTGTCCGCCCGCTCCCGCCCGCAACAAAAAAAGAAGCCACTTTTAGTCCCGCCACATCCGCGAATGTATTACTTAGTCCCGATAATACCGCAAATCTCAACTGAGATTGGAAAAAAAAAAAAAAACACGGAAAGAAGCTGCAGGGCCGCAAGTTAAAAAGAGAAAGAAAGGCGGCGTTGTCATTACAGCATTATATCAGCACCATGGGGGAGGAACAGCACCGGGGCCGCCGCCATAAACGAGTAGGAGAGACGCGACATACAGGCTACCGAGGCTCTATAAGTTGATAAGTTGTTTTTCCCCCCTTCTCTCCGAGGGAAAGGAGTAGGAGGAATTAAACATTTGCCTTGTTTTTTTTTTCCCTTTTTTCTTTCTCTGTGTGCGACGCGTGTGTATATAATTCAACTGTAATATTGGTTACTGTCACTCACGGACAGAAGTCTCTTTTGAAGTTTCCTTGCAACTCTATCTGAGTTCAGCCTTAATTTAGGTTTACCAATATTACTGCAGCAGCATGCGCAGCGCGCTCTTGCGCTCTGGGCGCGTGGCGTTCCACTGATCATTACGCACACGGATCAGATCGAACAGCAAACAGTGTCAGAGAAATACAGAACTTCATCAACCCTCCTCGTGCTACAGTGACCGTCTTGTTCCTCGTTTCGCTTTACGCACGGGACGCATGCTTCTGTCCGCGTCATTCTCATTAAATTACTGAAGGGATCAGAAAAGAAACGCGGCCGCTATGGTGGTGGTGGTGGTGGTGGACGGTGGAGGAGGAGGAGGCGGCTACATGTAAATGGATCGTATGCTGATGTGGACTCTGTTAGAACAATCAAGTCTTCTGTTGCGTTCTAATGTGTGGGCTGCTGTGTATTGATAATGTTAGCCTATGTGTTTTTATGGCTGGCCTGGGAGTGTACGTTGTGCTGCGTGTGCCAATATTGTTTTCATATAAGCTTGCCACATGCGCCATGCATAGCCTCGCGATGTGTTTTGGATAAGCACTGTGCCGGCATCATAGCGGCACCATTTGATTCCCGCCCCCCATGGGGAACCACCACGACGGGCCCCCCCCCCCCCCGCGCGCGCGCGCCATATAAGGACATAACGATACAACTTCGACTTGACTGTCTGCCTACACAAGTTTGTGCTGAAGCCTTGCAGGTTAGTTATTGAGGTGTGTGTGTGTGTGTGTGTGTGTGTGTTGTGTGTGTTGTGTGTGTGTGTGTGTGTGTGTGTGTGTGTGGTGTAAGCGCTCATGTTGGGTCAGGTGAGGCTTTTTCTTCCGTTTTAATTGCGTTTGCGGGAGTAAGCGGGATTTTGCGGGTCCCGCTTATTTTATTTTGACCGCCCTCTCCCGCCCGCGGGCATTTTCATGCCGCCCGCAGCCGCAAAGATTTGCGTCGGGTCCGCGGGACCCGCGGGATCCCGTTCCCAGCAAGGCCTCTAGTCTAAGGGTCTAAGGGTCTCAGGGTACATACCTTGGTGTTTTTCTGACTCTTAGCGGTCTCCTAGAGTCCAGGGTAAGGGTCTAAGGGTCTAAGGGTCCCAGGGTACATACCTTGGTGTTCTTCTGACTCTTAGCGGTCTCCTAGAGTCCAGGGTAAGGGTCTAAGGGTCTCAGGGTCCCAGGGTACATACCTTGGTGTTTCTTCTTGACTCTTAGCGGTCTCCTAGAGTCCAGGGTAAGGGTCTCAGGGTCTAAGGGTTTTTCAGGGTACATACCTTGGTATTCTTCTGACTCTTAGCGGTCTCCTAGAGTCCAGGGTAAGGGTCTAAGGCTCTGAGGGTCTCAGGGTAGGGTCTAAGGGTCTAAGGGTCCTCAGGGTACATACCTTGGTGTTCTTCTGACTCTTAGCGGTCTCCTAGAGTCCAGGGTAAGGGTCTAAAGGTCTAAGGGTCCCAGGGTACATACCTTGGTGTTCTTCTGACTCTTAGCGGTCTCCTAGAGTCAGGGTAAGGGTCTAAGGGTCTCAGGGTACATACCTTGGTATTCTTCTGACTCTTAGCGGTCTCCTAGAGTCCAGGGTAAGGTTTTAAAGGTCTAAGGGTCCACAGGGTACATACCTTGGTATTCTTCTGACTCTTAGCGGTCTCCTAGAGTCCAGGGTAAGGTTTTAAAGGTCTAAGGGTCCCAGGGTACATACCTTGGTGTTCTTCTGACTCTTAGCGGTCTCCTAGAGTCCAGGGTAAGGGTCTAAGGGTCTAAGGGTCCCAGGGTACATACCTTGGTGTTCTTCTGACTCTTAGCGGTCTCCTAGAGTCCAGGGTAAGGGTCTAAGGGTCTAAGGGTCCCAGGGTACATACCTTGGTGTTCTTCTGACTCTTAGCGGTCTCCTAGAGTCCAGGGTAAGGGTCTAAGGGTCTAAGGGTCTCAGGGTACATACCTTGGTGTTCTTCTGACTCTTAGCGGTCTCCTTCCTCTCCTGAGGTTTGCCGTGGGTGAAGAGGATCAGGCCGTTTGGTTCTGTGGTCCTGAAGTCGAAGGAGATGGATCCCATCCTCTTGGTGTTCCACTTGGGCAGAGAGATGAAGGCCTCAGGGGTCTGGAAGGAGACCGGGTCCAGCGTGGCAACGTTCTCACACTTATAGACCACCTCCCCTTGGATCTTCATCTTGGGGTCCACGATGCGCGCCAGGCGAGACAGCTCCAACCGGATGTCGTTGTTCTTGTAGACCACCTGCAGGAGAGACCACGTTAGTTAGTACACCTCCTATACCTGTAGAGACCTCCTATAGAGACCTTGTTAGTTAGTACACCTCCTATACTGTAGAGACCTCCTATAGAGACCTCCTATAGAGACCACGTTAGTTAGTACACCTCCTATAGAGACCCTATAGAGACCTCCTATAGAGACCGTGTTAGTTAGTACACCTCCTATACCTGTAGAGACCTCCTATAGAGACCACGTTAGTTAGTACACCTCCTATACCTGTAGAGACCTCCTATAGAGACCACGTTAGTTAGTACACCTCCTATACCTGTAGAGACCTCCTATAGAGACCACGTTAGTTAGTACACCTCCTATAGAGACCTCCTATAGAGACCTCCTATAGAGACCTCCTATAGAGACCTCCCTATAAGAGACCTCCTATAGAGACCGTGTTAGTTAGTACACCTCCTATACCTGTAGAGACCTCCTATAGAGACCTCCTATAGAGACCTCCTATAGAGACCTCCTATAGAGACCACGTTAGTTAGTACACCTCCTATACCTGTAGAGACCTCCTATAGAGACCTCCTATAGAGACCTCCTATACCTGTAGAGACCTCCTATAGAGACCACGTTAGTTAGTCCATTTGGTTTCATGTTTACACTCTCAAGAGTTAAAATATTCATCATGTAAATTATCCCAAGTCTACACAACTAGAGAATGTAGAAGATTAATGGTCATTTTGATCTGTATGTTGGACTGTTTGTTTTCCCAAATTCAGCCTGGAATTGTGGACAAAAGCAAAATAAATCTTTAGTTTTGGGGTCTGTGGGGCTAAATTGTCATTAAAAGTGGTCCGTTGCTCAAATGCTGAATAAATAGTGGGCCCTGGTATGAAAAAGGTTGAAAACCACTGTACTACAGGACAGACCATGTTAAAACCTCTGTACTACAGACCATGTTAAAACCTCTGTACTACAGGACAGACCATGTTAAAACCTCTGTACTACAGGACAGACCATGTTAAAACCTGTACTACAGGACAGACCATGTTAAAACCTGTACTACAGGACAGACCATGTTAAAACCTGTACTACAGGACAGACCATGTTAAAACCTCTGTACTACAGGACAGACCATGTTAAAACCTCTGTACTACAGGACAGACCATGTTAAAACCTCTGTACTACAGACCATGTTAAAACCTGTACTACAGGACAGACCATGTTAAAACCTCTGTACTACAGGACAGACCATGTTAAAACCTGTACTACAGGACAGACCATGTTAAAACCTCTGTACTACAGACCATGTTAAAAACCTGTACTACAGGACAGACCATGTTAAAACCTCTGTACTACAGACCATGTTAAAACCTTGTACTACAGACCATGTTAAAACCTCTGTACTACAGGACAGACCATGTTAAAACTGTACTACAGGACAGACCATGTTAAAACCTGTACTACAGACCATGTTTAAACCTCTGTACTACAGGACAGCCCATGTTAAAAACTGTACTACAGGACAGACCATGTTAAAACCTCTGTACTACAGACCATGTTAAAACCTCTGTACTACAGGACAGACCATGTTAAAACCTGTACTACAGGACAGACCATGTTAAAACCTCTGTACTACAGGACAGACCATGTTAAAACCTCTGTACTACAGGACAGACCATGTTTAAAACCTCTGTACTACAGGACAGACCATGTTAAAACCACTGTACTACAGGACAGACCATGTTAAAACCACTGTACTACAGGACAGACCATGTTAAAAACCTGTACTACAGGACAGACCATGTTAAAACCTGTACTACAGGACAGACCATGTTAAAACCACTGTACTACAGGACAGACCATGTTAAAACCTGTACTACAGGACAGACCATGTTAAAACCTCTGTACTACAGGACAGACCATGTTAAAACCTGTACTACAGGACAGACCGTGTTAAAACCTCTGTACTACAGGACAGACCATGTTAAAACCACTGTACTACAGGACAGACCATGTTAAAACCTGTACTACAGGACAGACCGTGTTAAAACCTCTGTACTACAGGACAGACCATGTTAAAACCTCTGTACTACAGGACAGACCATGTTAAAACCTCTGTACTACAGGACAGACCATGTTAAAACCTCTGTACTACAGGACAGACCATGTTAAAACCTGTACTACAGGACAGACCATGTTAAAAACCTCTGTACTACAGGACAGACCATGTTAAAACCTGTACTACAGGACAGACCATGTTAAAACCTCTGTACTACAGGACAGACCATGTTAAAACCTGTACTACAGGACAGACCATGTTAAAACCTGTACTACAGGACAGACCATGTTAAAACCTCTGTACTACAGGACAGACCATGTTAAAACCTGTACTACAGGACAGACCATGTTAAAACCTCTGTACTACAGGACAGACCATGTTAAAACCTCTGTACTACAGGACAGACCATGTTAAAACCTCTGTACTACAGGACAGACCATGTTAAAACCTGTACTACAGACCATGTTAAAACCTGTACTACAGGACAGACCATGTTAAAACCCTGTACTACAGGACAGACCATGTTAAAACCTCTGTACTACAGGACAGACCATGTTAAAACCTGTACTACAGGACAGACCATGTTAAAACCTCTGTACTACAGGACAGACCATGTTAAAACCTCTGTACTACAGGACAGACCATGTTAAAACCTCTGTACTACAGGACAGACCATGTTAAAACCTCTGTACTACAGGACAGACCATGTTAAAACCTCTGTACTACAGGACAGACCATGTTAAAACCTGTACTACAGGACAGACCATGTTAAAACCTGTACTACAGGACAGACCATGTTAAAACCTCTGTACTACAGGACAGACCATGTTAAAACCTCTGTACTACAGGACAGACCATGTTAAAACCTGTACTACAGGACAGACCATGTTAAAACCTCTGTACTACAGGACAGACCATGTTAAAACCTGTACTACAGGACAGACCATGTTAAAACCTCTGTACTACAGGACAGACCATGTTAAAACCTCTGTACTACAGGACAGACCATGTTAAAACCTGTACTACAGGACAGACCATGTTAAAACCTGTACTACAGGACAGACCATGTTAAAACCTGTACTACAGGACAGACCATGTTAAAACCTGTACTACAGGACAGACCATGTTAAAACCTCTGTACTACAGGACAGACCATGTTAAAACTGTACTACAGGACAGACCATGTTAAAAACCTGTACTACAGGACAGACCATGTTAAAACCTCTGTACTACTGGACAGACCATGTTAAAACCTGTACTACAGGACAGACCATGTTAAAACCCTCTGTACTCAGGACAGACCATGTTAAAACCACTGTACTACAGGACAGACCATGTTAAAACCTCTGTACTACAGGACAGACCATGTTAAAACCTCTGTACTACAGGACAGACCATGTTAAAACCTCTGTACTACAGACCATGTTAAAACCTCTGTACTACAGGACAGACCATGTTAAAACCTCTGTACTACAGGACAGACCATGTTAAAACCTCTGTACTACAGGACAGACCATGTTAAAACCTCTGTACTACAGGACAGACCATGTTAAAACCTCTGTACTACAGGACAGACCATGTTAAAACCTCTGTACTACAGACCATGTTAAAACCTCTGTACTACAGGACAGACCATGTTAAAACCTCTGTACTACAGGACAGACCATGTTAAAACCTCTGTACTACAGGACAGACCATGTTAAAACCTGTACTACAGGACAGACCATGTTAAAACCTGCACTACAGGACAGACCATGTTAAAACCTGTACCTACAGGACAGACCATGTTAAAACCTCTGTACTACAGACCATGTTTAAACCTCTTACTACAGGACAGACCGTGTTTAAAACCTCTGTACTACAGGACAGACCATGTTAAAAACCTCTGTACTACAGGACAGACCATGTAAAACCTGTACTACAGGTCAGACCATTGTTAAAACCTGTACTACAGGACAGACCATGTTAAAACCTGCACTACAGGACAGACCATGTTAAAACCTCTGTACTACAGGACAGACCATGTTAAAACCTCTGTACTACAGGACAGACCATGTTAAAACCTCTGTACTACAGGACAGACCATGTTAAAACCTGTACTACAGGACAGACCATGTTAAAACCTGTACTACAGGACAGACCATGTTAAAACCTGCACTACAGGACAGACCATGTTAAAACCTGTACTACAGGACAGACCATGTTAAAACCTCTGTACTACAGACCATGTTAAAACCTCTGTACTACAGGACAGACCATGTTAAAACCTCTGTACTACAGGACAGACCATGTTAAAACCTCTGTACTACAGGACAGACCATGTTAAAACCTCTGTACTACAGACCATGTTAAAACCTCTGTACTACAGACCATGTTAAAACCTCTGTACTACAGGACAGACCATGTTAAAACCTCTGTACTACAGGACAGACCATGTTAAAACCTCTGTACTACAGACCATGTTAAAACCTCTGTACTACAGACCATGTTAAAACCTCTGTACTACAGGACAGACCATGTTAAAACCTCTGTACTACAGGACAGACCATGTTAAAACCTCTGTACTACAGGACAGACCATGTTAAAACCTCTGTACTACAGGACAGACCATGTTAAAACCTCTGTACTACAGGACAGACCATGTTAAAACCTCTGTACTACAGGACAGACCATGTTTAAAACCTCTGTACTACAGGACAGACCATGTTTAAAACCTCTGTACTACAGGACAGACCATGTTAAAACCTCTGTACTACAGGTACAGACCATGTTAAAAACCTGTACTACAGGACAGACCATGTTAAAACCTCTGTACTACAGGACAGACCATGTAAAACCTCTGTACTACAGGACAGACCATGTTAAAACCTGTACTACTGGACAGACCCATGTTAAAACCTGTACTACAGGACAGACCATGTAAAACCTGTACTACAGGACAGACCATTTTAAAACCTGTACTACAGGACAGACCATGTTAAAACTCTCTACTACAGGACAGACCATGTTAAAACCTGTACTACAGGACAGACCATGTTAAAACCTGTACTACAGGACAGACCATGTTAAAACCTCTGTATACAGGACAGACCATGTTAAAACCTGTACTACAGGACAGACCATGTTAAAACCTCTGTACTACAGGACAGACCATGTTAAAACCACTGTACTACTGGACAGACCATGTTAAAACCTCTGTACTACAGGACAGACCATGTTAAAACCTGTACTACAGGACAGACCATGTTAAAAACTCTGTACTACAGGACAGACCATGTTAAAAACTGTACTACAGGACAAACCATGTTAAAATAAAACCTCTGTACTACAGGACAGACCGTGTTAAAACCTGTACTACAGGACAGACCATGTTAAAACCTCTGTACTACAGGACAGACATGTTAAAACCTCTGTACTACAGGACAGACCATGTTAAACCCTCTGTACTACAGGACAGACCATGTTAAAAACCTCTGTACTACAGGACAGACACATGTTAAAACCTCTGTACTACAGACAGACCATGTTAAAACCTGTACTACAGACCATGTTAAAACCTCTGTACTACAGGACAGACCATGTTAAAAACCTCTGTACTACAGGACAGACCATGTTAAAACCTCTGTACTACAGGACAGACCATGTTAAAACCTCTGTACTACAGGACAGACCATGTTAAAACCTCTGTACTACAGGACAGACCATGTTAAAACCTCTGTACTACAGACCATGTTAAAACCTCTGTACTACAGGACAGACCATGTTAAAACCTCTGTACTACAGGACAGACCATGTTAAAACCTCTGTACTACAGGACAGACCATGTTAAAACCTCTGTACTACAGGACAGACCATGTTAAAACCCTGTACTACAGGACAGACCATGTTAAAACCTGTAACTACAGGACAGACCATGTTAAACCTGTACTACAGGACAGACCATGTTAAAACTCTGTACTACAGGACAGACCATGTTAAAACCTCTGTACTACAGGACAGACCATGTTAAAACCTCTGTACTACAGGACAGACCATGTTAAAACCTGTACTACAGGACAGACCATGTTAAAAAACCTCTGTACTACAGGACAGACCATGTTAAAACCTCTGTACTAAAGGACAGACCATGTTAAAACCTCTGTACTACAGGACAGACCATGTTTAAAACCTGTACTACAGGACAGGACCATGTTAAAACCTCTGATACTACAGGACAGACCATGTTAAAACTCCTGTACTACAGGACAGACCATGTTAACAACCTCTGTACTACAGGACAGACCATGTTAAAACCAGTACTACAGGACAGACCATGTTAAACCTCTGTACTACAGGACAGACCGTGTTAAAACCTGTACTACAGGACAGACCATGTTAAAGCAATTATCTGAGAAAGAACATTGTCTCTGAATATTATTATATTACAGGCGGATCTAGGCATGGGCATGGGGGGGCAATGCCCCCCAAAATCAGCTCTGTCCCTCCCCATGCACCAAACACGATGCCATGCAAAACAACCCAAGATATTTCAAATTAAAGTGCTTATATTTAAAATGATGTGAAACACTACTACTGCTACTAACTAACTACAGCTGTGTCACCACTAAACCAACAGCATTTCATCATTGAAAACAGAAAACTCTCTGAGTCAGACCTTTAGCTTTATGCATGCTGCGTGTCTGTTGCAACTTCAACAACAACTGATGTTATTATTGATGCTTAATTGCCTGATAAAAGTCCAGTAACCAAAAATGATGTGGGAGCGGCTTCATCGCTTCGCCATAATTTGCAAATACATTCTTTAAAAATCAGACAATGTGTTTTTTTTTTTTCTCATTTTGTCTGTCATAGTTGAGGTACACCTATGATGAAAATGACAGATCTCTCTGTCATAGTTGAGGTACACCTATGATGAAAATGACAGATCTGTTGATCATGCTACTGACATTGCTCCATGTATAGACCTGCACAGTGACCCACTTGTTAGTCTTGGGCGGTATTGATTTTTTAATATCGGTATTGATAACGTGTTAATTAGCTCGATATTCGATATTAGCGGTATTGACCACTAGACGGCGTGCAATCACAGTTGGACACGTTCCACCAGTCACCTAGTTCTCAGAATTGATCCCACAGATCCCAAAACTAAAGATTTATTTTTGCTTCTGTCCATGACCATTAATCTTCTAGTTGTGTAGACTTGGGGCTAATTCACATGATGAATATTTTAACTCTTGAGTGTAAAAATGAAACCAAATGGAACCCGCAAGGGTCCATTTGGTTTCATTTTTACGTTCTCAAGAGTTACATCTGGTTAAACAACTTAGCTGGGGACCACCTGGAACCCTCTCAAGGACCACTGGTTGAAAACCACTGGAATACAGTATAATGTCGGTATTTGACGATATTCGGTATTCGATATTTTTTATAGACCCAACGATATTACTCGGTATTGATTTCCAATATCACGATAAACGGTAATACCGATATATTGTCCAAGACTACCACTTGGTACAGAAGTGGATTCCTCATTCATTTCATATGAATGAGGAGACTTTTCAAAAACGGTTAGTAAAAACACGATTGCGCCGCGGCCAAAGCCAACTCGGGTCGTGACAAATCATGACAACCAACACAATATCATCATATAATACCTAATTAGCAAGAAGTAGAAAACGGCATGATACAAGACTTTTTGTTTCGTTTTTTATCTTAGAAATGATTTGATTGTCCCAAAAGATTGTGTGTGTCATCCTGATTCGTCACAAACTCATGACTCGAGTCGGCTTTGTCCGAAGAAGCGTCGAAAAGTCTATGAGAAAAAAATGAATGGGGAATCCACTTCGGAACAGGAGCGGTGACGTCACTGCGCAGGTTTATAGTTTTATGAATGAATGTGAGCAGAATGAGTGTTAATGTTTGGGTGATTTTGACCTTAAAGGTGTTAATGTTTGGTGATTTGGACCTTAAAGGTGTTAATGTTTGGTGATTGGACCTTAAAGGTGTTAATGTTTGGTGATTTGGACCTTAAAGGTGTTATTGTTTGGGTGATTTGGACCTTAAAGGTGTTAATGTTTGGGTGATTTGGACCTTAAAGGTGTTAATGTTTGGGTGATTTGGCTGCATGTGAAACTGAAACTGTTTACAATGTTTTAAAGACACGGAAACATAGAAAACATCATTTCCTCTGTCATACATCACCTGTCTGTGTGGAGGAAGCAAAGCATGCAAATACACACGCACGCACGCACGCACGCACGCACCGCGCACACACACACACACACACACACACACACACACACACACACACACACACACACACACACACACACACACACACAATCACACACACACGCCTCCTAGCATGTGGATATATGTGCTAGCGTGTTGTGTGATACGTGTAGTTGCTGATAAAGCTGCTACATATATCACACATGACAAAGTTGTGTGTGTGTGTGTGTGTGTGTGTGTGTGTGGTGTGTGTGTGTTTGTGTGTGTGTGTGTGTGTGGTGTGTGGTGTGTGTGTGTGTGTGTGTTGGGTAATTGGGGGGACAGGAGAAAATGGTATGGGTGTGGGAAGTCGCACCCATACCATTTTCAGTTCCAGGACTTTTATTAGTCGAGTAAAGCATCAATAATACGCAGCATGCATAAAGCTAAAGGTCTGACTCAGAGAGTTTTCTGTTTTCAATGTTGAAATGCTGTTGGTTTAGTGGTGACACAGCTGTAGTTAGTTAGTATCAGTAGTAGTGTTTCACATCATTTTAAATAGAAGCACTTTAATTTGAAATATCTTGAGTTGTTTTGCATACAGGCATACAGGGGGGGGGGGGGGGGGGGGCGGCAGGTCCAGCTGGGTTCAGGCCAGTAGACAATGAGCTGATCAGCTTCAGTTTTATGATTCCTTTTGCTTCAGTTTTAATCTTAAAGCGGCCGTAACCAATACTATGTCACAAATGTAAAGACTTGTTGTATTGTTCATCTCTTGGTATTCAGAGCAGCAGTGTATTCACTCATTGATCTTCATAGACCAGGGTTGGTCCGCACACTGGTTAAACTACAGGTTAAACTCAAAGGTGTTTATTTCACCACAAAAAGAGCATATCGTAGACCAGAGGTGTCCACAATTTTTGGACTTGAGAGCTACTTTCAAAATGACCAGCTCAACAAGATCTGACCTACACAATAAACAAAAAGAAAAAAAAATCCATTTCAAGCCCCCCAAGAAAGTTTGAGCTTTGAAATAGTGGTGATGGTGTTACTTAACCCACCCCCTGCTGTCCACGTGGACTCGTGATCTTCTCTGTCCTTCCCCCCGCCAATCACGACGATCAGCCCAATCACGACGATAACCATTTCCCCCCATTATACATTAGATTAAACCCTTGTGCATCCACCCTTGGATATCAAACGTCTACATCAAAGGACAACACCACAGCAGACGATCACAGCACACCATGCACAGACAGAGTAGCCAATTGTATCTAAAAATCAACTGAATAAACTTGCTGTGCCCACCGCATGGCAGCAGCAGCAGAGAGAGAGAGAGAGAGAGAGAGCAGACGGCTGCGCACACACGCACACACACACACACACACACACACACACACACACACACACACACACACACACACACAACACACACACACACACACACACACCAGTAGTCCGGGACCACCAGTGGTCCCCGAGAGCATGAGGTCCATTTTGGTTTCATTTTCTGATCTCAAGAGTTACAGACCACCTTAAGGGTCCGTTTGGTTACAAAGGATCATCATTTAGCTGGATCTAACTAGCTCAAACAATCAGTGCCGCCAACAAAAAAAAAACAAAAAAAAAAACAGCAACCAAGGCTTTTTTTAAACCTTACCTGTCTCCAAATAACAGGTCAACCACCAAAGATCAGGGAAAAGATCGCTATTAGATCCAAAAGTCAATAAATCCAAGCTCCTTCAGACAGATCCATAAGGCTCCCCTCTACTACACTCTCTCGTCTCTCTGTTTTGTTGTGTGGTTGCTATGGAAACCCGTAGCTGACACATGTGGCTCTCCTGCCACGTGGCAGGGAGCCACGTGGGTGAGGATGAGAACCCTGTAGACTCAACTACATGCAACACATGCTCTCTCTCTCTCTCTCTCTCTCTCTCTCTCTCCCTCTCTCCTCTCTTCCCTACAGTGTTGCCAGGTTGTC
>CM076972.1:549515-552015 GCA_039105355.1 Benthosema pterotum | reverse complement strand
ACGTCACACCCTAGGAACACATGTTAAAAACTCATCGGAATTCCATTATTTTAGCGTCATGTTAATGAAGTAAATAAAAATCTTTTTTGGTTAGCATGACGAGGGACAGCTATACTATGCACTCGAGATTTTTTGTAAATAATCCGCCAGCCGATTTTGCATTATCTACTGGGAAACACGGCAGTGCACGGCTCGCATTTCTACACAGGCTTGGGGGGCGTGTCTTTCTTGAGTCACTGTAACTGTCCAACCTCCAGGCTGGTTCCAGCGGGCCACGCTCGCTAGCCTGCCCATGAAGAGATTACGTCTCTTGGGCAGGCTAGTGAGTTTACTCGGTGTCGGAAATGGGGGGAAATAGACAGAGTTGCGATATTGAGGGGCAGAAAATAGTCTGGTTACGTGGTTCATGTACTTCGCGAGCCCATAGACTCTAATGTATGTAGTACTTCTTCCTCTTCTCTCCCCAGCTAGTTATCTATATAACGTAATATAGGCTATAATATAAATGGTAAATGGTAAATGGTGCATTTATATAGCGCCTTTATCCAAGGCGCTTTACATAGATTGTGCATCACATTCACCCATTCACACACACATTCATACACTGATGGCAGTGGAACCATGCAAGGTACCTACTAGCACATCAGGAGCAGTTAGGGGTTTTAAGTGTCTTGCTCAGGGACAGTAACTCTGCAGGAGCCCGGGATCGAACGGCAACCTTGTGGTTTACCATCCGGTTACTCTACCTCTGAGCCACTGCCGCTCACATTAAAATAGCTCTTTAATGTGAGCACGGCGGGGAGTTATAATCAGTAATATTGTTATAACCAGAATTATTTCGACCAGATGTAAACATATGGCATAATGACGGTCGTATTGCAGTATAAATAAAGCCTCTGTATAGCCTGGTCAGCCTGAATCAGCACCGTAAAAATACTATCTTATTTTTTCTTTGTGATTTTCTTTGTGATTCAAGTAAATAATGAAGTGAGACGAGTGAAACAGAATGGCAGTCCGTTTCACTTCATTGAGGTATAGCCTCTGTATTCAACAATGAGAACAATCAACCATTATTATTGAGCGTCATTCGGAATCTGAATATTAGAAGAACATTAGCTCCGTCGGAACCCCACTCTCTGCTCCGTCCTTCCGCTCCCATCTCGGAGCGGAGGGACGGAGAAGAGAGTGGGGTTCCGACGGAGCTAGAAGAACATTAGTTAGTCTCTATAAAAGTATTATTGTCGCACCTCGATCGCAACGCGTGTGTGCGTATGCACCAACGCACATGTGATCTTGAAGATCATGACAACTAAGCAGCTGATCGCTGCCAAATATAATTTAATTGTATTGTATTTGGGTAGGCTATCCTACTGCTATGCTATGCTATGCTACTGTGGATAACTTTAGCCGGAAGCTGAGCTGCACGACCTGCTCGCCGAAGTTGGCTGAGCGAACTACTGCACACGTCACGCAATGGCACGTTCGGCTATTTTCCCGAATGCAACACCTTTTCAGGGAAGCAGGGGGGGGCGCTCAACTTCTTTCTTCAACTCTGCCTATATATTGTATTTTTTCTGAACGACTTTTTTCTGGACATCTTTAGGGGGTCATTGATAGATATGCGTCATTAGTTTTTAAAGGAAATATTCATGATACCTACTCTTTAAATGTCCCATAGCTGACTGTTACACAGCAGTTACTGTTACACTGACTGTTACACAGCAGCATTTGTACTGTTGTATTGGTTGTATTTGTACATCGTTTAGGGGGGCATTACCCCCCCCCCTGCCCATGCCTAGATCCGCCCCTGGAGAGACAGAGAGAGACAGAGGAGAGACAAAGTACAGAGAGAGACAGAGAGAGAGAGAGAGAGAGAGAGAGAGAGAGAGTGAGAGAGAGAGAGAGAGACAGAGAGACAGAGAGAGAGAGAGAGAGGAGAGAGAGAGAGAGAGAGACAGAGGACAGAGAGACAGAGAGAGAGAGAGAGAGAGAGAGAGAGAGGGAGAGAGACAGAGAGAAGAGAGAGAGAGAGAGAGAGAGAGAGAGAGGAGAGAGAGACAGAGAGAGGAGAGAGCAGAGAGGGAGAGATGAGAGACAGAGAGAGAGAGAACAGAGAGAGAGAGAGAGAGAGAGAGTGAGAGAGAGAGAGAAGAGAGAGAGAGACGAGAGAGAGAGGAGAAGAGAGAGACACGGAGAAGGGAGAGAGAGAGAGAGAGACAGAGAAAGAAAGAGAGATGAGAGAGAGAGAGAGAGAGAGAGAGAGAGACAGAGAGAAATAAGAGAGAGAGAGACAGAGAGAGAGAGAGAGGAGAGGAGAGAGAGAGGAGAGAGACAGAGAGAGATGAGACAGAGAGAGAGAGAGAGAGAGAGAGGAGAGACAGAGAGAGAGAGTGAGAGAGTGAGAGAGAGGCTGAGAAGAGAGAGAGAGAAGA
Source organism: Benthosema pterotum (assembly GCA_039105355.1). Classification (NCBI taxonomy): domain Eukaryota; kingdom Metazoa; phylum Chordata; class Actinopteri; order Myctophiformes; family Myctophidae; genus Benthosema; species Benthosema pterotum. The sequence goes on along the minus strand of CM076972.1, from coordinate 549,583 downwards.
GACAGAGAGAGGAGAGAGAGAGAGAGACAGAGAAAGAGGAGAGAGAGAGAGACAGAGAGAGAGTGAGA
>CM076972.1:534542-547042 GCA_039105355.1 Benthosema pterotum | reverse complement strand
CGGGGTCCCTCCCAGTGGAGATATAATCCATCTGGTCCTTGGTCTGCCTCGGTCTCCTCCCAGTGGAGATATAATCCATCTGGTCCTGGGTCTCCCCGGGGTCTCCTCCAGTGGAAATATAATCCATCTGGTCCTCTGTCTGCCCCGGGTCTCCTCCCAGTGGAGATATAATCCATCTGGTCCTCAGGTCTGCCCCGGGTCTCCTCCCAGTGGGACTGCCTCAAGGACCTCCCTAGGGAAGTACACCCATTTCCTACTCCAGAAATTCAGGGTGGCCAATGAGGACACAGCATGCAAACATATTGGAATACTATCTCCCTGATAGGCCACCCCGAGATCTGTTTTAGAATTCTTGGGCGGTATTGATTTGAACGTGTTTAATTAGCTCGATATTCAATATTACCGATATTGACCACTAGAATAGCAATTGCGTGCAATCAGAGTCGGACACGTTCCACCAGACACCTATTTCTCAGAATTGCGACATTGAGGGGTCAGAAACTGAGAGCTCTGCTGTTCAAGCAGCCTAAATAGGGACAAACTGGAGTTGGAAATACATTTTTTCCAAAAAGCCTAGCCCAAATAAGGGCTATTTTAGGCATGTGTGTAACATGAAAATTGTATAGTTACAAATAAAAGTCTCATGAAACCATATTTAATAGAACACAGTATAATGTCGGTATTTGACGATATTCTGTATTCAATATTTTTTATAGACCCAAAGATATTACTCTGTATTGATTTCCAATACCGTGATAAACGGTAATACCGGTATATTGTCCAAGACTAAAGTTAGATCAAAGAATAAAGGTGTGGTGAACCAGATATGGTGCGTTATGTATTTATGGACCCACCTGATTATTCGGGATGAGTGTTTCTGAACCAATCAGAGCACACATCGTTTTTTCTGAACTAATCAGAGCACACATCGGTTTTTCTGAGCCAATCAGAGCACACATCGGTTCCGGCGACGGAATGGCTGTTTGTTTACAGTATCCTCTCAGCTCTCTGCCATTTTACTGCTATGTGTCTTATTACTACCATAGAATGTGTTCAGATATACTGTATATTCTAAGGTGAAGATTCAGTTTAAATCGTAATACACTGTCTGGATGTTGTGAGTGTATGGTTTGTGTGTGGTGTGTGTGTGGTGTGTGGTGTGTGTTTGTGTGTGTGTGTGTGTGTGTGTGTGTGTGTGTGTGTGTGTGTGGTGTGTGTGTGTGAGGTGTGTGTGTGTGCGTGCGTGCGTGTGTGTGTGTGTGTAGTGTCGATCTCAGCTGTGTTCTAATTGATTAAATTAATTACTGTGAAATATGGAATTAAACTGCACGAACAAGGTCATATGTTACACAGGCCTGTGTGTGTGTGTGTGTGTGTGTGTGTGTTGTGTGTGTGTGTGTGTGTGTGTGTGTGCGTGTGCGTGTGCGTGCGCGTGCGTGCATGTATGAGAGAGGAAGTCTGATCAGAATAAAACATGAAATTAGTGCTGATGAATAGTTCCATATGCAGCTGAGGTAATTGGGTTAAAAACTGCTGCAATCAGCCAAAAATGGTAACAAATGTACAGCATGTGTGTGTGCGTGTGCGAGTGCATGCCCCCCTCCCTGTGTGTGTGTGTGTGTGTGTGTGTGTGTGTGTGTGTGTGTGTGTGTGTGTGTTGTGTGTGTGTGTGTGTGTGTGTGTGTGTGTGCGCGTGCGTGCGTGCGTGCGTGCGTGCATGCGTTTGCGTGTGAACACAGGGGTAAGGGGTTGACACTATGGTGAATATACCAGTCTAACCAGTGATCAGACACAGGGTAAGGGGTTGACACTATGGTGAATATACCAGTCTAACCAGTGATCAGACACAGGGGTAAGGGGTTGACACTATGGTGAATATACCAGTCTAACCAGTGATCAGACACAGGGGTAAGGGGTTGACACTATGGTCAATATACCAGTCTAACCAGTGATCAGACACAGGGGTAAGGGGTTGACACTATGGTGAATATACCAGTCTAACCAGTGATCAGACACAGGGGTAAGGGGTTGACACTATGGTGAATATACCAGTCTAACCAGTGATCAGACACAGGGGTAAGGGGTTGACACTATGGTGAATATACCAGTCTAACCAGTGATCAGACACAGGGTAAGGGTTGACACTATGGTGAATATACCAGTCTAACCAGTGATCAGACACAGGGGTAAGGGTTGACACTATGGTGAATATACCAGTCTAACCAGTGATCAGACACAGGGTAAGGGTTGACACTATGGTGAATATACCAGTCTAACCAGTGATCAGACACAGGGGTAAGGGGTTGACACTATGGTGAATATACCAGTCTAACCAGTGATCAGACACAGGGGTAAGGGGTTGACACTATGGTGAATATACCAGTCTAACCAGTGATCAGACACAATTCAATTCAATTCAATTCAAAGGAGCTTTATTGGCATGATAAAACAGACATTTACATTGCCAAAGCAAGAGTCACAAAACAATACAATAAAAACAGTTGAAAATGGGGACAAATATATACAGTTGGAGGGGGGTACAGATTTTTGTAGACAGAGTTATGCTACATTGCATTGTTTTATAAAAGGTTATAGCACATTATAACAACATTTTTATTGCTACTTCAAGACAGATCATGCAGAATAAGAAGAAAACAAACAGATTCACTATCTGTTTAAATGTAGCAGCTCTGTTTACATGGAAAAGTCTGGATAGTACAGATCGTAGTCCTTAGGGTGGTTGAATTCCATTGGCCAATCTTCTTATGTCGCAACAGTGCACAAATCTTGCTGCTGTGTTTGCACATTGTTGTATTTCTCCCAATAGGTATGGAAGTTTTCCCTCGTTGGTCATAGTTTTCGAACTCGCGTTGAGTGTGTGCGATTTGTGGGAAGTATGTGTCTCTGATGTCTTGGTATAAGGGGCAGGTGGTTAGAGTGTAGCTCTGTTTCGACCACATTTTGTGTGCAGTGACTGCATAGTCGTGCTTCTCTTGGGAGTGGGGTCTGTCTGTGGCGGCCTTTCTCTATTGCGAGGCTGTGATCACTGAGTCTGTATCTGGTCAATGTTTTCCTCAGTTTTGGGTCTTTTACTGTACTTAGGTATTCGGCCAATGTATATTCTCTTTTTAGTGATATGTAGCATTCCATTTTGCTTTGGTTTTTGGTAGACTCTTTCCAGTGTGCCAGGTAGGTTTCTTTTTATTTTCTTATAATTTGGTTTGGTCCAATGTGCTTTCCAACTGGTGGTTGTGCTAGTCAGCTAGTGTTTGTGTGTATAGTCCCTGGACCAGCTGGCTAAGAGGGCATCCCTCTGAGTTTACTCTATGGTTAAGGGCTATGTTATGGAACGTGTCTGGGTTGCTTTCTTTGAGGTGGTCATGAAATTTTAGTGCTCTTTTCTTTATTTTGATGTTGAGTGGGTATCTCCCTAGTTCTGCTCTGCAGGCATTGTTCGTTGTTTTCCGTTGTGTGCGGAGGATAGATTTACAGAGTTCTGTGTGCAGAGTCTCGGTTTGGTGTTTGTCCCATTTTTTGGGTTCTTGCTTGGTAAGGGGACCCCAGATCTCACACCCGTAGAGGGAGATGGGTTCTATGACGGAGTCTAGTATTTTTAACCAGATTTGTTGACACTATGGTGAATATGCCAGTCTATAACCAGTGATCAGGCACAGGGGTAAGGGGTTGACACTATGGTGAATATACCAGTCTAACCAGTGATCAGACACAGGGGTAAGGGGTTGACACTATGGTGAATATACCAGTCTAACCAGCGATCAGACACAGGGGTAAGGGGTTGACACTATGGTGAATATACCAGTCTAACCAGCGATCAGACACAGGGGTAAGGGGTTGACACTATGGTGAATATACCAGTCTAACCAGTGATCAGACACATGGGTAAGGGGTTGACACTATGGTGAATATACCAGTCTAACCAGTGATCAGACACAGGGGTAAGGGGTTGACACTATGGTGAATACAGTATACCAGTCTAACCAGTGATCAGACACAGGGGTAAGGGGTTGACACTATGGTGAATATACCAGTCTAACCAGTGATCAGACACAGGGGTAAGGGGTTGACACTATGGTGAATATACCAGTCTAACCAGTGATCAGACACAGGGGTAAGGGGTTGACACTATGGTGAATATACCAGTCTAACCAGTGATCAGACACAGGGGTAAGGGGTTGACACTATGGTGAATACAGTATACCAGTCTAACCAGTGATCAGACACAGGGTAAGGGGTTGACACTATGGTGAATATGCTATCTCCCGTGTCGCTTTGCGCCACGGGTGATGAAGCCGCACCCATACCATTTTGTTTTCAATGATGAAATGCTGTTGGTTTAGTGGTGACACAGCTGTAGTTAGTTAGTAGCAGTAGCAGTGTTTCACATCATTTTAAATATAAGCAGTTTAATTTGAAATATCCTGGTTGTTTTGCATGCCATCGTGTTTGGTGGGGCAGTCAGGGCATGTAGGGGTGCACCCCCCCCCCCCCCCCCATGCGCATGCCTAGATCCGCCCCTGCTCCAGGATGGAACCTCTAGGTAGGTAGTCTGGTCTTTCTGTAGGGTGACCATATTCTCAAAGGAGAAAACCAGGACACCTTAGCGGGGTGGGGGGGGGGGGGGGGGGGGGGGAAAAGTAAAAGTCCACACACAATTTATTTAAAAATTTAAATAAAACCTTTCACATTGTGTAACAGAAAAATTTGTAATTGAAGTTATTTTTAAATAATAAATGCATAAATGCATTTAAATTTTAAAAGCATTTAATCAAAAAGTCAATTACAATTTATGAATGTTCAAAGAAAGAAATAATGTCTCAATCAACTTGTTAACAACTCTGAACAGCAACACTGAAACTCAGACATGAATGCAACAATGTCTGTTGTAGGCTATTGAAAAAGGTTAACAATTGCCCCGGTCTGAATACAGGGAATTTTTTCTGTAACTCGTCTGTAAACGTGCACTTGCGCTTGGGCATGGTAGTGGAGACTGACAACCACGCTGTCTAGTGTCTACTAACTGATTGACGAAGGCTGCCTGCACTGACTCTGCTCAGGGCTGAGGTCATCGTGCGCAGTGTCCTAGTGCCTGTCGATTTACTGGTCCGATGTAAGCAAAGACGTGTCGGAAAGGAACTGAATGAAAGTAATTTTACAAAAACCAGGACATTTCCTCATTTTCTAAAAATAAACCGGGACACCCAGGACAGGACGTGAAATACGGACATGTCCTGGGAAATACGGACGTATGGTCAGCCTACTTTCTGTGATAATATTGTCACCCACTCTGACCATGGAGCCATCCGCCTTGCCGTGTGTGTGTGTGTGTGTGTGTGGTGTGTGTGTGTGTGTGTGTGTGTGTGTGTGTGTGTGTGTGTGTGTGTGTGTGTGTGTGTGTGTGTGTGTGTGTTGTGTGTCCCTGGAGTCAAAAAGGTTGAAAACCCCTGATGTAGAATATTAATGGTCATGATGATGTGATTGGAGGACGGCTTTCTGAACTGCTCACATATTACATGAAGATGAAGGTAAAACGTGTTGAAGTGGTCCTTTAAAAAAAAAACAACAACAATCAATCAACCAATGCGCACATGGTGGCGCATGCGTGACGTCATTAAACACTGAAGATGCAGATGTTTTTGGTCCTCAAAAAACCGAAGCACTTTTTGGCCGTTCGTCACAGGACTACCAGAGTCATCTAGTGGGAGAGTTGCGACATTGAGTGATCAAAAAAAACTGAGCGCTGTAGCTGCTGTTCGTGCAGCCTGAACAGGGACATACTGGGGTTGGACATACGTTGTTTTCAATGAGGGCGGCGCGAATAAGAGCACTTTTAGGGTGCGATGTGCAACAACATGACAACTGTTGTAGAGTAACGACTAATGGCTCTGTAGGCCAGTGTTTATGTTGTGTATTTAACTATCTAAAATAAAGGGATTTAAGATCATTAAAGCTGGGCGATTGCGTGAGTCCACCAGGACTTGTCCCTATTTGTTGTCCCTATTATCAATAGAAGTCTATGTAGAAGAGCCGTCATTGGACTGACCCCATGAAGTGAACAGAGTTGTCGTAACTGACTCTGTCTATACTGTATGGCTGTGAGGACTGCTGAAGGAGGAGTGTTCTCAGAGAGAGAGACACAGATTGATTCTAACCAGCAGCAGCTCAAAGTCCAGAGCAGGAGGAAGTAGCGGAGCGGAGCAGAGCCTTAACCCCGGAGCAGAGCACCGAAGCCCCGCTACGGGGAGAGACCAGCAGCCGCTGCGGACCTGGTCTGGTCTGACCCGGAGCGAGGACTACAGCGGCGGGGCCTGGACTGGACTAGACTGGACCCGACCGGCCCGGACGGACCGCCGTAGGCTACGTTCCTTCACCTCCTTCTATCAGATCTCTGTTGTTCAGCTCCCCGCCCTGCACGGCACGGATCGGCACGGATCGCATTGCTTGGAGCAGAGGTGCTTTAATGCCCCAGAGCAGAGAGGAGGAGGAGGAGGAGGAGGAGGAGGAGGAAGGAGACAGATACCCGAGAAGCGACCTGTCTGTCCGCCGTATTAGATCCGGACGCCACGGATCCAGTCCCAGTCCGCTGCTGTTCGTTCTTGTAGTTTGAGGAGTAGGAGGTGGTCCTGGTGACACTGCGGACCCCCATCCCCTCCCCTCCCCTGCCCTGCATGGACGGGGATGGGCAGCAGAGGCTCCGGACCCCCCCCGGCCGGTGGTCGCCGCACCGGGGCTGAGCGCCGCCTCGCCCCGCCTGCGGCGCTCCGTCTGCGGCCACTGCTGCTGCTGCTGTCCGCCTGCTGCGGAGCCAGGCTGGGTGAGAGACTCTCTTGTACTACTAGTCTAAAATACAGGGGGTTTTTCAACCATTTTCATACCAGGGCCCACTATTTATTCAGCATTTGAGCCACGGACCATTTTAGCACCACAGACCCCCAAACTAAAGATTTATTTTGCTTTTGTCCACAATACCAGTGGGAAACAAACCAGTCAAACATACAGATCAAAATGACCATTAATCTTCTACATTCTGTGTAGACTTGGGATAATTCACATGATGAATATTTTAACTCTTGAGAGTGTAAACATGAAACCAAATGGACAAAGGGATCAAAAATAAATAAGGATTCTAATTGTGTGTTTGTGACTTATTGTGAATGAATGCAAATGTGTTTAAAGGAGAATTCCACCCCTTTATTTGCAGAATAAAGGGGTTAAGTGGTCCAGTTGTTATATTGTGAAATTGTGTCAACGCACTATTGACATGGTGGAGAGATGATATAGCACAACAAAGGCACTCTGTAGTGATAATCTGGTGACTGTAAACTCCATTCTCACCTCATAAGGAGTTATTTTCTCCACAATAAATAACAACTGATCACTGGAGTGTAACATGTGGATTTTACGCTCTCAGGAGTTAAACGTCTACAATCAAGGGTCCATTTGGTTATTAAAAACTCCTTCCTTTAGCTGGGGACCCCCAGGAACCCTCTCAAGGACCCCTGACTGGTCTATTTATAGTGTAATAATGTTGCCCAATTCACCACATAATGCTCACTTGAGTCCATTTTCTTGGCTGTGTTTATTCTAGTCGTTTTCAAACCTTTTTTTTATGAAGAAGGACCGTCATTTTGGGGGATTTGGGCCAGCTGTGGACCACCTGGATGTGACATTAATCAGCCGCTTAAAATATTTTCTTATTCACGTGATAAAATATTTTTTGTTATAGGAGAGAATAACTTGATTAAAGAAATACCAATTATTCTACATTCTATAATTGTTTAACAATAATCTCTTTACTCTTCATTTGATTCCATTGTTTTACTGCACACTCTCTGTTGTTTAACTGCATGCAGGGGACCACCATGTGGAACCCTCTCAAGGTCCACTGGTGGTCCCTGGACCACTGAATGAGAGCTATTGTTGGACAGGAACAATGCATGTAGGTTAGGTGTGTATTTGTGAACAATGCATTGATATAACAGTAGCAGCACAACACAGTGTTTATGTACAGAATACTGTACATGTTATAGATCACTGGTTTTCAACCATTTTGATAGCAGGGACCACTATTTACTCAGAATTTGAGCCACAGACCACCATTTGATGACATTTTAGCCCCACTGACCCCAAAACTAAAGATTTATTTTGCTTTTGTCCACAATTCCAGGCTGGATTCGGGGAAACAAAACAGTCCAACATACAGATCAAAATGACCATTAATCTTCTACATTCTCTAGTTGTGTAGACTTGGGATAATTCACATGATGAATATTTCAACTCTTGAGAGTGTAAACATGAAACCAAATGGACCCTTGCGGGTCCATTTGGTTTCATTTTTACGCTCTCAAAGAGTTACATCTGGCCAACCAACTGTCCATCATTTAACCTGGGGACCACCTGGAACACTCTCAAGGACCACTGGTGGTCCCCGGACCACTGGTTGTATAATACAGTATACTGTACATGTTATAGATGGCGTTGGCAGTGCATGTGGATGATAATATGTAAACAATGTCTTAAACAGAATAGAATTATACAGCAGTAAAACAGTTATACCACACAATAACAATACAGTATATGAACACATCGCAAGTCACTAGCTAGGTTTGTTAATAGTTATGGGAATTCCACCCATTTTCAACATTTTACCATGTCAATAGTACACCTTTAGAGATGATAAAAAATGTTCCCCCCATTCTGTGTTTCCTAGAAATGGAGGTCTGAAAAAACAAAACAAAAAAAAACATCATTAACACGCATGGTGAAACACAACTTGATGAAGTTGTGTTTCACTGTCGATGTTTTTTTCTTTTAGGACCTTTTTTTTCTGAGAGCGTACAAATGGAACCAAATGGACCCGCTAGGGTCCATTTGGTTCCATTTGTACGCTCTCAGAAGAATCTTGAAAATGGTTTGAATTCCCCTTTAATCGATGAATCGCCGTTAATGCATTAGTCGGATTAAAACCTAACAAATCAAATGAATGGAAACGTCTCATGTGAATTAACAGACTGCATGTGATTCTATTTCTCATATTCCGTTTCTTACACACTCCTGAATCACACATATGGACAAACTATCGCAACTATGATATACAGCACCCTTTTCTACCGTTTCTGCACATCAAGTGTATAGATTTATGTTAGACATTGAAGAAAGTTAAGATTCTCAGATTCGTTATTACAAAAACGCCTCTCATGATCAAATAACTGGTTAATCGATCGATGAGCTCATCAAAATCTATCAATGAACTATGAATGCACTGATCAATGATTCACATCTCTGCATTGTATTGGTCTGGTTATGGAACTATTTACATGTTAATATCCTAAACAAACAGGGTACTATTTTAACCAACCCAGTCTCATGAGGTTTAGGCGAATATGCACAGAGGTGCCAATCCGTCCATACTCGCCTAGGAAACGCAAAAATCTGTGCATATTCGCTTACAATAAATCCGTGCATATTCGCTTACAATAAATCTGTGCATATTATACTAAAATGAATCCGTGCATATTATACTAAAATGAATCCGTGCATATTATACTAAAATGAATTTGTGCATATTATACTAAAATGAATCTGTGCATATTATACTACATATCTTACTAGCATATATACATATCTTACTAGCATATACTCCACTGTAAATAACAGAGCGGCGCCGTCTCTGCCGACCATGAGCATTGTGAAGCGCCACTGAGCGAGGCGCTAGCCGAGCGAATTGCCGCACTGAGCATTGCGATGGTCGGCAGAACCGATATTATAAAACCCAAACTGCCCCACCCGGCCCCAACTAGCCACTTCCATGTTTGTCAAAACCCCGCCCAAGTACATATTCACCGATTTTTGCTTTAACTAGTTGTGTATGCACGCAATCCGTAGGTGGCATTCCGTGCGTAGTGTACTACTATCTGTGAGACCGGGCTGATTTTAACAGGGGACGGTAGACTATTATTAGACGTTCAATGAGTCTTAGAATCCATGTGCAAACAGTACATGAAACTGAACCTTACGAACGCATGTTTTGTCATAAACACACCAAGAAAAAAAAATACTACCATTCGCGATAAACAAAGAATTGAAACACGCAGGAGTGCAAGTGAATGTTTATTATTATTAACCCTGTTTTATAGCATATTTTATAGCAGTGGTTTTCAAACAGTGGTCCAGGGACCACCAGTGGTCATTGAGAGGGTTCCAGGTGGTCCCCAGGCTAAATGATGGAGAGTTGGTTAACCAGATGTGTAAAAAAAATGTCTGGATTAGGATCATCGACTGGATTAGCACCACTAAAAGTCTACACAAATAGAGAATATACAGCAGAAGATTAATGGTCATTTTGATCTGTATGTTTGACTCTTTTGTTTCCAAAATCCGGCCTGGAATTTGTGGACTAAAGTAAAAAAAAATCTTTAGTTTTGGATCTCTGTGGGGTGAAAATGTCCTCAAATGGTGGTCCTCCGTGGCTCAAATGCTTTATAAATAGTGGGCCCTGTGTTGAAATGGTTGAAAACCACTACTAAAAAAAAAACAAAATATATGTGAATATGATTTATTTTAACTCAATTGTAGAGCTGTAGATCTGATTAGAAATAATGACAACAACAACAACTATCACAAATCTTTGAATACTCTGTCACTGTGAATGTTTTTTAACTCAGATGTTTTGCTCCCCATTTGGAACTACGGCTATTTTTCATCATTTTGAATTTTTTCGAAAAATGACGAAATCTGGCAAAAGCGCAAGGGTATAGCATTACAGTCTTGCTCAGCATGCCGTTTTTCACCGTTTTGAGCATTTTTGAGCATTTTCGAAAAAATGTCGAAATTTCGAGAAAAAAACGCAAGGCTATAGCCTTACGTTTTTTCATTATTTTGAAGATTTTCGAAAAATGACGACATCTGGAAATATGAAATATGGAGGACCGCATGTACTGTAGGTAGAAAGCTCTAGGTTGGTTTTATTCAGAAAACTGTCCTTCTTCGAAGACATCTTGTAGAATGGGCTTCCGGGTCAAGTTAAATCTTAATTTAGTTTAACAATAATAATGTCTTCATCTGGAGCAGGGGTTTTCAACAGGTGGTCCGGGACCACCATGGTCCTTGAGAGGGTTCCAGGTGGTCCCCAGCCTAAATGATGGAAAGTTGGTTAACCAAATGTAACTCTTGAGAGTGTAAAAATGAAACCAAATGGACCCTTGCGGTCCATTTGGTTTCATTTTTACACTCTCAAGAGTTAAAATATTCATCATCTGAATTAGCCATTTGGGCATGTATGTTTTGCTTGTTTTGCTTCCCAAATTCAGCCTGGAATTGTTGGACAAAATGGTTCTCAAATGGTGGTCCATGGCTCAAATGCTGAATAAATAGTGGTCCCTAGGATGAAAAAGGTCCAAACCCCTGCTGTAGGTAGAAAGCACTATAGGTTGGTTTTATTCAGAAAACTGTCTTTCTTCGAAGACATCTTGTAGAATGGGCTTCCAGGTTAAGTTAAATCTTAATTTAGTTTAACAATAATAATGACGGGCACTGATTCCTCTCTGTGATGTAGAGAGAGAGCTTTGTTTTGCACAGCCTAGCAGCTCACAGCGACGAGAGATGTCTGTCTGTCTGTCTGTCTGTCTGTCTGTCTGTCTGTCTGTCTGTCTGTCTGTCTGTCTGTCTGTCTGTCTGTCTGTCTGTCTGTCAGAGAGAAAGAGGGAGAGCTTGTATCATGTTTCTCTCTCTCTCTCTCTCCTGGGTCGACTGTCTGTTCACTAATGGCTCATGGATGGAGAGAGAGAGAGAGAGAGAGAGAGAGAGAGAGAGAGAGAGAGAGAGAGAGAGAGAGAGAGAGAGAGAGAGAGAGAGAGAGAGAGAGAAGAGAGAGAGAGAGAGAGAGAGAGAGAGAGAGAGAGAGAGAGAGAGAGAGAGAGAGAGAGAGAGAGAATCCCATCACTTGAGCTTCGTCTGCCCCTCCCCCTCTCCTCTCCTCTCCTCCCTCTCCTCTCCTCTCCTCTCCTCTCCTCTCCTCTCCTCTCCTCTCCTCCCTCTCCTCTCTCCTCTCCTCTCCTCTCCTCTCCTCTTCCTCTCCTCTCCTCTCCTCTAGTCTCCTCTCCTCTCCTCTCCTCTCCTCTCCTCTCCTCTCCTCTCCTCTCCTCTCCTCTCCTCTCCTCTCCTCTCCTCTCCTCTCCTCTCCTCTCCTCTCTCCTCCCTCTCCTCTCCTCTCCTCTCCTCTCCTCTCTCCTCTCCTCCTCTAGTCTCCTCTCCTCTCCTCTCCTCTCCTCTCCTCTCCTCTAGTCTCCTCTCCTCTCCTCTCCTCTCCTCTCCTCTCCTCTCCTCTCCTCTCCTCTCCTCTCCTCTCCTCTCCTCTCCTCTAGTCCTCTCTCTCCTCTCCTCTCCTCTCCTCTCCTCTCCTCTCCTCTCCTCTCCCTCTCCTCTCCTCTCCTCTCCTCTCCTCTCCTCTCCTCTAGTCTCCTCTCCTCTAGTCTCCTCTCCTC
>CM076972.1:522042-532042 GCA_039105355.1 Benthosema pterotum | reverse complement strand
TGTGATCCTGGGCTCTACACACCCTCCACCATTCGATGCTCTAAATAAAATATAATGTTGCGTCCTGGTGCCCCAAAATGGCCGATACCTTGGCCTCTACCCCTGTGCCTGATCACTGGTTAGACTGGTATATTCACCATAGTGTCAACCCCTTACCCCTGTGTCTGATCGCTGGTTAGACTGGTATATTCACCATAGTGTCAACCCCTTACCCCTGTGTCTGATCGCTGGTTAGACTGGTATATTCACCATAGTGTCAACCCCTTACCCCTGTGTCTGATCGCTGGTTAGACTGGTATATTCACCATAGTGTCAACCCCTTACCCCCTGTGTCTGATCGCTGGTTAGACTGGTATATTCACCATAGTGTCAACCCCTTACCCCTGTGTCTGATCGCTGGTATATTCACCATAGTGTCAACCCCTTACCCCTGTGTCTGATCGCTGGTTAGACTGGTATATTCACCATAGTGTCAACCCCCTTACCCCTGTGTCTGATCGCTGGTTAGACTGGTATATTCACCATAGTGTCAACCCCTTACCCCTGTGTCTAATCGCTGGTTAGACTGGTATATTCACCATAGTGTCAACCCCTTACCCCTGTGTCTGATCACTGGTTAGACTGGTATATTCACCATAGTGTCAACCCCTTACCACTGTGTCTGATCACTGGTTAGACTGGTATATTCACCATAGTGTCAACCCCTTACCACTGTGTCTGATCACTGGTTAGACTGGTATATTCACCATAGTGTCAACCCCTTACCCCTGTGTCTGATCACTGGTTAGACTGGTATATTCACCATAGTGTCAACCCCTTACCCCTGTGTCTGATCACTGGTTAGACTGGTATATTCACCATAGTGTCAACCCCTTACCCCTGTGTCTGATCACTGGTTAGACTGGTATATTCACCATAGTGTCAACCCCTTACCCCTGTGTCTGATCACTGGTTAGACTGGTATATTCACCATAGTGTCAACCCCTTACCCCTGTGTCTGATCGCTGGTTAGACTGGTATATTCACCATAGTGTCAACCCCTTACCCCTGTGTCTGATCGCTGGTTAGACTGGTATATTCACCATAGTGGTCAACCCCTTACCCCTGTGTCTGATCACTGGTTAGACTGTATATTCACCATAGTGTCAACCCCTTACCCCTGTGTCTGATCACTGGTTAGACTGGTATATTCACCATAGTGTCAACCCCTTACCACTGTGTCTGATCACTGGTTAGACTGGTATATTCACCATAGTGTCAACCCCTTACCCCTGTGTCTGATCGCTGGTTAGACTGGTATATTCACCATAGTGTCAACCCCTTACCCCTGTGTCTGATCACTGGTTAGACTGGTATATTCACCATAGTGTCAACCCCTTACCCCTGTGTCTGATCACTGGTTAGACTGGTATATTCACCATAGTGTCAACCCCTTACCCCATGTGTCTGATCACTGGTTAGACTGGTATATTCACCATAGTGTCAACCCCTTACCCCTGTGTCTGATCGCTGGTTAGACTGGTATATTCACCATAGTGTCAACCCCTTACCCCTGTGTCTGATCACTGGTTAGACTGGTATATTCACCATAGTGTCAACCCCTTACCCCTGTGTCTGATCACTGGTTAGACTGGTATATTCACCATAGTGTCAACCCCTTACCCCTGTGTCTGATCACTGGTTAGACTGGTATATTCACCATAGTGTCAACCCCTTACCCCTGTGTCTGATCACTGGTTAGACTGGTATATTCACCATAGTGTCAACCCCTTACCCCTGTGTCTGATCACTGGTTAGACTGGTATATTCACCATAGTGTCAACCCCTTACCCCTGTGTCTGATCACTGGTTAGACTGGTATATTCACCATAGTGTCAACCCCTTACCCCTGTGTCTGATCACTGGTTAGACTGGTATATTCACCATAGTGTCAACCCCTTACCCCTGTGTCTGATCGCTGGTTAGACTGGTATATTCACCATAGTGTCAACCCCTTACCCCTGTGTCTGATCACTGGTTAGACTGGTATATTCACCATAGTGTCAACCCCTTACCCCTGTGTCTGATCACTGGTTAGACTGGTATATTCACCATAGTGTCAACCCCTTACCCCTGTGTCTGATCACTGGTTAGACTGGTATATTCACCATAGTGTCAACCCCTTACCCCTGTGTCTGATCGCTGGTTAGACTGGTATATTCACCATAGTGTCAACCCCTTACCCCCTGTGTCCTGATCGCTGGTTAGACTGGTATATTCACCATAGTGTCAACCCCTTACCCCTGTGTCTGATCACTGGTTAGACTGGTATATTCACCATAGTGTCAACCCCTTACCCCTGTGTCTGATCACTGGTTAGACTGGTATATTCACCATAGTGTCAACCCCTTACCCCTGTGTCTGATCACTGGTTAGACTGGTATATTCACCATAGTGTCAACCCCTTACCCCTGTGTGTCTGATCACTGGTTAGACTGGTATATTCACCATAGTGTCAACCCCTTACCCCTGTGTCTGATCACTGGTTAGACTGGTATATTCACCATAGTGTCAACCCCTTACCCCTGTGTCTGATCACTGGTTAGACTGGTATATTCACCATAGTGTCAACCCCTTACCCCTGTGTCTGATCGCTGGTTAGACTGGTATATTCACCATAGTGTCAACCCCTTACCCCTGTGTCTGATCGCTGGTTAGACTGGTATATTCACCATAGTGTCAACCCCTTACCCCTGTGTCTGATCACTGGTTAGACTGGTATATTCACCATAGTGTCAACCCCTTACCCCTGTGTCTGATCACTGGTTAGACTGGTATATTCACCATAGTGTCAACCCCTTACCCCTGTGTCTGATCACTGGTTAGACTGGTATATTCACCATAGTGTCAACCCCTTACCCCTGTCCTGATCACAGGTTGGACTGGTATATTCACCATAGTGTCAACCCCTTACCCACTGTGTCTGATCACTGGTTAGACTGGTATATTCACCATAGTGTCAACAACCTTACCCCTGTGTCTGATCACTGGTTAGACTGGTATATTCACCATAGTGTCAACCCCTTACCCCTGTGTCTGATCACTGGTTAGACTGGTATATTCACCATAGTGTCAACCCCTTACCCCTGTTCCACCCCCAACAGACCAATAACCACACCATAACCCAACCCCTTACCCCTGGTCTGATCGCTGGTTAGACTGGTATATTCACCATAGTGTCAACCCCTTACCCCCCCTGTGTCTGATCGCTGTTAGACTGGTATATTCACCATAGTGAACCAACCCCACACCCCCCTGTCCGATCACCCACCATAGACCCAACCCTTACCCCTGTGTCAACACTGTTAACCCCATATTCAACAAGTGTCACCCCTTACACCCTAAAACTGACCACTAAACACCAACCCCACCACCCCTGTGTCCAACCCACTTACCCTAACCCCCCATCGTAACCACCCTGTCACACCCCCAACCCCCCCTGTGTCTGATCACTGGTTAGACTGGTATATTCACCATAGTGTCAACCCCTTACCCCTGTGTCTGATCACTGGTTAGACTGGTATATTCACCATAGTGTCAACCCCTTACCCCTGTGTCTGATCACTGGTTAGACTGGTATATTCACCATAGTGTCAACCCCTTACCCCTGTGTCTGATCACTGGTTAGACTGGTATATTCACCATAGTGTCAACCCCTTACCCCTGTGTCTGATCGCTGGTTAGACTGGTATATTCACCATAGTGTCAACCCCTTACCCCTGTGTCTGATCACTGGTTAGACTGGTATATTCACCATAGTGTCAACCCCTTACCCCTGTGTCTGATCACTGGTTAGACTGGTATATTCACCATAGTGTCAACCCCTTACCCCCTGTGTCTGATCACTGGTTAGACTGGTATATTCACCATAGTGTCAACCCCTTACCCCTGTGTCTGATCACTGGTTAGACTGGTATATTCACCATAGTGTCAACCCCTTACCCCTGTGTCTGATCACTGGTTAGACTGGTATATTCACCATAGTGTCAACCCCTTACCCCTGTGTCTGATCACTGGTTAGACTGGTATATTCACCATAGTGTCAACCCCTTACCCCTGTGTCTGATCACTGGTTAGACTGGTATATTCACCATAGTGTCAACCCCTTACCCCTGTGTCTGATCACTGGTTAGACTGGTATATTCACCATAGTGTCAACCCCTTACCCCTGTGTCTGATCACTGGTTAGACTGGTATATTCACCATAGTGTCAACCCCTTACCCCTGTGTCTGATCACTGGTTAGACTGGTATATTCACCATAGTGTCAACCCCTTACCCCTTGTGTCTGATCACTGGTTAGACTGGTATATTCACCATAGTGTCAACCCCTTACCCCTGTGTCTGATCACTGGTTAGACTGGTATATTCACCATAGTGTCAACCCCTTACCCCTGTGTCTGATCACTGGTTAGACTGGTATATTCACCATAGTGTCAACCCCTAACCCCTGTGTCTGATCACTGGTTAGACTGGTATATTCACCATAGTGTCAACCCCTTACCCCTGTGTCTGATCACTGGTAGACTGGTATATTCACCATAGTGTCAACCCCTTACCCCTGTGTCTGATCACTGGTTAGACTGGTATATTCACCATAGTGTCAACCCCTTACCCCTGTGTCTGATCACTGGTTAGACTGGTATATTCACCATAGTGTCAACCCCTTACCCCTGTGTCTGATCGCTGGTTAGACTGGTATATTCACCATAGTGTCAACCCCTTACCCCTGTGTCTGATCGCTGGTTAGACTGGTATATTCACCATAGTGTCAACCCCTTACCCCTGTGTCTGATCACTGTTAGACTGGTATATTCACACCATAGTGTCAACCCCTTACCCCTGTGTCTGATCACTGGTTAGACTGGTATATTCACCATAGTGTCAACCCCTTACCCCTGTGTCTGATCACTGGTTAGACTGTATATTCACCATAGTGTCAACCCCTTACCCCTGTGTCTGATCACTGGTTAGACTGGTATATTCACCATAGTGTCAACCCCTTACCCCTGTGTCTGATCGCTGGTTAGACTGGTATATTCACCATAGTGTCAACCCCTTACCCCTGTGTCTGATCACTGGTTAGACTGGTATATTCACCATAGTGTCAACCCCTTACCCCTGTGTCTGATCGCTGGTTAGACTGGTATATTCACCATAGTGTCAACCCCTTACCCCTGTGTCTGATCACTGGTTAGACTGGTATATTCACCAAGTGTCAACCCCTTACCCCTGTGTCTGATCACTGGTTAGACTGGTATATTTCACATAGTGTCAACCCCTTACCCCTGTGTCTGATCACTGGTTAGACTGGTATATTCACCATAGTGTCAACCCCTTACCCCTGTGTCTGATCGCTGGTTAGACTGGTATATTCACCATAGTGTCAACCCCTTACCCCTGTGTCTGATCACTGGTTAGACTGGTATATTCACCATAGTGTCAACCCCTTACCCCTGTGTCTGATCACTGGTTAGACTGGTATATTCACCATAGTGTCAACCCCTTACCCCTGTGTCTGATCACTGTTAGACTGTATATTCACCATAGTGTCAACCCCTTACCCCTGTGTCTGATCACTGGTTAGACTGGTATATTCACCATAGTGTCAACCCCTTACCCCTGTGTCTGATCGCTGGTTAGACTGGTATATTCACCATAGTGTCAACCCTTACCCCTGTGTCTGATCGCTGGTTAGACTGGTATATTCACCATAGTGTCAACCCCTTACCCCTGTGTCTGATCACTGGTTAGACTGGTATATTCACCATAGTGTCAACCCCTTACCCCTGTGTCTGATCGCTGGTTAGACTGGTATATTCACCATAGTGTCAACCCCTTACCCCTGTGTCTGATCGCTGGTTAGACTGGTATATTCACCATAGTGTCAACCCCTTACCCCTGTGTCTGATCACTGGTTAGACTGGTATATTCACCATAGTGTCAACCCCCTTACCCCTGTGTCTGATCAGTGGTTAGACTGGTATATTCACCATAGTGTCAACCCCTTACCCCCTGTGTCTGATCTGGTTAGACTGGTATATTCACCATAGTGTCAACCCCTTACCCCTGTGTCTGATCGCTGGTTAGACTGGTATATTCACCATAGTGTCAACCCCTTACCCCTGTGTCTGATCGCTGGTTAGACTGGTATATTCACCATAGTGTCAACCCCTTACCCCTGTGTCTGATCACTGGTTAGACTGTCATTCACCATAGTGTCAACCCTTACCCCTGTGTCTGATCACTGGTTAGACTGGTATATTCACCATAGTGTCAACCCCTTACCCCTGTGTCTGATCACTGGTTAGACTGGTATATTCACCATAGTGTCAACCCCTTACCCCTGTGTCTGATCACTGGTTAGACTGGTATATTCACCATAGTGTCAACCCTTACCCCTGTGTCTGATCACTTGTTAGACTGGTATATTCACCATAGTGTCAACCCCTTACCCCTGTGTCTGATCGCTGGTTAGACTGGTATATTCACCATAGTGTCAACCCCTTACCCCTGTGTCTGATCACTGGTTAGACTGGTATATTCACCATAGTGTCAACCCCAACCCCTACCCCTGTGTCTGATCACTGGTTAGACTGGTATATTCACCATAGTGTCAACCCCTTACCCCTGTGTCTGATCACTGGTTAGACTGGTATATTCACCATAGTGTCAACCCCTTACCCCTGTGTCTGATCACTGGTTAGACTGGTATATTCACCATAGTGTCAACCCCTTACCCCTGTGTCTGATCACTGGTTAGACTGGTATAATTCACCATAGTGTCAACCCCTTACCCCTGTGTCTGATCACTGGTTAGACTGGTATATTCACCATAGTGTCAACCCCTTACCCCTGTGTCTGATCACTGGTTAGACTGGTATATTCACCATAGTGTCAACCCCTTACCCCTGTGTCTGATCACTGGTTAGACTGGTATATTCACCATAGTGTCAACCCCTTACCCCTGTGTCTGATCACTGGTTAGACTGGTATATTCACCATAGTGTCAACCCCTTACCCCTGTGTCTGATCGCTGTTAGACTGGTATATTCACCATAGTGTCAACCCCTTACCCCTGTGTCTGATCGCTGTTAGACTGGTATATTCACCATAGTGTCAACCCCTTACCCCTGTGTCTGATCACTGGTTAGACTGGTATATTCACCATAGTGTCAACCCCTTACCCCTGTGTCTGATCACTGGTTAGACTGGTATATTCACCATAGTGTCAACCCCTACCCCTGTGTCTGATCACTGGTTAGACTGGTATATTCACCATAGTTCAACCCCTTACCCCTGTGTCTGATCACTGGTTAGACTGGTATATTCACCATAGTGTCAACCCCTTACCCCTGTGTCTGATCACTGGTTAGACTGGTATATTCACCATAGTGTCAACCCCTTACCCCTGTGTCTGATCACTGGTTAGACTGGTATATTCACCATAGTGTCAACCCCTTACCCCCTGATCTGATCCCCCCCCCCTGAGCCCATACCCCCTGTGTCCTGATCGCTGGTTTAGACTGGTATATTCACCATAGTGTCAACCCCTTACCCCTGTGTCTGATCGCTGGTTAGACTGGTATATTCACCATAGTGTCAACCCCTTACCCCTGTGTCTGATCACTGGTTAGACTGGTATATTCACCATAGTGTCAACCCCTTACCCCTGTGTCTGATCACTGGTTAGACTGGTATATTCACCATAGTGTCAACCCACCCCTTACCCCCCTGTGTCTGATCACTGGTTAGACTGGTATATTCACCATAGTGTCAACCCCTTACCCCTGTGTCTGATCACTGGTTAGACTGGTATATTCACCATAGTGTCAACCCCTTACCCCTGTGTCTGATCACTGTTTAGACTGGTATATTCACCATAGTGTCAACCCCTTACCCCTGTGTCTGATCACTGGTTAGACTGGTATATTCACCATAGTGTCAACCCCTTACCCCTGTGTCTGATCACTGGTTAGACTGGTATATTCACCATAGTGTCAACCCCTTACCACTGTGTCTGATCACTGGTTAGACTGGTATATTTCACCATAGTGTCAACCCCTTACCCCTGTGTCTGATCACTGGTTAGACTGGTATATTCACCATAGTGTCAACGCCCTTACCCCTGTGTCTGATCACTGGTTAGACTGGTATATTCACCATAGTGTCAACACCCATACCCCTGTGTCTGATCGCTGGTTAGACTGGTATATTCACCATAGTGTCAACCCCTTACCCCTGTGTCTGATCGCTGGTTAGACTGGTATATTCACCATAGTGTCAACCCCTTACCCCTGTGTCTGATCACTGGTTAGACTGGTATATTCACCATAGTGTCAACCCCTTACCCCTGTGTCTGATCACTGGTTAGACTGGTATATTCACCATAGTGTCAACCCCTTACCCCTGTGTCTGATCACTGGTTAGACTGGTATATTCACCATAGTGTCCAACCCCTTACCCCTGTGTCTGATCACTGGTTAGACTGGTATATTCACCATAGTGTCAACCCCTTACCCCTGTGGTCTGATCGCTGGTTAGACTGGTATATTCACCATAGTGTCAACCCCTTACCCCTGTGTCTGATCACTGGTTAGACTGGTATATTCACCATAGTGTCAACCCTTACCCCTGTGTCTGATCACTGTTAGACTGGTATATTCACCATAGTGTCAACCCCTTACCCCTGTGTCTGATCACTGGTTAGACTGGTAAATTCACCATAGTGTCAACCCCTTACCCCTGTGTCTGATCACTGGTTAGACTGGTATATTCACCATAGTGTCAACCCCTTACCACTGTGTCTGATCGCTGGTTAGACTGGTATATTCACCATAGTGTCAACCCCTTACCCCTGTGTCTGATCGCTGGTTAGACTGGTATATTCACCATAGTGTCAACCCCTTACCCCTGTGTCTGATCACTGGTTAGACTGGTATATTCACACATAGTGTCAACCCCTTACCCCTGTGTCTGATCACTGGTTAGACTGGTATATTCACCATAGTGTCAACCCCTTACCCCTGTGTCTGATCACTGGTTAGACTGGTATATTCACCATAGTGTCAACCCCTACCCCTGTGTCTGATCACTGGTTAGACTGGTATATTCACCATAGTGTCAACCCCTTACCCCTGTGTCTGATCGCTGGTTAGACTGGTATATTTCACACCATAGTGTCAACCCCTTACCCCTGTGTCTGATCGCTGGTTAGACTGGTATATTCACCATAGTGTCAACCCCTTACCCCTGTGTCTGATCGCTGGTTAGACTGGTATATTCACCATAGTGTCACCCCTTACCCCTGTGTCCTGATCACTGGTTAGACTGGTATATTCACCATAGTGTCAACCCCTTACCCCTGTGTCTGATCACTGGTTAGACTGGTATATTCACCATAGTGTCAACCCCTTACCCCTGTGTCCCTGATCTTGTTAGACTGGTATATTCACCATAGTGTCCAAACCCCTTACCCCTGTGTCTGATCTTAGTTAGACTGGTATATTCACCATAGTGTCAACCCCTTACCACTGTGTCTGATCACTGGTTAGACTGGTATATTCACCATAGTGTCAACCCCTTACCCCTGTGTCTGATCACTGGTTAGACTGGTATATTCACCATAGGTCAACCCCTTACCCCTGTGTCTGATCACTGTTAGACTGGTAATATTCACCATAAGTGTCAACCCCTTACCCCCGAGTCTGATCGCTGGTTAGACTGGTATATTCACCATAGTGTCAACCCCTTACCCCTGTGTCTGATCACTGGTTAGACTGGTATATTCACCATAGTGTCAACCCCTTACCCCTGTGTCTGATCGCTGGTTAGACTGGTATTTCACCATAGTGTCAACCCCTTACCCCTGTGTCTGATCGCTGGTTAGACTGGTATATTTCACCATAGTTCAACCCCTTACCCCTGTGTCCTGATCACTGGTTAGACTGGTATATTCACCA
>CM076972.1:506242-516242 GCA_039105355.1 Benthosema pterotum | reverse complement strand
AAACAATTAGTTGCATTAATTTCTTATCATGGTGTGTGCAATATACCAGAGGGCCAGTTCTAATACTAATTGAATATCATCCTGCGAGCAAAAAAGATTCATGGGCCTGATTTGGCCCCCGGGCCTTGAGTTTGACATGTGTGCACTATAGAAAGTACAGGGCAGGTGTTAGCGTAGCCCCTGTTAGCCCCTGTTAGCTCTATGGGTGTGTGTGTAACATGACCAGGTCCTTTCTATAGTGTCATGTTACAGCTGCAGGTGCATCATTCTGTACATCCTAAATACAGTGAACCACTCACTGTTGACTCCAGTATGTTGTGTTGTAGTGACTTGTATTTTGGAGCAGGGGTTTTCAACAGGTGCTCGGGGACAACCAGTGGTCCCTGAGAGGGTTCCTTGGTCCCCAGCTAAGTTGGTTAACAGATGTAACTCTTGAGAGTGTAAAAATGAAACCAAATGGACCCTTTCGGGCAGTGTTGTAGTGGTACTTTTAGAAGTGGGGGGACGCCTCTTAACGGGGGAATTCACCAATTTTATTTTATTTTTTTCTGAGCGTGTACAATGTGAAACCATGGACCCTAGCGGGTCCATTTGGTCCATTTGTACACTCTCAGAAAAAAAGGAGACTCATTAACATGGTGAAACCCACATGGAAGAAACATATATGCAGGATATAGGTACCTATACCAAACCTATATTCTCCATATAAGGATCATATATGTGCATATATGCCACATATATGCCATATAGGCTCCACATATATGCTCCTTATAGGGTGCATACATCTCACATATAGGTCAACATCAGGTACATATATGCGCATACATGCCACATATATGCCATATAGGTTCAACTTATATGGCTGCATACATCTCACATATAGGTCAAAATCAGGTGCATATATGTGCATATAAAGGCCATATAGGTCCTATATGGGATCCTATATAGCTTCTTTATACCCTCGTATAGGTCATGTATGTACATATAAGGCACCCATATCCATGTATAGGCCTGACATATCCCAGATAGCAAAATGCATTGATTCAATGTTGGATTATGGTCAGACTGGTTATTTCTGGTTGAGGTTGTTAAAAGCTGATTCAATATTTAATTACAGTTACTATTTCAACAATTGAAAAAACTGTTGTTGAATCTATTTTGTATAGATGCTCATTGTTGAATTTGCCTACACTGACTTGACATGCAGGTATATAGGCCTACAGTATGTTGTATTCTCAATATTGACTTTCCCTACGTTGTTTTAACGTGGTATAGATACAGTAAATCTATTTTCAATGTTGAATTTCCATCTGATGATTTGACATGGTTTAAATGTGTAGTGCTGATATTTTATAAAAATATTATTATTCATTATTTTTAATATTATTATTATCCCATACACCGGACCACTACGGAAGTACATATCATATGTTGGCACAGTGGTTAGTGCTGTTGCCTCACAGCTAAGGTCCTGGGCTCGATTCCTGCTAGGGGCGCTGCTGTGGGTGCTGGCGGATCTGTCTCCTCCACGTCATCAGTGCAATACCCGAGGCGGGGTTGGTGAAAGGGCCTTTCTGTGTGGAGTTTGCTCTTTGGAGTTTTGCGCTCTTTGTCCTCCCTGTGTCCCCTAGGTAGATACCCTCACAAAAAACATCCAGTAATCCTGGGCTCTAAACTGCCTCCCCTGGCCAGCCTGATGGAGGGGACAGGAACTGGTTGGAATAACGTGTTGCTTCCATGCGCTATGTCCAACCAGGGAAACTCCCCCAGCTAAAAAGGTGGCGCGACTCCTCATGCCTTGAAGGAAGCATAGCCCAGTCTGCTACCAGGTTGGCAGAAGGTGTGTAGAACCTAGGGCATTAATGACTTGAGATTTTTTCTAGTCGACTTGTCAGACAGTCAAGTCGAAGTTGTATCGATTTATCGTTTTATGGCGCGGGGGGGGGGGGGGGGGGGGGGGGGGGGGGGGGGATCGGGGATCAAATGGTGCCGCTATGACGCCGGCGCAGTGCTTATACAAAACACATCGTGAGGCTACGCATGACGCATGTGGCAAGCTTAATATGAAAACAATATTGCACACAGCGCAGCACAACGTCCACTATGGCCAGCCATAAAAAACACACAACGTTCTAACCACACGTTAGAACGCAACAGAAGACACATTGTCAGAATACTATCCATTTACATGTAGCCTCCTCCTCCTCCTCCAACACCACCATACCACGCCGCTTTCTTTTCTGATCCATTCAGTAAATTAAATGAGAACGACGCGGACAGAAGCATGCGTAGCCTAATGCGAAACGAGGAACAAGACGGTCACTATAGCACGGGGAGGTGTTGGTTGATGAAGTTCTGCACTCTTACACTGTTTGCTGATCCGTGTACATAATGATCAGTGGAACGCCGAGCGCCCAGAGCGCAAAAGCGTGCTGCGCATGCTGCTGCAGTAAGATTGGTAAGCCTAAATTAAGGCTGAACTCCGATAGAGTTGCAAAGGAAACTTCAAAGGAGACTTCTGTCCGTGAGTGACAGTAACCAATATTACAGTTGAATTATATACACACGCGTCGCACATATAGAAAAAGAAAAAAAGGGGAAGACAAAGGTAAATGTTTAATTCCTCCTCCTTACTCCTTCGCTCGGAGGAAGGGGAAAAACAACTTATCGACTCAGGCTTTTTGGAGTCGACACGTGTTATGCAAATCGATGCATCGATGTATCGGTTTTTTGGTTAAAGCCCTAGGGGACAGGAATTGGTTGGAATAACGTGTTCCTTCCATGCGCTATGTCCAAACAGGGAAAACTCCCCCCAGCTAAAAAGAAGGCGGCGCGACTCCTCATTCCTTGAAGGAAGCATAGCCCAGTCTGCTGCCAGGTTGGCAGAGGGTGTGTAGAGCCCAGGATCACATTAGGAATTGGTACTGCATTGCCAAAGCATTGCATTGGCAATGCTTGCACTGCATTGTACCAGCTGTCATAATAATAATTATTACCGTTGGCGTCGCGGGGATATTAATATCACATCGGTGCATCGCCATCAACCTCCCGCTTTCAGCACAACAAGCACAAAAAGTGCCTTTCTGGGCGCAGGTCTCCACCAGGCCAGGTCAGATTGTGGCCTCCTGGTGGTGCTATAAAAAGCCAATGTTAAAAGGGTGCCATTTATTGTTGTATTTAGCATTTTGATGATTTGAGGCATTTTGTGCAAAAAATGTGTTTTGCAAATGTCCACCTGTTGGTGGCGATATAACAAGCCATTTTGAAAAGAGTAGAATATTTCTCTCAGGCTAGTGCGTTAAAGATTTTATGTAAATTGCCTGCTGTGTTCAAAATCTTTATAAAATCGTCCTCCTGGTGGCGCTCTAACAGTCCGTTAGGGACAGAGATTCATGGTTGGCATCCAGGGAGTGTGTGTGTGCAAATTGTGGCTTAGATCCGGTTAACGGTTTGGGAGATTAGCTGGTAACAGACAGACACACAAATAGATTTTTGGCAAAAAATGGCCAGAAAAAGCCTCCTGGTGGCGCTATAACAGGCTTTTGTGGAAGATTTGGGGTAAAGGTTCATTGTTAGTAACGAGAAAAATATTTGTGCAAATTGTGGCATCGATCGGGTTAATGGTTTGGGAAATTAGCTGGTAACAGACACACACACAGATTTTTACAAATAAAAAGGCAAAAACAGCCTGGTGGCGCTATAACAGGCCGTTTTGGGACAGAGGTTCATGGTTGGCATCCAAGTGTGTCTGCAAATTGTGGCATTGATCAGGTTAATGGTTTGGGAGATTAGCTGGTAACACACACACACACACACACACACACACACACACACACACACACACACACACACACACACACACACACACACACACACACACACACACACACAGATTTTTGCCAAATAATTGCAAGAATCTGCCTCCTGGTGGCGCTATAATAGGCCCTTCTGTAGACTTTGGAGCAGAGGTTCATCGTTGGCATCCAACTTTCCATTTGCATTTCCAGCCATTCAAAAAAATAAATAAAATCTCTACAGCCCTAAATACTGAAAAGAGTATTTATAAAATGTCTGGGTTGTTCACATGAGACTGAGTAGACCATAAAATGACCAATTTTTTTTTTTTTCATGTTGGAGGGGCACATGTTGGAGGGGCAAGAGAAAATGGTATGGGTGCGGCTTCATCGCCCGTGTCGCTTTGCGCCACGGGCGATGAAGCCCCACCCATACCATTTTCAGTTACAGGACTTTTATTAGTCAAGTAAAGCATCAATAATAACATCAGTTGTTGTTGAAGTTGCAACATAAAGCTAAAGGTCTGACTCAGAGAGTTTTCTGTTTTCAATGATGAAATGCTGTTGGTTTAGTGGTGACACAGCTGTAGTTAGTTAGTAGCAGTAGTAGTGTTTCAAATTTTAAATATAAGCACTTTAATTTGAAATATCTTGGGTTGTTTTGCATGGCATCGTGTTTGGGGGGGCGGATGGGTATTTAGGGGGGCATTGCCCCCCCATGCCCATGCTAGATCCGCCCCTGAAATGGACCCTTGCGGGTCCATTTGGTTTCATTTTTACACCCTCAAGGTTTTTTTTTTTTTTTTTTTAAGTGGAATAGCCCTTTAAAGTTAATGAATTGAAGGCCTTAATTTCCAGGAAAACACAGAATGGGGGAGCTTTTTAATTGTACAACACCTATAAAGTATATTAATGATGTAAAATGTTGAAAATCTGCGGAATTCCCCTTTAAAGGTTTTTTTTTGTTTTGTTTTTCATTCCATTCCCAATGCCTAAAAAGCAAGCACCTACCATTGGCTCTAATGGTCTCCCTAGCAACCACTAACCTACACTCATTGGATTCTCTCAGCACGCCCCCTTGTACTGCACTCTCATTGGCCACTCTACTGCCCGAGGGGGGCGGGGACATTTCAAACCACCACAGCAAGCGGTTCTTCACAACTGCTGTTGTTGTGAAGTGACTGTGAACGGCAACGAAACGGATTAAGAGACGAAGGTATGTTTGTTTATTACTTCATATTTATATCTTGTGTTTTTCCTTCCTTAGAATGACAACTGGGTCTTGAAGGATAAAGAGTTCAGAGAGTATAATGTGTTGAAACACCTCGTGAGTTAAACCAACTAGGCTTCAGGCTGCTGCTGTTGGTGCTGCTGCTCTATGGTGTAAAATGAAAGAATGATGCTAATCGCGACTAGCATATATGCTAACACAGGGGTCTTGAGAGGGTTCCAGGTGGTCCCCAGGCTAAATGATGGAAAGCTTATGTACCAGATAACTCTTGAGAGTGTAAAAATGAAACCAAATGGACCCTTGCAGGTCCATTTGGTTTTCATTTCAAAAAGGTCGAAAACCCCTGGCTTAATTCACCAGTGGTCCCTGAGAGGGATCCAGGTGGTCCCCAGCTAAGCTGGTTAACCAGATGTAACTCTTGAGAGCGTAAAAATGAAACCAAATGGACCCTTGCGGGTCCATTTGGTTTCATTTTTACGCTCTCAAGAGTTAAAATATTCACCATCTGAATTAGCCCCAAGTCTACACAACTAGAAGATGTGGTGGTCCGTGGCTCAAATTCTGAATGAATGGTGGTCCGTGGGATCAAAAAGGTTGAAAAGAGTGTTGTATATGATGTTTGCACTAAAGCCATTGTGTTTAAAGGGGAATTCCACCCATTTAACATTTTTCTGAGCGCATACAAATGCTACCAAATGAACCCTAACGGGTCCATTTGGTTCCATTTGTACGCATACGGGTTCATTTGGTTCCATTTGTACGCTCTCAGAAAAAAATGTCTAAAGAAATCCATTAACATGGTGAATACTGTACATCTTGATGGTGTTGAAATACTGTACATATTGATGATGTCATCAAGACAGGGGTTGACACTAAGGTATCCGAGGCACTTGCCCATCGGGCAAGTGCAAGTTAGGTTCTACTTGCCCTCAGGTCATGGTCACTTGCCCCCCAAAAATATATTGTAAATTTTGCATTTAAGTTTACTTCCTACTTGGAAAACCAGGGGTTTTCAACAGGTGGTCCGGGGACCACCAGTGGTCCCTGAGAGGGTTCCAGGTGGTCCCCAGTTACGTTGGTTAACCAGATGTAACTCTTGAGAACGTAAAAATGAAACCAAATGGACCCTTGCGGGTCCATTTGGTTTTATTTTTACACTCAAGAGTTACAATTCATTATCTTAATTAGCCCAGGTCTACACAACTAGAGAATGTAGAAGATTAGGTAATTTTGATGTGTATGTTAATTTGCCTGTTTCGTTTCCCAAATCCAGCCTGGAATTGTGGATAGCTAGAAAGCAGGGAAAGACACAGAGGTCTTGCCCGATCGGGCAACCACGTAGCAGTCTTCGCTTGCCCCACCATTTTTTTTACTTGCCCCGAGCAAGTGGGCAAGTGTTAGTGTCAAGCCCTGCAAGATGTTTCAGCATGTTAATGGTTTTCTTCAGACCCCCATTTCTTGGGAACACAGAATGGGGGAACTTTTTATCATGTCCACCCAGCACCTCTAGGGTATACTAATCAGGGCTTGACACTAACACTTGCCCGCTTGCCCGGGGCAAGTAAAAAAAATGGTGGGGCAAGTGAAGACTGCTACCTGGTTGCCCGATCGGGCAAGCGTGCAACATAGTGCATTATAACACAACACAAGATAAATTTGTCTTGAAGGTGGTCATTGCAACTTGGGCTAATTAAGATGATGAATTTTAACTCTTGAGAGTGTAAAAATGAAACCAAATGGACCCGCAAGGGTCCATTTGGCTTCATTTTTACGTTCTCAAGAGTTACATCTGGTTAACCAACTTAGCTGGGGAGCACCTGGAACCCTCTCAGAGACCACGTGTTGAAAACCCCTGGTTTAAAGCACCCAAGTAGGAAGTAAACTTAAATGCAAAATTTACAATATATTTTTGGGGGGCAAGTGACCATGACCTGAGGGCAAGTAGAACCTGACTTGCACTTGCCCGATGGGCAAGTGCCTCGGAGACCTTAGTGTCAACCCCTGCTAATGACATATTAGAATGTTGAAAATGGGTGGAGTTCCCCTTTAAATGGTTCAAGTCAATTGAATGTTACAATGCAACGATATAGGATACTGTGGCTGCCATTCTTTCCTTAAATTGATGTATTTTTATTTCTAATGTATACCCCTTATACATGTACTATACATACAGTATATACAGTACTTTATCCATTTTATTTTGTTATACCATAATTGAAAAGATAAATGATAATGAGGTCTCATGAGAAGTACAACACAACAGAGTGGTCATTTTCTGTTCTACACTTTGGTGTAGACTGGATATCTCAAAATCAGATATCTCAAAATCAGATATCAGAACCCAGTCTGATATCTGATTTTGAGCTACTAGTCCAGAGCTTGAGTCAACATCTGTGCATGGTTTGGAGCGGTGTGGCCAGCAGTGTGTGGTTGTGGTTGTATGATGTAGTAGCTGATCTACACTCACATTATGCGGTCTCTTTGTCGGCAGGCTCTGAAGCTGTCCTAGACTGGAGGACCACTGTTCACCCTCCATCTACTCGTCCTACTACTTATTCTACTACTCATCTACCTTGCATAAGGCAGGTTTTACAAAACAACATTACAGTACATTGCTATTAGAGCTGTGACGATTAATTGTAATAGAATTAATAATTTATTTCTCAACTAATTTAGTGATTGATTATTAATGGGTGTTTCCTACTTAGTTTTTCAGCATTAATTGTCCCTTACAACCTGATTATAGCTGCACATGGACAGAAGCAACTGCAAGGCAAAAATTGACACTGTGGCACTGTACTGTAACATTGATTATATTAAGGGCCAAACATAAATCTTGAATATTTATTTATAAAGGACCTATTTGAGTTCAGAAGAGTACTGTACCTTTTTAGACTGAGGTGTGTAGATATTCCGTAATCAATGTATGCCGTCAGAATAAGCCTAAAGACACCATGAGTTGCTTTAATATAACCGTGTTTGTTATTGGCCTAATGAGCAGTTAATCACACATTTTTTTGTTGGTTAAAACTGTCTAAAATATATTTTAAGGTGATGGTTAGAGAAGTGTTGTAATCCTATTCATCTTTTAACTAATCGGCCAATGATTTCATTATGAAAACAATCATTAGTTGCAACTCTGATTGCCATACTTGAATCTTTGCAGCAGATTCTTTAATGTGTCAGTGAAATCAAACTGCAGAGCAGAGCAACTGATTTAAACCTGCTTATAATAAGAAATTAGCAAATCTACAAGCCCACAACTTCCGCCTCTTTCTCTGTAGGCTGCCATGCTGTGTCGACGCTCTGCAGTCATCCCATTCCACCAGATCCCCTCCACCTGCAAGTCATTAGGGACTTTAAGAACGCCGTCTCTACGACTTCGACACTCAATGAGGATGTGGGCGTGCTCCGTCGCAGTCGCCACAGAAGACCGGCATAGTTAAGAAAACAGGTCTATTTACATACTGTCACTTCTTAAACATGTATAAAATTGGAAAAAATACAAAAATCACGGCACCCCTCTTTAAGGTGTCTCACTTGTTTTGATTGTGGGCATGTATTAGCTGATCTACACACTCACATTATGCTGTTTCTCTTTGTCGGTAGGTTCTGGACTGCAGAACCCTGTTCACTTCTACGACTCATTCTACTGTCATCTACCTTGCATAAGGCAGGTTTTACAAAACAAAACAAAACAAAACAAAAAAAACATTACAGTACATTGCCATTAGGGCTGCGGCGATTAATCGTAATAGAATTCATAATTTATTTCTCAACTAATTTAGTGATTGATTATTAATGGGTGTTTCCCACTTAGTTTTTCAGCATTAATTGTCCTTTACAACCTGAATATAGCTGCACATGGACAGAAGCAACTGCAAAGGAACATTTGACACATACTGTAACATTGATTATATTGAGAGCCAAACATGAAGCTTGAATATTTATTTATAAAGGTCCTATTTGAGTTCAGAAGAGTACTGTACCTTTTTAGATTGAGATGTGTAGCTATTCCTTAGTCAAATCTATGCAGTCAGAATAAGCCTAAATACACTATGAGTTGCTTTAATATAACTGTGTTTATTAGCCTAATCAGCAGTTAATCACACATTTTTTTGTTGGTTAGAACTGTCTAACATATATTTTAAGGTGATGGTTAGAGAAGTGTTGTAATCCTATTCATCTTTTAACTAATCGGCCAATGATTTGATTATGAAAACAATCATTAGTTGCAACTCTGATTGCCATACTTGAATCTTTGCAGCAGATTCTTTAATGTGTCAGTGAAATCAAACAGCAGAGCAACTGATTTAAACCTGCTTATATTGAGAAATTAGCAAATCTACAAGCCCACAACTTCCGCCTCTTTCTCTGTAGGCTGCCATGCTGTGTCGACGCTCTGCAGTCAGCCCATTCCACCAGATCCCCTCCACCTGCAAGTCATTAAGGACTTTAAGAACGCCGTCTCTACAACTTCGACACTCAACGAGGATGTGGGCGTGCTCCGTCGCAGTCGCCACAGAAGACCGGCATAGTTAAGAAAACAGGCGATGCCGACGGGGTCCACCTCTTACACTGGCGTCTTTGGTTTCCATGGAGACGCTCCTCTACAGTGCACCCCTTGCCCACGTTGCTAACAAGATGCCAAGAGCTGCATTCTGCCGTCGGAGGAAAGGCTCTGACCGCCGTGAGGCTTATATATCGAGCACCGATCATTTACGTGTGGTGCTGGAGGGATCTTAAACTGATTTACCACTTGGTGCAAAGTAAGTGTGGAATGTTGAAATGCAAATACTGGGGTTAGCAAATAAGAAGGTTGGCACTTCTCAAACACTACATACTTGATCATATACTGTTTGGGTGTGGCAGTATACCCACACATGTATTCAACCTGCCCTTGCTTATAGTACCTGGAATTCCCTTAAGACTCATTTGACGAGGAGTCACACTCGATGTACCACTGACCAAGCTG
>CM076972.1:498742-501242 GCA_039105355.1 Benthosema pterotum | reverse complement strand
CCCTGGCCAGGCAAAAAAAACCCTGTCCAGGCCACTAGGTGGCGCAGGCCACTGGAAAACTCCCTATACTCCAGATGGCCAATCCGCCCCTGGGGCTGAACCAGGGCTGAACCAGGGCTGGGCCAGGCTAGTGTTTCAGTTCTTATATTCAGTAGGTCTTGTAGATCTGCCCAACAGATCTACAAACATGTTGGTTTCACTTCATTCAACCTGCTCTGGTGTTTTGGTTATAGGAGACATTTATTCTTTGTTGTGCTACAGCGGTGGTTTTCAACTGGTGGTCCTTGGTTCCAGGTGGTCCCCGAACGTTGGTTAACCAGGTGTAACTCTTTGAGAGTGTAAAAAAGACCATTTGGTTTCATGTTTACACTCTCAAGAGTTAAAATATCCATCATGTGAATTATCCCAAGTCTACACAACTAGAGAATGTAGAAGATTAATGGTCATTTTGATCTGTATGTTGGACTGTTTGGTTTCCCAAATCCAGCCTGGAATTGTGGACAAAAACAAAGTATATCTTTTAATAGCCTCGTTTTGGGGTCTGTGGGGCTAAAATGTTATCAAATGGTAGTTTGTGGCTCAAATTCAGAATACATAGAGGGCCCTGGTGTCAAAAAGGATAAAACCCTTACCCGTAAGGGTCCATTTGGTTTCATACACTCTCAAGAGTTACAGATCTATAAGGGTCCATTTGGCATTAATGGTCCTTTCTAGGAAGGAAAAATGGTGAAAAATGAGCGTTTTATCTCTGGTGCCTGTCAACCAATTTCCTCCCAACTCACCAGCAAAAAAGCACTAGATTTTCTGCCAGGAGTTTTTCACTAATTTTGGCGCTAGGGAGGTCTGGAAAAAAAGCTAAATATAGTGACAAATGCGCCGAGTTGGCAACACTGACTCCAAGAGACATTTCTACTTGGTTGTGTTACAGTGTTGATCTACAAGCTCACATCGCTCCATGGATGTGACGGCTGTGAGCTTACAGCTCTGCGCTGGAGCCTTCTGCTAGAAGAGTTGCGACATTGAGGAGTCAGAAAGCGAGCGCTCGAGCTGCGCTGTTCTTGCAGCCTTGAAAGAGGGACAAGCTGGAGTTTAAAACAGCGGCGGTACGCAGTGGTTTCAGAGAGAGTTGGCGCAACACATGGCGACCGTTTTAAAGTATTGTACAGCACTAGCAACTATGTAATGTTTATGTTGTTCTGCTGCTACAGATTTAGGTAAACTAAAGAGATTTGTCCCCATTCTAAACAGAAGTCTATGACCTATTGAAGTGAACGGAGTTGTCCCCATTCTAAATGACCTAATGAAGTGAACGGAGTTGTCCCCATTCTAAATGACCTAATGAAGTGAACGGAGTTGTCCCCATTCTAAATGACCTAATGAAGTGAACGGAGTTGTCGTAACTCTGTCTATCCAATCAGAGCAGAGTGTGTCAGCTGTGTGTCAGACTGAGGACAGATTCAAACATTTACACTTTTATTTTAGTGACTTTATGGATGTAAAGGTAAGATTAATGTCTATTCATTTACCGCAGGGTTTTCAGTGGTCCCTGAGAGGGTTCCAGGTGGTCCCTGAGAGGGTTCCAGGTGGTCCCCAGGATAAATGACAGAAAGTTGGTTCCAGGTGGTCCCTGAGAGGGTTCCAGGTGGTCCCCAGGATAAATGACGGAACGTTGGTTAACCAGATGTAACTCTTTGAGAGTGTAAACATGAAACCAAATGGACCCTTGCGGGTCCATTTGGTTTCATGTTTACACTCTCAAGAGTTAAAATATTCATCATGTGAATTATCCCAAGTCTACACAACTAGAGAATGTAGAAGATTAATGGTCATTTTGATCTGTATGTTGGACTGTTTGGTTTCGTAAATCCAGCCTGGAACAGAGCTGGATTAGATCTTTAGTTTTGGGGTCTGTGGGGCTAAAATGTCATCAAATGATGGTCCTCTGTGGCTCAAATGCTGAATAAATAGTGGTCCCTGGTGTGAAAAAGGTTGAAAACCACTGTAGTAAGTAAATAATGGAGGAAACAAGGTTGTTGTTTTATCGGAGCATTTGCGCAAATAACGTAGAGCAGGTGAACGTAAACACTCTAGTCTAGTGCATGCTGCTAGTAGACTAGTCTACTGTAAACACTTTACTACAATCATGGCCGCTGTCTGTCGCGGGTTTTTACCTCAGAGTAAATACTTTAATATATACTCTAAGGTTTTTACACCACACAGAAACATGTTTGGTGTTTGGTCAACACGTCAACAACATCATCATGGAAACTAAGGATTTATACTTCAGGACATGAAAAAAGGAGCAGCAGCAGTCAGGTAGGACACGGGCCGGATCTAGAGGGGGGCAGGGTGGGCAGCAGCAGTCAGGTAGGACGGGCCGGATCTAGAGGGGGCAGGGTGGGCAGCAGCAGTCAGGTAGGACAGGCTAACGTTATGAATGACCCGGGCCGGATCTAGAGGGGGGGCAGGGTGGGCAGCAGCAGTCAGGTAGGACAGGCTA
>CM076972.1:486242-493742 GCA_039105355.1 Benthosema pterotum | reverse complement strand
CAGCAAAATGATAGTTTGGAACCAAATGGACCTGGGAGAGAGAGAAGTAGAGATAGCTAGAAAGCAGGGAAAGACACAGAGGCAGAGTGCAATGACTGCCTTCAAGACAAATTTATCTTGTGTTGTGTTATAGCGAACTAAGTCACACACTTGCCCCATCAGGCAACCAGGTAGGAGTATTCACTTGCCCGACCATTTTTTTACTTACCCCGGCAAGCGGGCAAGTGTTATTGTCAAGCCCTGTCCTTATTCTAAAAACGCAGGCAAATATTTTTCATTATGTGGACTGGAATCATAATTGTTATGTGAAGGAATTTGCGGCTTTTCATGTGGAACAAATGCAGAACAAATGCGAAGTATGTGGGAAAATGCAAATTATGTGGAAAAATGCGTAAAACATGTGAAATATGCAGGAACATTTTAAAAAATGCATTTTGATGAAAAAGAATATGTATAAAATATACGTATAATATATACAGTATATAAAATATATTTCACCACGTTTACAGTTAAAGTTATGGATATGCCTAGGCTATTTTCAAAAAGGCCTATCTACAAGCTCACCTAAAAATCTATTTCAGATGGGCATCCACACAGTCAAATATTCATTTAGGGGTCCATGAAAGGGTAGAGCCATAATAATAACCTTTCACTATGACAACCCACACCATTGAGTTCCATGTAAAATGACAGGATTTCTGTAAATAATCAATGGTTGCTTCTAAATAGTCCAGCAGACATACAGCCGACTGCACTGGATAAATGTGCATGACATTTATATTTATATTTAACATTTATACCTGTAAATACAATGAGAATGTTGAAACAGCTGTAAACTTTAGGCTATAAGGAACAGTGTTGCCAACTGCCAAAATCCAAAATGCACTAGTGGCACTTCCAAAATGCACTAGAATGTGCTAGATGCTCGCCTGGAACATACAGATCAAAATGACCATTAATCTTCTACATTCTCTAGTTGTGTAGACTAAGTTGGGCTAATTCACATGATGAATATTTTAACTCTTGAGGGTGTGGGTCCATTTGGTTTCATTTTTACGCTCTCAAAGAGTTACATTTGGTTAACCAGCTGTCCATCATTTAGCCTGGGGACCACTGGTTGAAAACCACTATCATACAAGGAAAAATGTTGAAAAATGAGGGTTTTATCGCCTGTCAATCAATTCTGCCCCAACTCACCAGTAAAAAAGCACTAGATTTTCCGCCAGGAGTTTTTCACTAATTTTGGCGCTAGGGGGTCTGAAAAAAAAAAAAAATAATATAATAAATAAATATAGTGACAAATGCGCCAAGTTTGCAACACTGGTAAGGACTGCCTGTTCAACAGAGCTTTTTGTTACTTTCTAAGAATAGGCTACACTGATTATCATCGCCGTCACCTGGGGTGAGTCTTGGAAGCTTTCCGACGGTAATATAAACTGCGTATGGATGTGTTCCGCAACACAGCCATGTAAAATAACAGCTAACCGAGCCGAGGCCATATCAGGCTGTCTTGAAGAAGACACACACACACGCACGCACGCACGCACACGACACACACACACACACACACACACACTATTTAATTAAGAAGTCTACACTGTTTTGTTTGTAAAATCCAGCCTGGAATTGTGAACGAAACCAAAGCAATTCTTTCTCCAAAGCAATTCTGGTCCCTGGAGTCAAAAAGGTTGAAAACCCCTGTCTTAGAGCTTAGTGATTTTTGCCTAAAAGTAAAACCTTGTTTATTTTTTCCTGTGTGCGTGTGCGTGTGTGTGTGCGTGCGTGCGTGTGTGTGCGTGCGTGCGTGTGCGTGCGTGTGTGTGTGTGTAACAGTGATGGGCGCGCCACAGCCCAGCCAAGACTGCGTTTCCCAGCATGCAACATGAAGGAGGAAGTCCCCGCCCCCTCCTCCTCCTCCTCCTCAGATGGACCAATAGCATTGCGGCACCGCCTCCTCCGCTTCGGTGTGTGAACCAATAGGAAGAGCCGACGGGCTGGAGCCTGGAGCCCCGCCCCCTTCTCCCTCGGACCTTCCTCCTCCTCTGCTTCCTCCTCTTCCTCCTCCTCTTCCTGTCGGGAATCGAACCCTCGGCTCCGTGTTGACCAGGCCTTACGACTGTTACTGACCGGCCGCGACTGTTTCCTCCCATTTCCTGTTTCCTCTTTGTTTGTCGAGAAATTATATATTTTACTAAAGATTATATATATATATATAACGTTTTGTATTGAAATTACAAGAAGAAGGAATCCTATTTAAATGACATTTCTTATTTTAAATTATATATTTTGACAACATCCGGATAATAACAGCGACGCTTCTGTGGGGTAAAAATATTAACTGAAGCGTTCAGGAGTCGATTCGTAAACCTTTGAAATTTGCCAAGAAAAAAAAAATATATATAAAGAAACCGTTGTGTTGCGTCGGAGTGACCTTCGACCTTCTCTGGGATTCACAACGAGAAAACAATAACATTGTTGTTGTCAGAACGAACGGCGATGCTCGTCTCTGCTAGCGTTAGCATTAGCACTGCTGCTAGCGCTACAACAACAGCGTCATCGGCTGCCATGGATCCCACGGCGTCATCGTCTGCGTGCACAGCGTCTGCGTGCACGGCGTCTGCGTGCACGGCGTCTGCGTGCACGGCGGCGTCTGCGTCGTCCCGGCTCCGCGCGCTGCTCCTCTACTTCCTCCTGACTCTGGCCAGCGGCGGCTGTTCGGCGCTGGAGTTCGCGGGCGCGGCAGGGCAGTGGGCGCGGTACGCGCGCTGGGAGCGGGCGGCCACGCGCGGGGAGCTGTCGCTGCGCTTCAGAACGCAGCAGAGCGACGCCCTGCTGCTGTACTTCGACGACGGAGGATACTGCGACTTCCTGGCGCTGCAGCTCAGCGACGGACGGCTGCAGCTGCGCTTCAGCATCGACTGCTACGAGACGCAGCTCAGCTTCAACGAGAGACGCGTGGACGACGGGGCCTGGCACAACGTAGCGCTGAGTCGATATAACCTGAGGACCGCTATGATGCTGGACGGGAACGCTAAGGCTGACGAGGTGAGAGAACACTGTACCCTATACCCTATACCCTATACCCTAAACACTAACCCTGGCACAACGTAGCGCTGAGTCGATATAACCTGAGGACCGCTATGATGCTGGACGGCAACGCTAAGGCTGACGAGGTGAGAGAATACCCTATACCCTATACCCTATACCCTAAACACTAACCCTGGCACAACGTAGCGCTGAGTCGATATAACCTGAGGACCGCTATGATGCTGGACGGGAACGCTAAGGCTGACGAGGTGAGAGAATACCCTATACCCTATACCCTATACCCTATACCCTAAACACTAACCCTGGCACAACGTAGCGCTGAGTCGATATAACCTGAGGACCGCTATGATGCTGGACGGCAACGCTAAGGCTGACGAGGTGAGAGAATACCCTATACCCTATACCCTATACCCTATACCCTATACCCTAAACACTAACCCTGGCACAACGTAGCGCTGAGTCGATATAACCTGAGGACCGCTATGATGCTGGACGGCAACGCTAAGGCTGACGAGGTGAGAGAATACCCTATACCCTATACCCTATACCCTATACCCTAAACACTAAACACTATACCTAAACACTAACCCTGGCACAACGTAGCTCTGAGTCGATATAACCTGAGGACTGCTATGATGCTGGACGGGAACGCTAAGGCTGACGAGGTGAGAGAATACCCTATACCCTATACCCTATACCCTATACCCTAAACACTAACCCTGGCACAACGTAGCTCTGAGTCGATATAACCTGAGGACCGCTATGATGCTGGACGGGAACGCTAAGGCTGACGAGGTGAGAGAATACCCTATACCCTATACCCTATACCCTAAACACTAACCCTGGCACAACGTAGCTCTGAGTCGATATAACCTGAGGACCGCTATGATGCTGGATGGGAACGCTAAGGCTGACGAGGTGAGAGAATACCCTATACCCTATACCCTATACCCTATACCCTAAACACTAAACACTATACCCTATACACTAAACCCTATACACTAAACACTAACCCTGGCACAACGTAGCGCTGAGTCGATATAACCTGAGGACTGCTATGATGCTGGATGGGAACGCTAAGGCTGACGAGGTGAGATAATACCCTATACCCTATACCCTATACCCTAAACACTAACCCTGGCACAACGTAGCGCTGAGTCGATATAACCTGAGGACCGCTATGATGCTGGACGGGAACGCTAAGGCTGACGAGGTGAGAGAATACCCTATACCCTATACCCTATACCCTATACCCTAAACACTAACCCTGGCACAACGTAGCGCTGAGTCGATATAACCTGAGGACCGCTATGATGCTGGACGGGAACGCTAAGGCTGACGAGGTGAGAGAATACCCTATACCCTATACCCTATACCCTATACCCTAAACACTAAACACTATACCTAAACACTAACCCTGGCACAACGTAGCTCTGAGTCGATATAACCTGAGGACTGCTATGATGCTGGACGGGAACGCTAAGGCTGACGAGGTGAGAGAATACCCTATACCCTATACCCTATACCCTAAACACTAACCCTGGCACAACGTAGCGCTGAGTCGATATAACCTGAGGACTGCTATGATGCTGGACGGCAACGCTAAGGCTGACGAGGTGAGAGAACACCCTATACCCTATACCCTATACCCTATACCCTAAACCCTATACCCTAAACACTAACCCTGGCACAACGTAGCGCTGAGTCGATATAACCTGAGGACCGCTATGATGCTGGACGGCAACGCTAAGGCTGACGAGGTGAGAGAATACCCTATACCCTATACCCTATACCCTATACCCTAAACACTAACCCTGGCACAACGTAGCGCTGAGTCGATATAACCTGAGGACCGCTATGATGCTGGATGGGAACGCTAAGGCTGACGAGGTGAGAGAATACCCTATACCCTATACCCTATACCCTATACCCTAAACACTAACCCTGGCACAACGTAGCGCTGAGTCGATATAACCTGAGGACCGCTATGATGCTGGATGGGAACGCTAAGGCTGACGAGGTGAGAGAATACCCTATACCCTATACCCTATACCCTATACCCTAAACACTAACCCTGGCACAACGTA
Source organism: Benthosema pterotum (assembly GCA_039105355.1). Classification (NCBI taxonomy): domain Eukaryota; kingdom Metazoa; phylum Chordata; class Actinopteri; order Myctophiformes; family Myctophidae; genus Benthosema; species Benthosema pterotum. The sequence continues at coordinate 488,607 of CM076972.1, read as the reverse complement.
GCGCTGAGTCGATATAACCTGAGGACTGCTATGATGCTGGACGGCAACGCTAAGGCTGACGAGGTGAGAGAATACCCTATACCCTATACCCTATACCCTATACCCTATACCCTAAACACTAAACACTATACCCTATACCCTATACCCTATACCCTAAACACTAACCCTGGCACAACGTAGCGCTGAGTCGATATAACCTGAGGACTGCTATGATGCTGGATGGGAACGCTAAGGCTGACGAGGTGAGAGAATACCCTATACCCTATACCCTATACCCTATACCCTATACCCTATACCCTATACCCTATACACTATACTCTAAATATAACCCTAAACACTAAACCTGGCACAACGTAGCGCTGAGTCGATATAACCTGAGGACCGCTATGATGCTGGATGGGAACGCTAAGGCTGACGAGGTGAGAGAATACCCTATACCCTATACCCTATACCCTATACCCTAAACACTAACCCTGGCACAACGTAGCGCTGAGTCGATATAACCTGAGGACTGCTATGATGCTGGATGGGAACGCTAAGGCTGACGAGGTGAGAGAATACCCTATACCCTATACCCTATACCCTATACCCTAAACACTAACCCTGGCACAACGTAGCGCTGAGTCGATATAACCTGAGGACTGCTATGATGCTGGATGGGAACGCTAAGGCTGACAAGGTGAGAGAATACCCTATACCCTATACCCTATACCCTATACCCTATACCCTAAATATAACCCTAAACCTAAACCTGGCACAACGTAGCGCTGAGTCGATATAACCTGAGGACCGCTATGATGCTGGACGGCAACGCTAAGGCTGATGAGGTGAGAGAACACTATACCCTATACTCTATACCCTATACCCTATACCCTATACCCTATACCCTAAATATAACACTAAACACTAACCCTGGCACAACGTAGCGCTGAGTCGATATAACCTGAGGACCGCTATGATGCTGGATGGGAACGCTAAGGCTGACGAGGTGAGAGAATACCCTATACCCTAAACACTATACCCTATACCCTAAACACTATACCCTATACCCTATACCCTCTACCCTAAACCCTATACCCTATACCCTATACCCTATACCCTAAACCCTATACCCTATACCCTATACCCTAAACCCTATACCCTATACCCTAAACCTAACCCTGGCACAACGTAGCGCTTAGCCGGTACAACCTGAGGACCGCTATGATGTTAGACGGAAACGCTAAGGCTGACGAGGTGAGAGAACACTGTACCCTATACCCTATACCCTATACCATACACCCTAAATATAACACTAAACACTAAACACTAACCCTGGCACAGTGTAGCTGTGAGTCGATATAACCTGAGGACTGCTGTGATATTAGACGGCAACGCTAAGGCTGACGAGGTGAGAGAACACTATACCCTATACCCTAAACCCTATACCCTATACACTATACCCTATACCAGGTGTCTCCAACTTTTTTTTTTTTTTTTTTTTTTTTTTCATTTTAGAGCTACTTTGAAAAAATCTGAGGGACCGAGAGCTACTTCACTTTTGGCTTTTTTTTTCAAAAGTGCGTTCACATTTTGCATTCTCCTCTAATGAGATGCCTGGCACTGCATGGCCTCCGCAAGACACTTGAACGCTGGGGTGTATCCACTCAGGTTCACTCTTATAGAGTCATTCAAATGATCATCAGTCAGCCTAGTTCTGAATTTGGATTTGATCACATTCATATCAGAGAATGCAGATTCACAAAGATAAGTAGAGCCAAATAAAGCACTCACTTTCAATGTTGTGAATTCTGTTGTGCTTTTACCTGCACATCATTTTGGAGATTAATAATCTCCATTTCCATTTCAAATGTATTGACATTAAACATGTCAGCCATCTGCCCTGATATTACACTCACATCTACCTCCATTAAAGGGTTAGCAAAGAATGCCACACAGGGCTCCAGTTCACCAAAATCTTTGAACCTGTCCTCAAATTCCTGCCCAAGCTTGGACAGTAGGTCACAATATTTATCCACATCCAACACATCAACTGCCTCTGCATTGTTTTCCAACACTCTGTGTCCAGGGTATTAACTACTGCCCCCAGGTATTTCCAGAGGGGTATTAACTACTCTCTCTTGCCCCCAGGTTCGGCCCCAGCGTCAGTACATAAAGGGTATTTCCAGAGGGGTATTACCTGTGTCCAGGGGGGTATTAACTGTATCCAGAGGGGTATTAACTGTATCCAGGGGGTATTAACTGTATCCAGAGGGTATTAACTGTGTCCAGGGGGTATTAACTGTATCCAGGGGGTATTAACTGTATCCAGAGGGGTATTACCTGTGTCCAGGGGGGTATTAACTGTATCCAGAGGGGTATTAAC
>CM076972.1:451242-478742 GCA_039105355.1 Benthosema pterotum | reverse complement strand
GTCAAAAAGGTTGAAAACCACTGCTCTAAATCAACAGCAGGTTTCGTCGACTAAAGGTTCGTTTGGGATAAAAACCAGATCTGAAATTCAGAGCATAGAATAAAAATAATAATCAGACTCATGTTATGTTAATCACACTTACATTTTATCCTGATTTAAGATCCTGATTTCAGTTCAGATCAGTGATTATTGTTGTATGAAGAGGAACATGTTCTCCAGTTTTTAATTAAAATGAGGCTTTTATGTGGGCAGCCCCATACCACCAGTTCATTAATAAAGGGGAATTCCATCCATTTTCAACATGTCTTCTGAGAGCGTCTTTGGTACGTTTGACTGTAAAGGTTCCATCCTCCAGGAAGAAACCTTAAATACAAAGAGAAGAATTCACTGTAGATAAAAACACCTTTTAAACAACTCCATCTTTAAGACTGGACTAAAACTAAAACATTTCAGGTGACTGGAGCTAAATTTAATGTTATTTACACACTGACAGATGTTTAATTTAATTACTGCCTTACCTTTTAATTAGCCTGTGAATGTAGACCTGTGCAGTGACGTCACCAGCCCTGTTCCACTAGTGGATTCACCAGCCCTGTTCCACTAGTGGATTCCTCATTCATTTTCCTCATAGACTTTTCAGTGGATTCACCAGCCCTGTTCCACTAGTGGATTCACCAGCCCTGTTCCACTGTAGACCTGTGCAGTGGCTTCACCAGCCCTGTTCCACTAGTGGATTCACCAGCCCTGTTCCACTAGTGGATTCCTCATTCATTTTCCTCATAGACTTTTCAGTGACGTCACCAGCCCTGTTCCACTAGTGGATTCCTCATTCATTTTCCTCATAGACTTTTCAGTGACGTCACCAGCCCTGTTCCACTAGTGGATTCCTCATTCATTTTCCTCATAGACTTTTCAGTGACGTCACCAGCCCTGTTCCACTAGTGGATTCCTCATTCATTTTCCTCATAGACTTTTCAAAAATGGTTAATAAAAACACGATTGCGCCGCGGCCAAAGCCAACTCGGGTCGTGACAAATCATGACAACAAACACAATATCGTCATATAATATATAATTAGGAAGAAGTAGAAAACGGCATAATACAAGACTTTTTGATTCGTTTTTCATCTTAGAAATGATTTGATTGTCCCAAAAGTTTGTGTGTGTCATCATGATTCGTCACGACTCGAGTTGGCTTTGTCCGCGGCGTAATCGTCTTGATATGAATTATTTTTGAAAAGTCTATGAGAAAAATGAATGGGGAATCCATTTCTGGAACAGCACCGCCCCTGTTCCCCATTCATTTTTCTCATAGACGTCACTGCCCAGGTCTATATAGATGGTGGATTGTTACATATAGTGAATATTTCACTAGATCTAACGGCTGTTTCTGATAGTGAATAATTTCACTAGAAGGAAAAACGATTTAAATAAACACAACAGTGACTGAATCATCGTTTAATTCACACAGTGTGGAGATAACCCTAACCACTGTGTGTGTGTGTGTGTGTGTGTGTGTGTGTGTGTGTGTGTGTGTGTGTGTGTGTGTGTGTGTGTGTGTGTGTGTGTGTGTGTGTGTGTGTGTGTGTGTGTGTGTGTGTGCGTGTGTGTGTGTGTGCGTGTGTGTGTGTGTGTGTGTGTGTGTGTGTGTGTGTGACAGCAGCAGTGTGTTCATTGGAGGCAAACTGTCAAGAGAAGTAGGTCAGGACAGAGGGCGAGAGAGGAGAGGTGAGAGAGAGAGAGAGAGAGAGAGAGAGAGAGAGAGAGAGAGAGAGAGAGAGAGAGAGAGAGAGGTTAGAGACAGAGAGAGAGAGAGAGAGAGAGAGAGAGAGAGAGAGAGAGAGAGAGAGAGAGAGGTTAGAGACGGAGAGAGAGAAAGAGAGAGGTTAGAGAGAGAGAGAGGGAGAGAGAGAGAGAGAGAGAGAGAGAGAGAGAGAGAGAGAGAGAGAGAGAGAGAGAGAGAGAGAGAGAGAGAGAGGTTAGAGACAGAGAGAGAGAGAGAGAGAGAGAGAGAGAGAGAGAGAGAGAGAGAGAGAGAGAGAGAGGTTAGAGACGGAGAGAGAGAAAGAGAGAGGTTAGAGAGAGAGAGAGGGAGAGAGAGAGAGAGAGAGAGAGAGAGAGAGAGAGAGAGAGAGAGAGAGAGAGAGAGAGAGAGAGAGAGAGAGTTAGAGACAGAGAGAGAGAGAGGGAGAGAGAGAGAGAGAGAGAGAGAGAGAGAGAGAGAGAGATATGGTAGAGACATCCAGCTGATACAGTGTGTCCTATTTGGCTACTTCCACGAGTGTCCCTGCTGGAGTCCGAGTCGAGTCCGAGTCCGAGGAACACTTGCTCGACTGATTTATAATCCATTTATAGTCTTTTGTTTATAATACTAGAAGCGAGCATAACGTTAGCCAACTCAACTGCTTTAAACGTAGCCGGGTGCAGAGCCATATAGAGTAATAGAGAGTTGTGCAAACTGCGTTCGTGTCATGGGGCATGCCTATAGCTTATCTTATTTGCGTTTCCCTCATTGAAAACAATGTATTTCCAACTCCATTTTGTCCCTATTCAGGTTGCAGGAACAGCGCTCGAGCGCTCAGTTTCTGACTCCTCAATGTCGCAACTCTTCTACTAGATGGCACTCCAGCTGTACCTGTGTTCTGTGGTAACCATGACAACCCGTATTACTCCCCTACGAACTCAAATCACGGCTCTGATGCGCGCTCCGATCCAAAAACTTGAGATTACAAATGTGCCATCCTCACTCAGTTTTCAAGCAATTGTTTTAATTCCAACTTGTCAATACAGTGTATAATTTATATATTTTATATTTTTATTGGGTATAGGTATAGGCCATGTTTTTTTTCATCAAACAATATGAAGGTAGATAATGTTGTCCTTTTTATCCACGCAGCCTAGAAACACGTGCGCTGGCAGTCAATCATGCCAGTCTGAATCTGGGCCAGTAGTAGGGATAGATCGCCCCGGTGTATAGCCTGAGCTCCTGCACTGCCCAAACTCTGTTTTCCTTTGCACACGGGGGTTGACAGGAAAAAAGGACCAATGGATTTTTTGTGGGTACAAAAGTAAAGTAAAGCAAGACTCTTAAAGACTCGAGGAGTCATTGAGTCATTGAGCTCAAGTCAGTGTCGAGTCAGAGTCATTAGGGACGGAGTCCGAGTCAAGTCAGAGTCCCCGAGTCAGAGTCTTCAACTCGAGTCGCCATGAGTTGAATGCAATGATGTCACATGAATGAGCTTTTTATTTTGAAAGGTATACTGTCCACTGACAGCATGTATTGTGAAAGGGTGGACAGCACACTGACGGCTTTGTGAAAGTTGAACCGTCTCCACTGACTCAGCTTTTATTGTGAAAGTTGAACTGTCTCCACTGACTCAGCTTTTATTGAGAAAGTTGAACTGTCTCCACTGACTCAGCTTTTATTGTGAAAGTTGAACTGTCTCCACTGACTCAGCTTTTATTGTGAAAGTTGAACATTCTCCACTGACTCAGCTTTTATTGTGAAAGTTGAACATTCTCCATTGACTCAGCTTTTATTGTGAAAGTTGAACAGTCTCCACTGACTCAGCTTTTATTGTGAATTTCTACTGTATATTTAAATGACATGCAAATGGGTTTGGCTGGGTGCCAACCTCTGTATGGAAATAATGTGTGGGTTTTTGTTCTATGAATTATGACTTTTTATTTGCATGACAGACAAACATGCAAAGTGATGAATACAGTGTTCATTTTTCTATGAATTGTTTTATTTGCATGATAGAAAATCATGCAAAGTATTAAGTGTGCTCCCTCTCTGTCTCTCTGTCTGTCTGTCTCTCTCTCTGTCTCTGTGTCTCTCTGTCTGTCTCTCTTTCAGAAGTCAACTCCAATTCACCAGGTGAGTTTTTAGCCAAGTTAACATGTTAAAATAAAATATTGTGCCGCAGTAAAAAAAAACAAAAAACAAAAACAAGAAACTGCTAGCTTGCTCAAAAGACAACAGATGGCTCAACAGCGTCAGTGCTTGAATCATTAGGGTCGTTTTAAAGTTTGGTGCAACTGAATTTATAGATGATCCTTGATTTAAACCAGATTAGGGCTATCCTTCTTGGTGCAAACGACCCTAAATGATTCCTTCTAAATGTGTTGGACAGCTCTCACTCTTTAGGACGTAAACTAAAGTAGATTCTGACAACAAACCTTTCTTTTAAAATATAAAGATGTCCTGTTGATTTTACTCTGAAGATCTGGATCTTTTTTTTTTTTTTTTTCTGACGAAGCTTTCTGTTTGGCTGGGAAGCTTGGCTGTGTCGCAGTGTGATGATGTCATCATTATGACGTCACAATACTACAATAGTATTGTATGGTTTTCTGAGTGTTGTTTCTCTATGTCTCTCTCTCTCTCTCTCTCTCTCTCTTCATATCAAGGCCTGGCTCACATGATGGCAGAACAAGGTATGCTCTCTCTACCATCTCTCTCTCTCTCTGCACCAGGGGCGGATTGGCACATATTTTCCCACCGGGACAATTTTGCCTTTGCCAGGCCACCCTGGGGGGGTTGGGCAGCTGGTTAACCAGATGTAACTCTTTGAGAGCGTAAAAATGAAACCAAATGGACCCTTGCGGGTCCATTTGGTTTCATTTTTACACCCTCAAGAGTTAAAATATTCATCATGTGAATTAGCCAAATTAATCTACACAACTAGAGAATGTAGAAGATTAATGGTCATTTTGATCTGTATGTTCCAGGCGAGCATCTAGCGCATTCTAGTGCATTTTGGAAGTGCCACTAGTGCATTTTGGATCATGGCAAAAAAAAAAAAAAAAAAAAAAACTGTCCAGGCCACCGGTAAAACTCCCTGTACTCCAGATGGCCAATCCGCCCCTGCTCTTCACAGATTTGCATGGTGTGTGCGCATGTGTGTGTGTGTGTGTGTGTGTGTGTGTGTGTATTTGACCTATAAAGTCTGATAATTAGCCCTTTATTAGGTCCCTTAATAACAATGGAACCAAATGGACCCTAATGGGTCCATTTGGTTCCATTTGTATGCTCTCAGAAAAAAAAGGTCCTAAAAGAAAAATCATTAACATGGCGAAACAACTTTTGTTAAGTTGTGTTTCACCATGGTAACGGTTAAAAAAAATGGTTAAAATATGAATGTTTTACCTTAAGTATTATTACAAATTATAATACAAAGTGTTTTTTACAGTTTGTTTTTAGTTTGTACTGAGTCATTTTCAATCAAATGTTGACTTGGCAGATCAGTGAGGCAGCAGCCATGTTGTTTTAGAGCAGTGAGGCAGCAGCCATGTTGTTTTAGACAGTGAGGCAGCAGCCATGTTGTTTTAGACAGTGAGGCAGCAGCCATGTTGTTTTAGACAGTGAGGCAGCAGCCATGTTGTTTTAGAGCAGTGAGGCAGCAGCCATGTTGTTTTAGACAGTGAGGCAGCAGCCATGTTGTTTTAGACAGTGAGGCAGCAGCCATGTTGTTTTAGACAGTGAGGCAGCAGCCATGTTGTTTTAGACAGTGAGGCAGCAGCCATGTTGTTTTAGAGCAGTGAGGCAGCAGCCATGTTGTTTTAGACAGTGAGGCAGCAGCCATGTTGTTTTAGACAGTGAGGCAGCAGCCATGTTGTTTTAGAGCAGTGAGGCAGCAGCCATGTTGTTTTAGAGCAGTGAGGCAGCAGCCATGTTGTTTTAGAGCAGTGAGGCAGCAGCCATGTTGTTTTCATAGTGAGGCAGCAGCCATGTTGTTTTAGACAGTGAGGCAGCAGCCATGTTGTTTTAGACAGTGAGGCAGCAGCCATGTTGTTTTAGAGCAGTGAGGCAGCAGCCATGTTGTTTTAGACAGTGAGGTAGCAGCCATGTTGTTTTAGACAGTGAGGCAGCAGCCATGTTGTTTTAGACAGTGAGGTAGCAGCCATGTTGTTTTAGACAGTGAGGCAGCAGCCATGTTGTTTTAGACAGTGAGGCAGCAGCCATGTTGTTTTAGACAGTGAGGCAGCAGCCATGTTGTTTTAGACAGTGAGGCAGCAGCCATGTTGTTTTAGAGCAGTGAGGCAGCAGCCATGTTGTTTTAGACAGTGAGGCAGCAGCCATGTTGTTTTAGACAGTGAGGCAGCAGCCATGTTGTTTTAGACAGTGAGGCAGCAGCCATGTTGTTTTAGAGCAGTGAGGCAGCAGCCATGTTGTTTTAGACAGTGAGGCAGCAGCCATGTTGTTTTAGACAGTGAGGCAGCAGCCATGTTGTTTTAGACAGTGAGGCAGCAGCCATGTTGTTTTAGAGCAGTGAGGCAGCAGCCATGTTGTTTTAGACAGTGAGGCAGCAGCCATGTTGTTTTAGAGCAGTGAGGCAGCAGCCATGTTGTTTTAGAGCAGTGAGGCAGCAGCCATGTTGTTTTAGAGCAGTGAGGCAGCAGCCATGTTGTTTTAGAGCAGTGAGGCAGCAGCCATGTTGTTTTAGACAGTGAGGCAGCAGCCATGTTGTTTTCACAGTGAGGCAGCAGCCATGTTGTTTTAGAGCAGTGAGGCAGCAGCCATGTTGTTTTAGAGCAGTGAGGTAGCAGCCATGTTGTTTTAGACAGTGAGGCAGCAGCCATGTTGTTTTAGAGCAGTGAGGCAGCAGCCATGTTGTTTTAGACAGTGAGGCAGCAGCCATGTTGTTTTAGAGCAGTGAGGCAGCAGCCATGTTGTTTTAGAGCAGTGAGGCAGCAGCCATGTTGTTTTAGACAGTGAGGCAGCAGCCATGTTGTTTTAGAGCAGTGAGGCAGCAGCCATGTTGTTTTAGAGCAGTGAGGCAGCAGCCATGTTGTTTTAGAGCAGTGAGGCAGCAGCCATGTTGTTTTAGACAGTGAGGCAGCAGCCATGTTGTTTTAGACAGTGAGGCAGCAGCCATGTTGTTTTAGAGCAGTGAGGCAGCAGCCATGTTGTTTTAGACAGTGAGGCAGCAGCCATGTTGTTTTAGACAGTGAGGCAGCAGCCATGTTGTTTTAGACAGTGAGGCAGCAGCCATGTTGTTTTAGAGCAGTGAGGCAGCAGCCATGTTGTTTTAGAGCAGTGAGGCAGCAGCCATGTTGTTTTAGACAGTGAGGCAGCAGCCATGTTGTTTTAGACAGTGAGGCAGCAGCCATGTTGTTTTAGACAGTGAGGCAGCAGCCATGTTGTTTTAGACAGTGAAGCAGCAGCCATGTTGTTTTAGACAGTGAGGCAGCAGCCATGTTGTTTTAGAGCAGTGAGGCAGCAGCCATGTTGTTTTAGAGCAGTGAGGCAGCAGCCATGTTGTTTTCAGAAAAGCTTATCATTGGGAGTCTTCAACTAGCAATGTCAACATCAACAGGCAACATGATGAGACACATGGCAACAGGCAACATGATGAGACACATGGCAACAGGCAACATGATGAGACACATGGCAACAGGCAACATGATGAGACACATGGCAACAGGCAACATGATGAGACACATGGCAACAGGCAACATGATGAGACATACGGCAACAGGCAACATGATGAGACACATGGCAACAGGCAATACCTCCCATTAAAAGGGGAATTCCACCCATTTTCATTTTTTTTCCTGAGAGTGTACAAGTGTACCCATTTGTACACTCTCAGGAAAAAAAATATTTCTTAGTTTGCATTGAATCATTTTCACCCAGCTGCACCCAACTCAAAATGTTCATTTAGCGGAATAAAAGTTACAAAATCCTTGTTTGAAGTGAAGCAGCAGCAGCAGCCATGGCTTCAGTCTGACAGAAAGGATCAGGTGACCCCAAGGAGGGCTGTGATTGGAGGATTCTGAAATGTTGACCAGTAGAGGGCGCTAATGATCTGACTTTTCTGAACAACCAGGATTTTATATAGAAAGGTGAAAAGTCAACGTTGATAATCAATGCTGCTTGTTGATATTGATCAAAACAATGCTAGGTGTATCAGGGCCTTAAAGTTGACCTCCGGTCAGACAGTCAGTTGTTTGGGTTGGGATTCAGTAAAGGGCTAACCAGAACATTTGAATGGTTTAATAATGTTATTAATATTAATAACTGGTGTTCTGTGTGTGCTGTGATGTTGTTGATTCATCAAAGGTGTGCTACAGTTAGCTCTGCATGTCGCTAACTGTAAATTATATACAACAATATGTCAATATTAACTGTATCATATACGTTAGACTAAAGGACCACTTCACCTTTTCAAACCTCTCTTCATATACGTCATTTTACAGGGTTTCGTTCTGACATACTATTATTCTGACTCAGGACAAGATGGTTTGTATATTTTTCAGACTCAGTTCCTATCTGAGGTTTTATGGGGTTTATAATGTCCATATCTGGTGTTCCAGTGAGACTCTCTGGTATTATAAAGCAGGGGTTTTCAACAGGTGGTCCGGGACCACCAGTGGTCCCTGAGAGGATTCCAGGTGATCCTCGGCTAAGTTGGCTAACCAGATGTAACTCTTGATAATGTGAAAATGAAACCAAATAGACCCTTGCAGGTCCATTTGGTTTCATTTTTACGCTCTCAAGAGTTAAAATATTCATCATCTGAATTATTCCAAGTCCAAAATTAATGGCCATTTTGATTTGTATGTTTCACTGGTTTGGTTTCCCAAATCCAGCCTGGAATTGTGGACAAAAGCAAAATAAATCTTTAGTTTTGGGGTCTGTGGGGCTGAAATGTCATCAAATAGTGGTCTTCTGTGACTCAAATACTAAATAAATAGTGGGCCCTGGCGTCAAAATGGTTGGTCCTACTCTTACTTTTATCTTGATAATTAAATGAACATTACACAGACTTTAGTTCAGCCTTTAGTCTTGGTCCTCCACAGTATTTTATGGATCTCATTTGGCCTCTTGGGAAAAATAATTACCCAGCTCTGCTCTGAAGGAAGGTTGGAAGTGGTGAAGTGTTCCTTTAATGAGTGTACATGTATCTGCTCATACATGGATGGTCTTTGTGTTGACTCTCCTCTCCTCCTCTCCTTGTCTCCTCTCCTCCTCTCCTCTCCTCTCCTCCCGGTGGACGCTCCTCTCCTCCTCTCCTCTCCTTGTGGTCTCCTTGTCTCCTCTCCTAGCTAAAAGCAAAGGTACAGCATTTTCCAAAACTTTCGCTTTCCGCCAGTATGAGCGACGCCGCTTGCTCTGTGAGTCTGTCTGTCTGTCTGTCTGTCTGTCTGTCTGTCTGTCTGTCTGTCTGTCTGTCTGTCTGTCTGTCTGTCTGTCTGTCTGTCTGTCTGTCAGTCTGTCTGTCTGTCTGTCTGTCTGTCTGTCTGTCTGTCTGTCTGTCTGTCTGTCTGTCTGATGTGTTTTACTGTTCTTTGTTTCTATGTCCTCTAATTGCGGTCTCACTGTGTGTGTGTGTGTGGTGTGTGTGTGTGTGTGTGTGTGTGTGTGTGTGTGTGTGGTGTGTCTAATGGTGGTCTCACAGAGGGTGAGAGATTAAGCCAGTAATTAAGACAACCTTAATTGAAGCAGCAGAAAAGACTAACGTTGTGTGCGCGTGCGTGTGTGCGTGCGTGCGTGCGGGTATGTGTTTATTGCCGTGGTAAAACACTGCAGTGTGTAGGGAGATTTGATTTGTGTGTGTGTGTGTGTGTGTGTGCGCGCGTGATGTGCTATAGGCACTACACTGCGTGAAGGGATTTGCTTTGTTGAAACTGGAGTTCAGTTAGAGTTTCACTTCACTGTGCTAACGTCTGTCGTTGTTTCACTGTAGCGTCTGTCGTTGTTTCACTGTGCTAACGTCTGTCGTTGTTTCACTGTGCTAACGTCTGTCGTTGTTTCACTGTGCTAACGTCTGTCGTTGTTTCACTGTGCTAACGTCTGTCGTTGTTTCACTGTAACGTCTGTCGTTGTTTCACTGTGCTAACGTCTGTCGTTGTTTCACTGTGCTAACGTCTGTCGTTGTTTCACTGTAGCGTCTGTCGTTGTTTCACTGTAGCGTCTGTCGTTGTTTCACTGTGCTAACGTCTGTCGTTGTTTCACTGTGCTAACGTCTGTCGTTGTTTCACTGTGCTAACGTCTGTCGTTGTTTCACTGTAGCGTCTGTCGTTGTTTCACTGTAGCGTCTGTCGTTGTTTCACTGTGCTAACGTCTGTCGTTGTTTCACTGTGCTAACGTCTGTCGTTGTTTCACTGTGCTAACTAACGTCTGTCGTTGTTTCACTGTGCAACGTCTGTCGTTGTTTCACACTGGCTAACGTCTGTCGTTGTTTCACTGTAGCGTCTGTCGCTGTTTCACTGTAGCGTCTGTCGTTGTTTCATTGTGCTAACTAACGTCTGTCGTTGTTGTTTCACTGTGCTAACTAACGTCTGTCGTTGTTTCACTGTGCTAACGTCTGTCGTTGTTTCACTGTAGCGTCTGTCGTTGTTTCACTGTAGCGTCTGTCGTTGTTTCACTGTGCTAACGTCTGTCGTTGTTTCACTGTGCTAACGTCTGTCGTTGTTTCACTGTGCTAACGTCTGTCGTTGTTTCACTGTAGCGTCTGTCGTTGTTTCACTGTAGCGTCTGTCGTTGTTTCACTGTGCTAACGTCTGTCGTTGTTTCACTGTAGCGTCTGTCGTTGTTTCACTGTGCTAACGTCTGTCGTTGTTTCACTGTAGCGTCTGTCGTTGTTTCACTGTAGCGTCTGTCGTTTGACTGTTTTCATGATTTTTCCAAAATAACAGATCTCTAAGCCCACAGGCAGACAGACAGACTCTAGTAGAGCTCAGTCAGATTATAAGATTATAAAGTGTTAATCTGCTTTAATCCACAACAAACATCAAACATCCTCGTCGTTGTCACGGCAGGACTGTGTTTCATGTCTTGTCTTTTCTCTGGTCGACCATAAGGTGAATTATTTTTATTCCCCTAATGTTTTTTATCAAATCAAATCAATCTATCGGTCCTCGATATCGGACAGGTAATAATACTTATTACCTCTAATGGTCAGTAAAAACAGCACTTGGATCTCTGACATTCTGAGACAGTAAATGTTTCCCATGATGCATAGCGGGTTGTTGATGGTTCAGGCCGTGGGTTTGATTCCCACTCGTCCATGAGGTGAGGTAGTTTGTCAGGTCTGTGTGACATGATGTCCTTATTTGGCGTTTGGTGTGTTTGAGCTGTCTTTGTGAAGGACGTCCTGCTGGTATTGATCTGGTTGATGTTTGTTGTGGATTAAAACACATTAATACTTTATAATCTAATAATCTGACTGAGCTCTACTGGAGTCTGTCTGTCTGTCTGTCTGTCTGTCTGTCTGTCTGTCTGTCTGTCTGTCTGTCTGTCTGTCTGTCTGAGACAGACAGAGAGACAACTTTATTATAAGTAAAATATAATAAAAGACAATAAAACACAGTACAGGAAACAAGCCAACTTCATGTTAACTAAGGAATGTCTTCCTGAACAAGTTGGTCTTCAGCACGGATTTGAACCACGAGAGAGTGGGAGGCCATTCCACCGGAACGCGCTGTCTCCCCAGGGCTTTAGTTTGACTTTCTTATAGTAGCACAAGTGTGTGTTTGGAGTGCTTGCACCTGGTCGTGCGCGCGCGTGCGTCGCGCGCGCGCGTGTGTGTGTGCGTGTGTGCGTGTGTGCGTGCGTGCGTGTGTGCGTGCGCGCGCGTGCGTGCGTGCGTGCGTGCGTGCGTGTGTGCTCAGATCGATGTTTCCTCCCAGGGGAGTGTATAAGAGCTGATTGGCTGGTTAATGGGTTGCGGCAGCATTATGCTAATGAGGTAGATGCTAACGAACCAATCAGCTGTGATTGTCTTCTCTCTCTAACCTTGAGGAGACGTGTGTGTGCGCGTGTGTGTGCGCAACCTGATCTCTGATCTCTGAATTCCATATAGGCATTAGTGTTTAACTGCTATTGATGTGCACGTGCACACACTCTACAGTGGGGAGAAGTGCAACAAGCCAACAGCATGTACACCAAGCCCCACCCCCACTCGATCCTGATTGGTTCTGCCTCCCAATGAGATTCTAATTCCAGATTTTCAGATTTTAGATTCTGACGTTACATTCTAGTTTCTGACACTAGATTCTAGTTTCTGACACTAGATTCTAGTTTCTGACACTAGATTCTAGTTTCTGACACTAGATTCTAGTTTCTGACATTAGATTCTAGTTTCTGACACTAGATTCTAGTTTCTGACACTAGATTCTAGTTTCTGACATTAGATTCTAGTTTCTGACACTAGATTCTAGTTTCTGACACTAGATTCTAGTTTCTGACATTAGATTCTAGTTTCTGACATTAGATTCTAGTTTCTGACATTAGATTCTAGTTTCTGACATTAGATTCTAGTTTCTGACACTAGATTCTAGTTTCTGACACTAGATTCTAGTTTCTGACACTAGATTCTAGTTTCTGACACTAGATTCTAGTTTCTGACACTAGATTCTAGTTTCTGACACTAGATTCTGAAAAAAAACAAGTTCTTGTATCAGTGATGCTCAACATATTTCATGCCAAGGACCACCAGAATTATGTATATTTGGCCGCAGACATGTTGTTCTAGGGATCCACCGGAAGCAAAGATTTGAGTTAAAAATGTTTGTTTCTGAAATAATATATGTTATATTTAAGGCTGTCCGAGTTAACTAGTTAATCGCGAGTTAACTCAGCCATGAGTTAACTCGATTAATTTTTTTAGTGCGAGATTAACTCACAGTAAAACCAAAGGCCGAGTGGGTCCATTTGGTTCAATTTTGCCAAATGCAGGTGAATAATTTTTAAATATCTGCATCAGTTAAGTTATTTTAAAATAAGTCTACACAATTAGAGAATGTAGAGAACTTTCTACAAAATGTGCATGTTCGTTCCGAATGATATCGTTGACAAATTCTTTAATTTAGGTCTGGAAGTCTAAATAAATGTCATCAAATGGTGGTCTGTGGCTCAAATGCAGAATAAATAATTGACCTTGATATGAATATTCTTGAAAAACACTCATTTAAGGTATATTTAGAACTCATGAAAATATGCGATTAAATTGCGATTAATCAAAGATTAACTATGGGCAATCATGCGATTAATCACGATTAAATATTTTAATCGATTGACAGCTCTAGTTATATTATATAATAATCATCATGGATCATTTTGGGGTTAGGCTGTGAGGAAATGAATGGAGAATCCATTTCCAAAATCATTTATTTTTTTTATTTTTGATAATGTACAACACTGGCTGTTAGAAAGTCATACAGGTCTTGGCCTGTCTTAAAAAGTCTGTGTGTGTGTGTGTGTGTGTGTGTGTGTGTGTGTGTGTGTGTGTGTGTGTGTGTGTGTGTGTGTGTGTGTGTGTGTGTGTGTGTGTGTGTGTGTGTGTGGTCTATGTGGGTCATGTTATTTCTGGTACTACTTTGTTAGAGAGATGAAGTGAACCTCTGTTACCATGACACACACACACACGCACGCACGCACACACGCACACGCACGCGCACGCACACACACACACACACACACACACACACACACACACACACACACACACACACATTGATGTTAAGGCCAGGTCAAAACTGATGAATGTTACAGATCTCTGCTGGCCTCTGAGAAACACACACACACACACACACACACACACACACACACACACACACACACACACACACACACACACACACACAAAAACATGGGTCATATGTTCCTTGACGTTTGTGTGTGAGAGAGAGAGAGAGAGAGAGAGAGAGAGAGAGAGAGAGAGAGAGAGAGAGAGAGAGAGAGAGAGAGAGCGTGTGCATGTGCGTGTGTGTGTGTGTGTGTGTGTGTGCGTGTGTGTGTGTGTGTGTGTGCATCCACGTGTGTGTGTCATATTGATGTAAGTCATTCATTGGTTGTAGTTAAACTGTAATGTTTACAGAGCAATCTGAACTCAGACTTAAATTATGTTTTATATCAAATAATGACCCTGCCAACCATACACAACACACACACACCACACACACACACACACACCACACACACACACACACACACACACACACAACACACACACACACACACACACACACACACACACACACACACACACACACACACACAGTGTCAGACCTGAGGTTGTGTGAAGAATGATAGTGAAGTTAATCTTAATGAAATGGAAGTGCATTTTGTCCTCCTCTGTATTGATTTGTGCTACAGGGCTCTGTGTGTGTGTGTGTGTGTGTGTGTGTGTGTGTGTGTGTGTGTGTGTGTGTGTGTGTGTGTGTGTGTGTGTTTATCGTGGTGTTTGTCTAAAAGGGAAATAACTGTGTTATTATTACAGTTAATATAATTACTAGGGGTGGGGACTCGATTAAAATTTTTGATCTAATTAATTAGAGGCTCAATAATTAATTAATCTCAATTAATCTCATTTTAATCGCATATTATTATTTACCTGAGAAAAGTGAGAAAGCACATTTTTGAACTGAATTTTATTATTATTATATTATGAGTGAAGCAATGAACTGAATGAGTGAAGCAATGAACTGAATACTAGGCCTGTGAATCTGTGGGTGATACAATTCAGTATCAATTTTCTGGGTCACGATTCGATCCAAAAACTAGATTTCTAGATTTTTTTTAAATTCTCGATTCAAAAAGATTCCCCAATTCCAAGCTTTCCTCTTTCTTTTTTTTCTTCTTCTTATTTACCGAATTCAAGTACAAACGTTAGCATTTCTCAGTCAGTCCAGTACAATAATTGACTCTGGGGCAAAATAAATAAAATACTGGTACTTGGAAGACTAGCTGGTAAGAAAGGCAGTGCCACACACACAGTGCTGATTGTTCTGGAGCATACATTTGCGTACATTTAGCAGTCATTATTATCATGCAATTTAGCGTCAGATAAACACAGTGAAGTGAGCCCACGTCAGTTGATCATCTGAGCACACACACACACACACACACACACACACACACACCACACACACACACACACACACACACACACACACACACACACACACACACCACACACACACACACACAACACCACACACACACACACACACACACAGCCAATATGAACTCGACTACAGCTGCACTGATGAGCGCCGGTCGCCAACTCCAGTTTGTCCCTATTCAAGCCATTGAATGTCGGACACCTCAACGTCGCTCTGGTACTAGCCAGAATGCAGAAAGACTTACCCAAGCTCCCTTCTCTTCACGGGGTTAGTCCAATGGTGGCTCTTCTACATAGATTTCTACGAAACGGGGACAGTAACACTAGCTCCAACATGTTGGATGTGATTTGAGGCTCGAACTGCTGCGATGGTATGCACATTCTTTGTTGCACAAACTGCCTTTTTGTCCACGCTTCCATCCGTTCTTTGCTTAAATCTAAATTTGCCATCGACGGGCCGAGTAATGCTTGCTCATCTGGTTTGTCGTTCATGTTGTGAGTTGTTTTGTTTTGTTTTTGCTGCGGGGGAAGAGGACGACGAGGCAGACGGAGCTTTAGAGTATAGACTGAGTTACGTTTACTCCATAGAGCTAGTAGACCAATGGCGATTCTTCTACATTGACTTCAACTGCAGTTTGTCCCTATTCAGGCCA
This sequence comes from Benthosema pterotum, assembly GCA_039105355.1. Classification (NCBI taxonomy): domain Eukaryota; kingdom Metazoa; phylum Chordata; class Actinopteri; order Myctophiformes; family Myctophidae; genus Benthosema; species Benthosema pterotum. Next base: position 463,238 of record CM076972.1, on the reverse strand, counting down.
TTTGAACAGCGCTCAAGCGCTCAGTTTCTGACTCCTCAATGTCGTGACTCCGGGTGGACTGCCGCTTCCGTGTGCGTTAGCATATTGGGTAGGTGTGAAACGGTGATACAAAGAGAAACGTTCCACTTCAATGGTGTGAATGGGCCATCAGTGACAAACGTTCCGTTCCAATGGTGGATAAAGAAAAGGTGCGAATAAATGCGTTATTTTTTATAACGCGCTATATTTTCTGTAATTAATTAGTCTCAATTAACGCGCTAAAGTCCCGGCCTTAATTATTTCAGAAGCAAACAAAAGTATCAGTTCATATAAAACTTACCAATTTACAACAGTCCATTTTCAATTCATCAAATATAACACACTTCTATGTAAACCCTTTAAACACAGTAAGGGCTCGATTGGGGAAGAGGCGTTCCCACACTAAAGTTGATAATTTCGTTACCTCGGCATCTCCCTTAAATACCTCCTATACCCGTTACATTATGCATAGGTGTGGTTTGGGCGTTTTTAGCTTTCATCCAATCCGTGTTGGTCTTGCCATTCCCTTTAATTCATCCCTTATCTATTTCCCTTATCCCTACTGCTAAGCCTGACCCTCCTAAGCATGCAGCCTGGCTGCAGGCTTAGGACAGACACATGCATGAGTAGCTTATTCTCAAAGATTATAGCTCTCATTTTCAAACAATTATACTCGGTCAATTCTCAATCATTTCTTACCATTCAACATGTTATGTTGAAAAAACATGTTCCATGTTTTTTGCTGTATGTAGCGTGCATTTATCCCAAGACGGCGAAATGTTATAAAGTAAATTGCAAAAAAGTCGGGAATTCGTGGCAAAAACAGACGTCTTTTTGATCATTAATTTCTCGGTCAATTCTGGACCATTTTTTACAATTCAAAATGCAGCGTGATGGGAAAACATCACTCTCTCTGATGCTGTATAGAATATATGGGTAGGTCTTTTGTACGAAGCGGAATCAAGCAAGATGTAACTATCAAGGATTCTCCACCGAATCCCCGACATTTACGTTTCGCTTGATTCCGCTTCGTACAGAATGGTCCATCCCATACCTAGATGTATGATGACATCATAGTGTTTCTGTTGTCCTGACCGTCCCGGATGTGTCGCTGTCTCTCATTGGTTACGGCTGGTTCACCTAAAAACCTGACATTGAGGGGTAGAATCTGAGGTAGAATGGGACAATGTTCATCTGGTTTCACTGCAGATAACACTCTGCTCATAATGGCATGTGGGAGGGGTGTGCGCGTGTGTGTGTGTGTGGTGTGTGTGCACGTGTGTGTGTGTCTGCGTGTGCGTGTTAGTGCACGTGTATGTGTGTGTGGGTGTGTGACAGATAGGGTCCATGTGCTCTGTCGTCACGCTACTGTGGTTTCTGATGGCCTGTGTGTGTGTGGTGTGTGTGTGTGTGTGTGTGTGTGTGTGTGGTGTGTGTGTGTGGTGTGTGTGTGTGTGTGGTGTGTGTGTGTGTGTGTGTGTGTGTTGCAGCAAAAGCAAATCTAAGATGTCTGCTGCTAGAATGATTCTTCATGCCCTTTGAAGTTACGTTCAGTTTTACACCTGTGTTTGTCATTAACTGTGTTACTTTACTTTACTTATGACGCCTTAGGAAAAGTAATTATTCATTACTTTGTCCAGTCCCCCCCCCCACCTGCTAATGAATAGAGATGTACAACACAATGTGTTTACAGACAACTTGTAGTGTAGGTCATGTGTTAAAGAATAGAGATGTACAACACAATGTGTTTAGAGACAACTTGTAGTGTAGGTCATGTGTTAAAGAATAGAGATGTACAACACAATGTGTTTAGAGACAACTTGTAGTGTAGGTCATGTGTTAAAGAATAGAGATGTACAACACAATGTGTTTAGAGACAACTTGTAGTGTAGGTCATGTGTTAAAGAATAGAGATGTACAACACAATGTGTTTACAGACAACTTGTAGTGTAGGTCATGTGTGCAGAATGCTGTGGTGGATTAGGATCTACAAACTACTGCACATTTCTGTTTATATCTGTTGAGAGCTTGCAGATCTGTTCTGTTCTCACATCATGCAACAACTAGCCTCCACACCCAGGCTTTCATTTTCATTCGCGTTGCGCGAAAACGGAAAGCCTGGACTAACGCACGTTGGAAAGTGGCCTTGAGGGGGGAGTGAACCTTCCGGGGTGGGCGTGGCTCTAAATGATGTGAGGTAGAACAGCAGTGGACGGGCGTGGGAGGGGCCGGAGATGACGACACGTTAGTGAGATCAAATCAGAGCGCAGCACTGCCGTGTGGATCCCACGACACCCCCGCCCCCCAAGGCCAAAATCATTGAGGGCTAGACCAGGCTATGCAACAACAAGCTCACCTGTAGTCAGTAATGAGGTGTGTTTTGGGTAAAGGCCTGTTCATGCTCCCTCCAATGTCCCAACTTTTTGGAAAGTTGCGTCTGAAAGTTAACGTCATCCCAAAAGTGACGTCGTCCGAAATGTCTGAAACTCATCTTTCCGAAAATGTCGTTGTGAAAGCTGCAGCGTCGGATGTTGTGACTCTCTGAACTCCACTTCGGAAAATTGGAGAATGTGATTGGTCGGTTGGCCGCAATGCCCCCCCCCCCCACACACACACACAGCTGCTGCTACTGCTGTATCTGTGTGTATATTGTATAGTCGTTTTGTTTGTTTTGGATCTGTGAAACGGCACAACAATCAGCATGCATGGAGATTATAGTGAGAGAATCAGTGGAACCATTTGAAGACTGGCTGCAGCTAGAGGCTGCAGCTAGAGGCTGCAGCTAGGTTCTATTGGACTCAGCAGGCTGCAGCTAGGTTCTATTGGACTCAACAGGCTGCAGCTAGAGGCTGCAGCTAGGTTCTATTGGACTCAACAGGCTGCAGCTAGAGGCTGCAGCTAGGTTCTATTGGACTCAACAGGCTGCAGCTAGAGGCTGCAGCTAGGTTCTATTGGACTCAACAGGCTGCAGCTAGAGGCTGCAGCTAGAGGCTGCAGCTAGAGGCTGCAGCTAGAGGCTGCAGCTAGGTTCTATTGGACTCAACAGGCTGCAGCTAGAGGCTGCAGCTAGAGGCTGCAGCTAGAGGCTGCAGCTAGGTTCTATTGGACTCAACAGGCTGCAGCTAGAGGCTGCAGCTAGAGGCTGCAGCTAGAGGCTGCAGCTAGGTTCTATTGGACTGTGAACATTGAGTGAATTGACTGAAACCAAACCTCTGTGTTGTGTCTGTTTGTCTGACTCTGGTGTACCATGTCCCAGGTTTGAACCCCGACACCCCCCCCCCAAACACACACAGTGTGTGTGTGTGTGTGTGTGTGTGTGTGTGTGTGTGTGTGTGTGTGTGTGTGTGTGTGTGTGTGTGTGGTGTGTGTGTGTGTTGGGGGTTTCGGGGGAACTCTGTCTCCACTGTGGGACAGACTGGAGGGGACAGATGACAGATGGGGGGACACCACAGGACACACACACACACACACACACACACACACACACACACACACACACACACACACACACACACACACACACACACACACACACACACACTGTACACACGTGCACGCATGAACACACACATTGAGGAGGGGACGGTTACACACCGCAGGACATCACCCGCATCAACACGCTCTGCTGCAGACACCACACACACACACACACACACACACACACAACACACACACACACACAACACACACACACACACACACACACACACACATACACACACACACACACACACACACACACACACACACACACACACACACACACACACACACACACATACACACACACACACACAGTCTGTCTGTCTATGTTGGACTTTCTGCTTCTAACGGATGTTGGAACTAAACCAGGCAGCGATTAGGATTTGAAGATGCTACAGCTTTCACAGCAACACACACGCACACCACACACACACACACACACACACACGCACACACACACACACACACACACACACACACACACACACACACACACACACACACACACACACTCAGTGGCGTCAATAGGTGGGGAGAAGTTTGCATTAATAAGATTTTATTTGTTTTGATTATTATAAAAAATATTTGATCTCAGAGTGCACCAGATTGAAGCATTTTAAAGGGGAATTCCACCCATTTTCAACATTGTAATATGTCATTAGTATACCCTAGAGGTGCTGGGTGGACATGATAAAAAAAAAGTTCCCCCATTCTGTGTTTCCTAGAAACGGAGGTCTGAAGAAAACCACTAACATGGTGAAACATCTTGATGACATCATCAAGATGTATTTTCACCATGTTAATGGATTTCTTTAGGCGCTTCTTTTTTCTGAGAGCGTACAAATGGAACCAAATGAACCCGTTAGGGTTCAGTCCCGGCTACAGTCTAGGTTCACCTCTAGACTCTAGACCACCTCTAGAGTGGTTCGAGTGTAGTAAGGCCCTTACTCAAGAAACACAATCTGGATCCCTCTGTGCTGGGTAACTATAGACCCATCTCTAATCTGCCCTTCCTGGGAAGGTTTTAGAAAAATATGTGTCTTTCATCAGTTGGATGTGTTTCTACAGATAAATAAGGTGCATAACAAATTCCAATCCGGCTTCAGGCAAGGTCACAGCACAGAAACAGCTCTTGTAAAAGTAATTAATGATCTCAGGGTATCTGCTGACAAGAAAAATATATCTGTACTTTTACTTCTCGATCTTACGTCTGCATTTGACACAATCGATCATTCAATTTTATTCACCGGCTGGAGCACTGGGTAGGTCTATCGGGGTCAGCCCTGTCTTGGTTCTCTCCTATCTATCAAACAGAAACTATTATGTAAAGCTAGCTGAGTTTGACTCTGACAAACATGACATCAGTTCTGGTATCCCACAGGGCTCAATACTCGGTCCCCTTTTGTTCTCCCTATACATACCGCTAGGAGAACTTATTACAAATCACAAAGTGAATTACCATTTCTATGCCGATGATACCCAGCTATGTCTTTCCGTACCCCAAATGATCCCTGTGCCTTAGATCCATTGCTGACCTGTCTGTCTAGCATTAAATGCTGGATGAGTGAGAACTTTCTTAAACTAAACGAGGATAAAACAGAAGTTCTCATAATTGGCTCCAGCGACCAGAAAGAATCAATACTAAGCAGACTTGGCAATCTGATTGTAGAAAGTAATAGCACAGTAAAGAACTTGGGGGTCTTCATTGACTCCGAATTGAATTTTAATTCACACATTAATCATGTCACCAAGACTGCCTTTTTTCACCTTAGAAACTTTGCACGAATCAGAGCCTATCTGTCAATGGATGATGCTAAAACCCTGATCCACGCCTTTGTATTTTCCCGGCTTGACTACTGCAATGCACTCTTTTCTGGTCTCCCCAAGAAAACAACTGACAGATTTCAACTAGTCCAAAACGCGGCAGCCAGAGTTTTAACTAAAGCTAAGATGAGAGAACATATTACTCCTGTCCTAGCCTCACACATTGGCTACCGGTTGTGTTTAGAATTAATTTTGGCCTGCTTGGCTGGCCTGCTTGTTGTGCCCAAAATGGCAACTAAAAAACACGGTGAAGCAGCTTTTTGCTTCTATGGACCGACAGCGTTGAACAAACTAAAAACACAGTGAAGCAGCTTTTTGCTTCTATGGACCGACGGCGTGGAACAAACTAAAAACACAGTGAAGCAGCTTTTTGCTTCTATGGACCGACTGGAACAAACTAAAAACACTGAAGCAGCCTTTTGCTTCTATGGACCGACGGCGCTGAACAAACTAAAAACACAGTGAAGCAGCCTTTTGCTTCTATGGACTGACGGCGTTGAACAAACTAAAAACACAGTGAAGCAGCTTTTTGCTTCTATGGACCGACTGGAACAAACTAAAAACACTGAAGCAGCCTTTTGCTTCTATGGACTGACGGCGTTGAACAAACTAAAAACACAGTGAAGCTCGACAGTGTTGAACAAACTAAAAACACAGTGAAGCTCGACAGTGTTAGAACAAACTAAAAACACAGTGAAGCTCGACAGTGTTGAACAAACTAAAAACACAGTGAAGCTCGACAGTGTTGAACAAACTAAAAACACAGTGAAGCTCGACGGCGTTGAACAAACTAAAAACACAGTGAAGCTCGACAGTGTTGAACAAACTAAAAACACAGTGAAGCTCGACGGCGTTGAACAAACTAAAAACACAGTGAAGCTCGACAGTGTTGAACAAACTAAAAACACAGTGAAGCTCGACAGTGTTGAACAAACTAAAAACACAGTGAAGCTCGACAGCGTTGAACAAACTAAAAACACAGTGAAGCTCGACGGCGTTGAACAAACTAAAAACACAGTGAAGCTCGACAGTGTTGAACAAACTAAAAACACAGTGAAGCTCGACAGTGTTGAACAAACTAAAAACACAGTGAAGCTCGACAGTGTTGAACAAACTAAAAACACAGTGAAGCTCGACAGTGTTGAACAAACTAAAAACACAGTGAAGCTCGACAGTGTTGAACAAACTAAAAACACAGTGAAGCTCGACAGTGTTGAACACACCTCTAGACTGTTGGTTACAGATCTATTGTAGGTACAGACCAGAGCCATTTGCTGCACTTATTGGAAGATCAATGTGTGTGTGTGTGTGTGTGTGTGTGTGTGTGTGTGTGTGTGTGTGTGTGTGTGTGTGTGTGTGTGTGTGTCTAGGTGTTTCTTTGTCCTCTCTCTCTTCCTCGACTCGCCGTCCTTTCAAACCCACTGATGCACTCATGCGTGTGTGTGTGTGTGTGTGTATGTGTGTGTGGGTGCGTGCGTACATGCGTGTGTGTGTGTGTGTGTGTGTGTGTGTGTGTGTGTGTGTTGTGTGTGGTGTGTGTGTGCGTGCGTACATGCGTGTGTGTGTGTGTTGTGTGTTGTGGGTGTGTGTGTGTGTGTGTGTGTGTGTGTGTGGGTGCGTGCGTACATGCGTGTGTGTGTGTGTGTGTGTGTGTGTGTGTGTGTGTGTGTGTGTGTGGTGTGTGTGTGTGTGTGTGTGTGTGTGTGTGGGTGCGTGAGTACATGCGTTGTGTGTGTGTGGTGTGTGTGTGTGTGTGTGTGTGTGGTGTGTGTGTGTGTGTGGGGTGCGTGCGTACATGCGTGTGTGTGTGTGTGTGTGTGTGTGTGTGTGTGGTGTGTGGTGTGTGTGGGGTGCGTGCGTACATGCGTGTGTGTGTGTGTTGTGTGTGTGTGTGTTGTGTGTGTGTGTGTGTGTGTGTGTGTGTGGTGTGTGTGTGTGTTTGTGTGGTGTGTGTGTGTTGTGTGTGTGTAGACCAATCAAGTAGCAGGATGATGAGCAGCAGAAAAATTACCCCAAAAGCTTTGTGTGTGGAGGGAGGGGAGGGGGGAGGGGGAGGGGGAGGGGGGGGAGGGGGGGGGGTGAAGCCTCCACATCAGAAGCTAAATTGGCCCAATCAGCTCTCCCTCATCATCTGTGTGTGTGTGTGTGTGTGTGTGTGTGTGTGTGTGTGTGGTGTGGTGTGTGTGTGTGTGTGGTGTGTGTGTGTGTGGTGTGTGTGTGTGTGTGTGTGGTGTGTGTCCATGTTTTGGGAGCCAGACTAGTCGTGTTCATGTGTCACTCTGAATATGATGATAACCAGACAAACACACACACACACACACACACACACACACACACACACACCACACACACACACACACACACACACACACACACACACACACAACACACACACACACACACAGTAACAGTCCTCTCCCTGTCATATATGGTTGCCATTCTGTCAGTCTCAGTCATTCTCTCTCTCTCTCTCTCTCTCTCTCCTCTCTCTCTCCTCCTCCCACTCTCATCTTCTTCTCTCTCTCTCTCTCTCTCTCTCTTCTCTCTCTCTCTCTCCTCTCTCTCTCTCTCTCTCTCTCTCTCTCTCTCTCTGTGTTTAGGCTTCATGACAACAAAATCTTTTAATTCAATATTAATTTTGTTAAACAGCAGGTTGTGCTTAGATGAAACTGAAGTGTGCATGAGGCTCCAGACCGTATGACTGAAGCATTTATATTTTACTGGTGATCAGAGCTAACGTTGCTCCAGACCGTATGACTGAAGCATTTATATTTTACTGGTGATCAGAGCTAACGTTGCTCCAGACCGTATGACTGAAGCATTTATATTTTACTGGTGATCAGAGCTAACGTTGCTCCAGACCGTATGACTGAAGCATTTATATTTTACTGTGATCAGAGCTAACGTTGCTCCAGACCGTATGACTGAAGCATTTATATTTTACTGGTGTTCAGAGCTAACGTTGCTCCAGACCGTATGACTGAAGCATTTATATTTTACTGGTGATCAGAGCTAACGTTGCTCCAGACCGTAGGAACTGAAGCATTTATATTACTGGTGTTCAGAGCTAACGTTGCTCCAGACCGTAAGACTGAAGCATTTATATTTTACTGGTGTTCAGAGCTAACGTTGCTCCAGACCGTATGACTGAAGCATTTATATTTTACTGTGATCAGAGAGCTAACGTTGCTCCAGACCGTATGACTGAAGCATTTATATTTTACTGGTGATCAGAGCTAACGTTGCTCCAGACCGTATGACTGAAGCATTTATATTTTACTGGTGATCAGAGCTAACGTTGCTCCAGACCGTATGACTGAAGCATTTATATTTTTACTGGTGATCAGAGCTAACGTTGCTCCAGACCGTATGACTGAAGCATTTATATTTACTGGTGATCAGAGCTAACGTTGCTCCAGACCGTATGACTGAAGCATTTATATTTTACTGGTGTTTCAGAGCTAACGTTGCTCCAGACCGTATGACTGAAGCATTTATATTTTACTGGTGATCAGAGCTAACGTTGCTCCAGACCGTATGACTGAAGCATTTATATTTTACTGGTGTTCAGAGCTAACGTTGCTCCAGACCGTATGACTGAAGCATTTATATTTTACTGGTGATCAGAGCTAACGTTGCTCCAGACCGTATGACTGAAGCATTTATATTTTACTGGTGATCAGAGCTAACGTTGCTCCAGACCGTATGACTGAAGCATTTATATTTTACTGGTGATCAGAGCTAACGTTGCTCCAGACCGTATGACTGAAGCATTTATATTTTACTGGTGATCAGAGCTAACGTTGCTCCAGACCGTATGACTGAAGCATTTATATTTTACTGGTGATCAGAGCTAACGTTGCTCCAGACCGTATGACTGAAGCATTTATATTTTAACATTAGACTCAAGCATTTGAACCTTGCAAGAGGCAAGGTGTGTGAGTGAGACTAGTATTTATCATACACTGTGCGTGTGTGTGTGTGTGTGTGTGTGTGCATACATGTTTTCACAATAGGCTACATTTGTCATGTCTACATGCTTGAAAATGCTGCGTGAATGAATGTGTGAACGTTGGTGCCTCTCTCTCTCTCTCTGGTTGTATTCTAGATGATTAGCTGAGCTGACATTATCACTAGCAGACTGTCAGTTATAGAGAGAGAGAGACGCAGGGGCGGATGTAGCATTTCCCAATGGGGGGGGCAGGAGAAAATGGTATGGGTGCGGCTTCATCGCCCGTGTCGCTTTTCAGTTACAGGACTTTTATTAGTCAAGTAAAGCATCAATAATAACATCAGTTGTTGTTGAAGTTGCAACAGACACGCAGCATGCATAAAGCTAAAGGTCTGACTCAGAGAGTTTTCTGTTTTCAATGATGAAATGCTGTTGGTTTAGTGGTGACACAGCTGTAGTTAGTTAGTAGCAGTAGTAGTGTTTCACATCATTTTAAATAGAAGCACTTTAATCTGAAATATCTTGGGTTGTTTTGCATGACATCATGTTTGGTGGGGCAGACTGGGTATTTAGGGGGGGCATTGCCCCCCCATGCATAAGCCTATATCCGCCCCTGGAGAGAGGGGGAGAGAAGGGCAGCGTTATCTCTGCTGCCAGATCCCTTCTACCTGCCCCCCATAACCCCCCCCCCCCCCCCCCCCCACACACACACCACACACACACACACACACACCACACACACACACACACACACACACACACACACAGACACACACACACACACACACACACACACACAACACACACACAACACACAACAAAACGCACACACGCACACACGCACGCACGCACGCACACACACACACACACACACACACACGCGCTGCCAAAACCCTTCCTCCACCACAGACTGGCATCTCACACGGTCATTTGTTCCTCTTGTATTCATGAGTGAATCTCAGCATGGTCACAGTTTCCTTCATAACACCTACACTATAGTGTTACTATGGTCACAGTTTCCTTCATAACACCTACACTATAGTGTTACTATGGTCACAGTTTCCTTCATAACACCTACACTATAGTGTTACTATGGTCACAGTTTCCTTCATAACACCTACACTATAGTGTTACTATGGTCACAGTTTCCTTCATACACAACTACACACTATAGTGTTACTATGGTCACAGTATCCTTCATAGAGATGCGCAGTGACGTCACCGCTCCGGTTCCGGAAGTCTTTTCCCCATTAATTTTTCTCATAGACTTTTCGAAAATAATTTATATCAAGACGATTACGCCGCGGACAAAGCCAACTCAGGTCGTGACAAATCATGACAACAAACACAATATCGTCATATAATATATAATTGGGAAGAAGTAGAAAACGGCATGATACAAGACTTTTTGTTTCGTTTTTCATCTTAGAAATTATTTTATTGTCCCAAAAGTTTGTGTGTGTCATCATGATTCGTCACGACTCGAGTTGGCTTTGTCCGCGGCGTAATCGTCTTGATATAAATTATTTTAGAAAAGTCTATGAGAAAAATGAATTGGGAAAAGACTTCCGGAACCGGGGCGGTGACGTCACTGCGCATCTCTATAACAATGATCTATTCTAGTGCTGTAACGTTACACAAATTAATCTATTTCAACTTCAAGAATTATGAAAGCAAACAAAAGATTAAATGCAACATATTGCATTATAATCATAGTGCGTATTGTGTGTGTGTTTGTCCATAATGTGTTCAAATATAATATCCATCTATATATATGTGTGTGTGTGCGGTGCGTGTGCGTGTGCGTGTGCGTGCGTGCGTGCGTGCGTGTGTGTGTGTGTGTGTGTGTGTGTGCGTGCGTGCATGCGTACGCCCATAGAGGCATGAAGCTGGAGGGTATGGATAATGCCCAAACCACTGGTGTGTGTGATAGCACACACACACACACACACACACACACACACACACACACACACACACACACACACACACACACACACACACACACACACACACACATTTACATACAGGACAACATCTTGTATTTTTTTTCTTCTCATGTCTAATATTTCCTTTTCTAAACAGTTTATAAATATTAAAACATCTTCAGGGAAATGAATTCATAATGAATTGATTTGACATGTTTAGATTTACTGCCTGCAGCCATACAGCATGATGGGGCGGATGTAACATTTCACTATTGGGGATGGGGGGGGCAGGAGAAAATGGTATGGGTGCGGCTTCATCGCCCGTGTCGCGAACGATGAAGCCGCACCCATACCATTTTCAGTTCCAGGACTTTTATTAGTCAAGTAAAGCATCAATAATAACATCAGTTGTTGTTGAAGTTGCAACAGACACGCAGCATGCATAAAGCTAAAGGTCTGACTCAGAGAGTTTTCTGTTTTCAATGATGAAATGCTGTTGGTTTAGTGGTGACACAGCTGTAGTTAGTTAGTAGCAGTAGTAGTGGTTCACATCATTTTAAATATAAGCACTTTAATCTGAAATATCTTGGGTTGATTTGCATGGCATCGTGTCTTTTGGTGGGGTTGACTGGCATTTAGGGGGGCATTGACCCCCTTGCCGTGGGCATGACTGGGAGGAGAGAATGCAGTGAGAGGCATGCTGTGTTGCGAGTGTGTGTGTGGGGTCGTGGGAGGGGGGGGGTGCGGGGGGCGAGTGGGTGTGTTACGTGGTGGGGAGGGGTGGGTGGGGG
>CM076972.1:433401-435901 GCA_039105355.1 Benthosema pterotum | reverse complement strand
GACCCAGTATTAGGTCATGTGACCCAGTATTAGAAGGTCATGTGACCCAGCATTAGAAGGTCATGTGACCCAGCATTAGAAGGTCATGTGACCCAGCATTAGAAGGTCATGTGACCCAGTATTAGGTCATGTGACCCAGCATTAGGTCATGTGACCCAGCATTAGGTCATGTGACCCAGCATTAGGTCATGTGACCCAGTATTAGGTCATGTGACCCAGCATTAGGTCATGTGACCCAGCATTAGAAGGTCATGTGACCCAGCATTAGAAGGTCATGTGACCCAGTATTAGAAGGTCATGTGACCCAGCATTAGAAGGTCATGTGACCCAGCATTAGAAGGTCATGTGACCCAGCATTAGGTCATGTGACCCAGTATTAGGTCATGTGACCCAGCATTAGGTCATGTGACCCAGCATTAGGTCATGTGACCCAGCATTAGGTCATGTGACCCAGCATTAGGTCATGTGACCCAGCATTAGAAGGTCATGTGACCCAGCATTAGAAGGTCATGTGACCCAGCATTAGAAGGTCATGTGACCCAGTATTAGGTCATGTGACCCAGCATTAGAAGGTCATGTGACCTAGCATTAGAAGGTCATGTGACCCAGCATTAGAAGGTCATGTGACCCAGCATTAGGTCATGTGACCCAGCATTAGAAGGTCATGTGACCCAGTATTAGGTCATGTGACCCAGCATTAGAAGGTCATGTGACCCAGCATTAGAAGGTCATGTGACCCAGCATTAGAAGGTCATGTGACCCAGCATTAGAAGGTCATGTGACCCAGCATTAGGTCATGTGACCCAGCATTAGGTCATGTGACCCAGCATTACAGTGTACTGTACCTTTAAGAAGGTCATGTGACCTAGCATTAGAAGGTCATGTGACCCAGCATTACAGTGTACTGTACCTTTAAGAAGGTCATGTGACCTAGCATTAGAAGGTCATGTGACCCAGCATTACAGTGTACTGTACCTTTAAGAAGGTCATGTGACCCAGCATTACAGTGTACTGTACCTTTAAGAACGTCATGTGACCTAGCATTAGAAGGTCATGTGACCTAGTGTACTGTACCTTTAAGAAGGTCATGTGACCTAGTGTACTGTACCTTTAAGAAGGTCATGTGACCCAGTATTACAGTGTACTGTACCTTTAAGAAGGTCATGTGACCTAGCATTAGAAGGTCATGTGACCCAGTATTAGAAGGTCATGTGACCCAGTATTACAGTGTACTGTACCTTTAAGAAGGTCATGTGACCAAGCATTACAGCGTACTGTACCTTTAAGAAGGTCATGTGACCAAGTATTACAGCGTACTGTACCTTTAAGAAGGTCATGTGACCTAGCATCCTCGCGATCTTCTCTGCGTTTCTTCCTTCATTCAGGAAGTCCAGCTCCAGTGGGAGGTTCTTCTTGGCCTCGTCAACCAACCACATGAAGGCAAAGTCTGGGAACAGCCAATGAACAGCCTTGACCAATACCTGGCATGTGGAAAGAGCCAATGAATAAACAGCCTGGACAGCCTGTTCTCAGTGTGTCTCCTTAATTGTTTTCCAATACGCCTATTTCACAGCCAGCGCGTGCTGCCCTCTAGTGGGGATAATGGGGGGACACCCACACTGGGGGGGACCCGACCACTGACTGTCATTGCACAAACGGCCATTGTTTTGTGCAATGACAGTCAGTGGTCGGGTCCCCCCCAGTGTGGGTGTCCCCCCATTATCCCCACTAGAGGGCAGCGCGTGCTGGCTGTGAAATAGGCTCATTGGTCTAACTCTGGGGTTTTCAACCTTTTTCATCCCAGGGCCCACCATTTATTCAGCATTTGAACCACGGACCACCAATTGAGGATATTTATTAGACCCACAGACCCCAACATTAAACATTTATTTTGCCTTTGTCCATTTTCTTCTAGTTGTGTAGACTTTGGGCTATTTCAGATGAATATTTTAACTCTTGAGAGTGTAAAAATAAAACCAAATGGACCCGCAAGGGTCCATTTGGTTTCATTTTTACGTTCTCAAGAGTTACATCTGGTTAACCAACTTAGCTGGGGACCACCTGGAACCCTCTCAGGGACCACTGGTGGTCCCCGGACCACCTGTTGAAAACCCCTGGTCTAACTGTACTCTATGCATACTATAGCTTGCAGTTAAACAAAAGCACCCTGATAATAATTTGAATATCTGATGGCCGACCGGCAGGCTCTACAGCTGTTTATAGGCATCGTCTATAAACACAGATGCTCACACCTGGCTCTGCCTTCTCGTATAGGTTAGCGGGTGCTTTGAAATCCCGTTATCTACTGTATTTCCCAAAAGCCACCTGATAATCATTTGAATATCTGATGGCCGACAGCAGGCAATCTATGGCTGTTTATAGGACAATCAATAAATCAATCAATAAGGAGATGAATTGAACTGGCGCCTTCCACGTGGACATCTCCAGGCATCTGTGTGGCACAGATGCTCACACGTGGCTCTGCCTTCTCGCATAGGTT
>CM076972.1:418401-428401 GCA_039105355.1 Benthosema pterotum | reverse complement strand
TATTAATAACATATTAAAGGTTGTTTCACCTCTCTCCCCAGGTCAGTGTATTAATAACATATTAAAGGTTGGTTCACCTCTCTCCCCAGGTCAGTGTATTAATAACATATTAATAACATATTAAAGGTTGGTTCACCTCTCTCCCCAGGTCAGTGTATTAATAACATATTAATAACATATTAATAACATATTAAAGGTTGGTTCACCTCTCTCCCCAGGTCAGTGTGTTAATAACATATTAAAGGTTGTTTCACCTCTCTCCCCAGGTCAGTGTATTAATAACATATTAATAACATATTAATAACATATTAAAGGTTGGTTCACCTCTCTCCCCAGGTCAGTGTATTAATAACATATTAATAACATATTAAAGGTTGGTTCACCTCTCTCCCCAGGTCAGTGTATTAATAACATATTAAAGGTTGTTTCACCTCTCTCCCCAGGTCAGTGTATTAATAACATATTAATAACATATTAAAGGTTGGGTCACCTCTCTCCCCAGGTCAGTGTATTAATAACATATTAATAACATAATAATAACATATTAATAACATATTAATAACATATTAAAGGTTGTTTCACCTCTCTCCCCAGGTCAGTGTATTAATAACATATTAAAGGTTGGTTCACCTCTCTCCCCAGGTCAGTGTATTAATAACATATTAATAACATATTAAAGGTTGGTTCACCTCTCTCCCCAGGTCAGTGTATTAATAACATATTAATAACATATTAAAGGTTGTTTCACCTCTCTCCCCAGGTCAGTGTATTAATAACATATTAATAACATATTAAAGGTTGGTTCACCTCTCTCCCCAGGTCAGTGTGTTAATAACATATTAATAAAATATTAAAGGTTGTTTCACCTCTCTCCCCAGGTCAGTGTGTTAATAACATACTGTATTAAAGGTTGGTTCACCTCTCTCCCCAGGTCAGTGTATTAATAACATATTAATAACATATTAATAACATATTAAAGGTTGGTTCACCTCTCTCCCCAGGTCAGTGTATTAATAACATATTAAAGGTTGTTTCACCTCTCTCCCCAGGTCAGTGTATTAATAACATATTAATAACATATTAAAGGTTGGGTCACCTCTCTCCCCAGGTCAGTGTATTAATAACATATTAATAACATATTAAAGGTTGGGTCACCTCTCTCCCCAGGTCAGTGTATTAATAACATATTAATAACATATTAAAGGTTGGTTCACCTCTCTCCCCAGGTCAGTGTATTAATAACATATTAATAACATATTAAAGGTTGGTTCACCTCTCTCCCCAGGTCAGAGTATTAATAACATATTAATAACATATTAAAGGTTGGTTCACCTCTCTCCCCAGGTCAGTGTGTTAATAACATATTAAAGGTTGTTTCACCTCTCTCCCCAGGTCAGTGTATTAATAACATATTAATAACATATTAAAGGTTGGTTCACCTCTCTCCCCAGGTCAGTGTATTAATAACATATTAATAACATATTAAAGGTTGGGTCACCTCTCTCCCCAGGTCAGTGTATTAATAACATATTAATAACATATTAAAGGTTGGGTCACCTCTCTCCCCAGGTCAGTGTATTAATAACATGTTAATAACATATTAAAGGTTGGTTCACCTCTCTCCCCAGGTCAGTGTATTAATAACATATTAAAGGTTGGTTCACCTCTCTCCCCAGGTCAGTGTATTAATAACATATTAATAACATATTAAAGGTTGTTTCACCTCTCTCCCCAGGTCAGTGTATTAATAACATATTAAAGGTTGGTTCACCTCTCTCCCCAGGTCAGTGTATTAATAACATATTAAAGGTTGGTTCACCTCTCTCCCCAGGTCAGTGTATTAATAACATATTAATAACATATTAATAACATATTAAAGGTTGTTTCACCTCTCTCCCCAGGTCAGTGTATTAATAACATATTAATAACATATTAAAGGTTGTTTCACCTCTCTCCCCAGGTCAGTGTATTAATAACATATTAATAACATATTAATAACATATTAAAGGTTGTTTCACCTCTCTCCCCAGGTCAGTGTATTAATAACATATTATTAACATATTAATAACATATTAATAACATATTAAAGGTTGTTTCACCTCTCTCCCCAGGTCAGTGTATTAATAACATATTAATAACATATTAAAGGTTGTTTCACCTCTCTCCCCAGGTCAGTGTATTAATAACATATTAAAGGTTGGTTCACCTCTCTCCCCAGGTCAGTGTATTAATAACATATTAATAACATATTAAAGGTTGTTTCACCTCTCTCCCCAGGTCAGTGTATTAATAACATATTAAAGGTTGGTTCACCTCTCTCCCCAGGTCAGTGTATTAATAACATATTAATAACATATTAAAGGTTGTTTCACCTCTCTCCCCAGGTCAGTGTATTAATAACATATTAATAACATATTAAAGGTTGGTTCACCTCTCTCCCCAGGTCAGTGTATTAATAACATATTAATAACATATTAAAGGTTGTTTCACCTCTCTCCCCAGGTCAGTGTATTAATAACATATTAATAACATATTAAAGGTTGGTTCACCTCTCTCCCCAGGTCAGTGTATTAATAACATATTAAAGGTTGGTTCACCTCTCTCCCCAGGTCAGTGTATTAATAACATATTAATAACATATTAAAGGTTGGTTCACCTCTCTCCCCAGGTCAGTGTGTTAATAACATATTAATAACATATTAATAACATATTAAAGGTTGGTTCACCTCTCTCCCCAGGTCAGTGTATTAATAACATATTAATAACATATTAATAACATATTAAAGGTTGGTTCACCTCTCTCCCCAGGTCAGTGTATTAATAACATATTAAAGGTTGGTTCACCTCTCTCCCCAGGTCAGTGTGTTAATAACATATTAAAGGTTGGTTCACCTCTCTCCCCAGGTCAGTGTATTAATAACATATTAATAACATATTAAAGGTTGGTTCACCTCTCTCCCCAGGTCAGTGTATTAATAACATATTAATAACATATTAAAGGTTGGGTCACCTCTCTCCCCAGGTCAGTGTATTAATAACATATTAATAACATATTAAAGGTTGGTTCACCTCTCTCCCCAGGTCAGTGTATTAATAACATATTAATAACATATTAATAACATATTAAAGGTTGGTTCACCTCTCTCCCCAGGTCAGTGTATTAATAACATATTAATAACATATTAATAACATATTAAAGGTTGGTTCACCTCTCTCCCCAGGTCAGTGTATTAATAACATATTAATAACATATTAAAGGTTGGTTCACCTCTCTCCCCAGGTCAGTGTATTAATAACATATTAATAACATATTAAAGGTTGTTTCACCTCTCTCCCCAGGTCAGTGTATTAATAACATATTAAAGGTTGGTTCACCTCTCTCCCCAGGTCAGTGTATTAATAACATATTAATAACATATTAATAACATATTAAAGGTTGGTTCACCTCTCTCCCCAGGTCAGTGTGTTAATAACATATTAATAACATATTAATAACATATTAAAGGTTGTTTCACCTCTCTCCCCAGGTCAGTGTATTAATAACATATTAATAACATATTAAAGGTTGTTTCACCTCTCTCCCCAGGTCAGTGTATTAATAACATATTAATAACATATTAAAGGTTGGTTCACCTCTCTCCCCAGGTCAGTGTATTAATAACATATTAAAGGTTGGTTCACCTCTCTCCCCAGGTCAGTGTATTAATAACATATTAAAGGTTGTTTCACCTCTCTCCCCAGGTCAGTGTATTAATAACATATTAATAACATATTAAAGGTTGTTTCACCTCTCTCCCCAGGTCAGTGTATTAATAACATATTAATAACATATTAAAGGTTGGTTCACCTCTCTCCCCAGGTCAGTGTATTAATAACATATTAAAGGTTGGTTCACCTCTCTCCCCAGGTCAGTGTGTTAATAACATATTAATAACATATTAAAGGTTGGTTCACCTCTCTCCCCAGGTCAGTGTGTTAATAACATATTAATAACATATTAAAGGTTGGTTCACCTCTCTCCCCAGGTCAGTGTATTAATAACATATTAATAACATATTAAAGGTTGTTTCACCTCTCTCCCCAGGTCAGTGTATTAATAACATATTAAAGGTTGGTTCACCTCTCTCCCCAGGTCAGTGTATTAATAACATATTAATAACATATTAAAGGTTGGTTCACCTCTCTCCCCAGGTCAGTGTATTAATAACATATTAATAACATATTAATAACATATTAATAACATATTAAAGGTTGGTTCACCTCTCTCCCCAGGTCAGTGTATTAATAACATATTAAAGGTTGGTTCACCTCTCTCCCCAGGTCAGTGTATTAATAACATATTAATAACATATTAAAGGTTGGTTCACCTCTCTCCCCAGGTCAGTGTATTAATAACATATTAATAACATATTAAAGGTTGGGTCACCTCTCTCCCCAGGTCAGTGTATTAATAACATATTAATAACATATTAAAGGTTGGTTCACCTCTCTCCCCAGGTCAGTGTATTAATAACATATTAAAGGTTGGTTCACCTCTCTCCCCAGGTCAGTGTATTAATAACATATTAATAACATATTAATAACATATTAATAACATATTAAAGGTTGGTTCACCTCTCTCCCCAGGTCAGTGTGTTAATAACATATTAAAGGTTGGTTCACCTCTCTCCCCAGGTCAGTGTATTAATAACATATTAATAACATATTAAAGGTTGTTTCACCTCTCTCCCCAGGTCAGTGTGTTAATAACATATTAAAGGTTGGTTCACCTCTCTCCCCAGGTCAGTGTATTAATAACATATTAATAACATATTAATAACATATTAAAGGTTGGTTCACCTCTCTCCCCAGGTCAGTGTATTAATAACATATTAATAACATATTAAAGGTTGGTTCACCTCTCTCCCCAGGTCAGTGTGTTAATAACATATTAATAACATATTAATAACATATTAAAGGTTGGTTCACCTCTCTCCCCAGGTCAGTGTATTAATAACATATTAAAGGTTGGTTCACCTCTCTCCCCAGGTCAGTGTATTAATAACATATTAATAACATATTAATAACATATTAAAGGTTGGTTCACCTCTCTCCCCAGGTCAGTGTATTAATAACATATTAATAACATATTAATAACATATTAAAGGTTGGTTCACCTCTCTCCCCAGGTCAGTGTATTAATAACATATTAAAGGTTGTTTCACCTCTCTCCCCAGGTCAGTGTATTAATAACATATTAATAACATATTAAAGGTTGGTTCACCTCTCTCCCCAGGTCAGTGTATTAATAACATATTAATAACATATTAATAACATATTAAAGGTTGGTTCACCTCTCTCCCCAGGTCAGTGTATTAATAACATATTAAAGGTTGGTTCACCTCTCTCCCCAGGTCAGTGTATTAATAACATATTAATAACATATTAAAGGTTGGTTCACCTCTCTCCCCAGGTCAGTGTATTAATAACATATTAATAACATATTAAAGGTTGGGTCACCTCTCTCCCCAGGTCAGTGTATTAATAACATATTAATAACATATTAAAGGTTGGTTCACCTCTCTCCCCAGGTCAGTGTATTAATAACATATTAAAGGTTGGTTCACCTCTCTCCCCAGGTCAGTGTATTAATAACATATTAATAACATATTAATAACATATTAATAACATATTAAAGGTTGGTTCACCTCTCTCCCCAGGTCAGTGTGTTAATAACATATTAAAGGTTGGTTCACCTCTCTCCCCAGGTCAGTGTATTAATAACATATTAATAACATATTAAAGGTTGTTTCACCTCTCTCCCCAGGTCAGTGTGTTAATAACATATTAATAACGTATTAAAGGTTGGTTCACCTCTCTCCCCAGGTCAGTGTATTAATAACATATTAATAACATATTAATAACATATTAAAGGTTGGTTCACCTCTCTCCCCAGGTCAGTGTATTAATAACATATTAATAACATATTAAAGGTTGGTTCACCTCTCTCCCCAGGTCAGTGTGTTAATAACATATTAATAACATATTAATAACATATTAAAGGTTGGTTCACCTCTCTCCCCAGGTCAGTGTATTAATAACATATTAAAGGTTGGTTCACCTCTCTCCCCAGGTCAGTGTATTAATAACATATTAATAACATATTAATAACATATTAAAGGTTGGTTCACCTCTCTCCCCAGGTCAGTGTATTAATAACATATTAATAACATATTAATAACATATTAAAGGTTGGTTCACCTCTCTCCCCAGGTCAGTGTATTAATAACATATTAAAGGTTGTTTCACCTCTCTCCCCAGGTCAGTGTATTAATAACATATTAATAACATATTAAAGGTTGGTTCACCTCTCTCCCCAGGTCAGTGTATTAATAACATATTAATAACATATTAAAGGTTGTTTCACCTCTCTCCCCAGGTCAGTGTATTAATAACATATTAATAACATATTAAAGGTTGTTTCACCTCTCTCCCCAGGTCAGTGTGTTAATAACATATTAAAGGTTGGTTCACCTCTCTCCCCAGGTCAGTGTGTTAATAACATATTAAAGGTTGGTTCACCTCTCTCCCCAGGTCAGTGTGTTAATAACATACTGTATTAAAGGGTGTTGGTTCACCTCTCTCCCCAGGTCCTCTCTAATGACTTGTCGTATCTCCTCCATAGAGCTTTGAGGAGCAGCAGTGTGTTAATAACATGTATTGTACTGTATTAAAGGTTGGTTCACCTCTCTCCCCAGGTCCTCTCTGATGACCTGCTGTATCTCCTCCATAGAGCTTTGAGGAGCAGCAGTGTGTTAATAACATGTATTGTACTGTATTAAAGGTTGGTTCACCTCTCTCCCCAGGTCCTCTCTGATGACCTGCTGTATCTCCTCCATAGAGCTTTGAGGAGCAGCAGTGTGTTAATAACATGTATTGTACTGTATTAAAGGTTGGTTCACCTCTCTCCCCAGGTCCTCTCTGATGACCTGCTGTATCTCCTCCATAGAGCTTTGAGGAGCAGCAGTGTGTTAATAACATATTAATAACATATTAAAGGTTGTTTCACCTCTCTCCCCAGGTCCTCTCTAATGACTTGTCGTATCTCCTCCATAGAGCTTTGAGGAGCAGCAGTGTGTTAATAACATACTGTATTAAAGGTTGGTTCACCTCTCTCCCCAGGTCCTCTCTGATGACCTGCTGTATCTCCTCCATGGAGCTTTGAGGAGCAGCAGTGTGTTAATAACATGTATTGTACTGTATTAAAGGTTGGTTCACCTCTCTCCCCAGGTCCTCTCTGATGACCTGCTGTATCTCCTCCATGGAGCTTTGAGGAGCAGCAGTGTGTTAATAACATATTAATAACATATTAAAGGTTGTTTCACCTCTCTCCCCAGGTCCTCTCTGATGACCTGCTCTATCTCCTCCATAGAGCTTTGAGGAGCAGCAGTGTGTTAATAACATATTAATAACATATTAAAGGTTGTTTCACCTCTCTCCCCAGGTCCTCTCTAATGACCTGCCGTATCTCCTCCATAGAGCTTTGAGGAGCAGCAGTGTGTTAATAACATGTATTGTACTGTATTAAAGGTTGGTTCACCTCTTTCCCCAGGTCCTCTCTGATGACCTGCTGTATCTCCTCCATGGAGCTTTGAGGAGCTCTGCTGTGAAGAACCTTCAGAGTGGAAGTGTATTCCTCTGGCAGCAGGTAGTCTAGCGCCCCCAGGTGTTGGCCAACCTGCACACAGTCACATACTGCATTTAAGGTCTTTATTTAGAACAGTGGTTTTCAACCAGTGGTTGAAAAACAGTGGTTAAAATATTCACTGGTTACCACTGGTTAAAATTAGGGGTGGGACTCGATTAAAAATTTTGATCTAATTAATTAGAGGCTCAATAATTAATTAATCTCAATTAATCTCATTTTAATCGCATATTATTATTTACCTGAGAAAAGTGAGAAAGCACATTTTTGAACTGAATTTATTATTATTATTATTATTATTATTATATTATGAGTGAAGCAATGAACTGAATGAGTGAAGCAATGAACTGAATACTAGGCCTGTGAATCTGTGGGTGTCCCACGATACAATTCAGTATCAATTTTCTGGGTCACGATTCGATCCAAAAACTAGATTTCTAGATTTTTTTTTTTAAATTCTCGATTCAAAAAGATTCCCCAATTCCAAAGCTTTCCTCTTTTCTTTTTTTCTTCTTCTTATTTACCAAATTCAAGTACAAACGTTAGCATTTCTCAGTCAGTCCAGTACAATAATTGACTCTGGGGCAAAATAAATAAAATACTGGTATTTGGAAGACTAGCTGGTAAGAAAGGCAGTGCCACACACACAGCGCTGATTGTTCTGGAGCATACATTTGCGTACATTTAGCAGTCATTATTATCATGCAATTTAGTGTCAGATAAACACAGTGAAGTGAACTACTCTGAACTAGGCTACTATGATCAAACCGTTTGCCCAAAGCCCACGTCAGTTGATCATCTGAGCACACACACACACACACACACACACACACACACACACACACACACACACACACACACACACACACACACACACACACACACACACACACACACACACACACACACACACACACACACACACACACACACACACACACACACACACACACACACGGCTACAGCCAATATGAACTCGACTCCAGCTGCACTGATGAGCGCCGGTCGCCAACTCCAGTTTGTCCCTATTCAAGCCATTGAATGTCGGACACCTCAACGTCGCTCTGGTACTAGCCAGAATGCAGAAAGGCTTACCCAAGCTCCCTTCTCTTCACGGGGTTAATAGTCCAATGGTGGCTCTTCTACATAGATTTCTACGAAACGGGGACAGTAACACTAGCTCCAACATGTTGGATGTGATTTGAGGCTCGAACTGCTGCGATGGTATGCACATTCTTTGTTGCATAAACTGCCTTTTTGTCCACGCTTCCATCCGTTCTTTGCTTAAATCTAAATTTGCCATCAACGGGGCCGAGTAATGCTTGCTCATCTGGTTTGTCGTTCATGTTGCGAGTTGTTTTGTTTTGTTTTTGCTGCGGGGGAAAAGGACGAGGGGGCGGACGGAGCTTTAGAGTATAGACTGAGTTACGTTTACTCCATAGAGCTAGTAGACCAATGGCGATTCTTCTACATTGACTTCAACTGCAGTTTGTCCCTATTCAGGCCATTTGAACAGCGCTCAAGCGCTCAGTTTCTGACTCCTCAATGTCGTGACTCCGGGTGGACTGCCGCTTCCGTGTGCGTTAGCATATTGGGTAGGTGTGAAACGGTGATACAGTGAGAAACGTTCCACTTCAATGGTGTGAATGGGCCATCAGTGACAAACGTTCCGTTCCAATGGTGGACAAAGAAAAGGTGCGAATAAATGCGTTATTTTTTATAACGCGCTATATTTTCTGTAATTAATTAGTCTCAATTAACGCGCTAAAGTCCCGGGCCTAGTTAAAATATTCATCATGTGAATTACATCATGTGAAAACTTTGCCGACATAAGGAAAATCGCGCCATCGATAAACGCCGAGCGTTTTATATCGGGAGGGGAGGGGAGGGGAGGGGAGGGGGGCTGGCTCCGGTGAAGCAGGCTACCTGATCATGATCACGCTGAATTTACAATTCATTTACAATGAATTAATGACTCACCTATAATGGCTAGAGGTTGATATTTGAACGTAGACTATAATTATTCCAAGGTGTGTAGGCTAAAATAAGATGGGCAGCATCCAGCACGGTTTAAATATGTTGTATAATAAACTCTGCAGGCTAAAAGCATGTAACCAACATCAACATGCTTCACTTTGTCATATAGCGTGGCCGTGACAAACTCACAACACGTCGGGCAAAAATGCGTTGTAAACATTAGAACGTTAGAGCAGAATTGCCACAACTCACGTCATGGCTCGGCACAGGGCCGGATCTAGAGGTGGCATGGGTGGGCAGGGGTTTAGCTTTGGGGTCTGTGGGGCTAAAATATCCTCA
>CM076972.1:405901-413401 GCA_039105355.1 Benthosema pterotum | reverse complement strand
ACACTGTTGTAGGCCTAGTGGTAGTTTTACCCTAGTTGACGGGAACACCAATATGCGTTCTGTACAGTATGTACAGTATCAATAAATGTCAAAATTTGGTGATGTTACACAATAATTTGAAGTTTTCCAGTACACTTAGGTTAGTATTTCAGAGACATTTTTAGAATCGGGATAGTCTACAATGGGTTAAGCCTCAGGGTCAAGAGCATGTGAAAAAAGTCCGGAAAATACTGGTACTTAATTATTATTCTCTGCACCTGTCTGGGTTAAAGAGCTGACAGTATCTAACTGCACATATAACTCCTGTCTTTTAAAAGGATCCCTGACTAATAAGATAATCATCGCTTAAAACATTTTACATATAACTAAAATAAACAAATAAAAACACCAATGGCATCTTATTTCTTTCATAAATAGAGAATATTTCACTCAACAGGAACTGCTCCTGGCGCAGGATGATGATGTCACATGTCCATGTGTGATCTAGCTCTATGGAATATATGGATGAACATGCTCATGTGACATCATCATCCTGCGACCGGAGCACCTCCTATTGAGTGAAAGATTCTCTATTTATGAAAGAAATAAATTATTGAAGGTGTTTTTATCTGCATGTTTTAGTTATAGAAGGCAAGTATAAGGCATTTTTGTCTTATTAGACAGGGATCATTTTAAATGTTTATGCTCTGAAGGGAGCATTAACCATGATGTGTTTATACCAGGGGTTTTCAACAGGTTGATTGGGGACCACCAGTGGTCCCTGAGAGGGTTCCAGGTGGTCCCCAGGCTAAATGATGGAAAGTTGGTTAACCAGATGTAACTCTTTGAGAGTGTAAACATGAAACCAAATGGACCCCTGCAGGTCCATTTGGTTTCATGTTTACACTCTCAATGTGAATTAGTCCAAGTCTACACAACTAGAGAATTCTAGCCTGGAATTGTGGACAAAAGCAAAATAAATCTTTAGTTTTGGGGTCTGTGGGGCTAAAATATCATCAAATGGTGGTCCTCCATGGCTCGAATGCTGTATAAATAGTGGGCCCTGGTATGAAAGAGGTTGAAAACCAGACAGACAGAAAGGCAGAAAGGCAGACAGACAGGCAGAGAGGCAGAGAGGCAGACAGACAGACAGACAGACAGACAGACAGACAGACAGGCAGGCAGGCAGGCAGGCAGGCAGACAGACAGACAGACAGACAGACAGACAGACAGACAGACAGACAGACAGACAGGCAGACAGGCAGACAGACAGACAGACAGACAGACAGACAGGCAGGCAGGCAGGCAGGCAGGCAGGCAGGCAGGCAGGCAGACAGACAGACAGACAGACAGACAGACAGACAGACAGACAGACAGACAGACAGCTAACTCACGGTCACAGCAGCTCGTCCAAATCGAACCACACTGAGGTCATTGAGGTCAAAGCGTTGTGTAGGTGATGTGTAGAGATACAGGCCAGACACGGTCGCCACGGCGACAGAACACGCCCCCAGCCTCCGCATCATCATCAGACCAGGCTAGAAGATCACAGAGAGAGAACATCATCAGATCATAGTAGAAGATCACAGAGAGAGAACATCATCAGATCATAGTAGAAGATCACAGAGAGAGAACATCATCAGATCATAGTAGAAGATCACAGAGAGAGAACATCATCAGATCATAGTAGAAGATCACAGAGAGAACATCATCATCAGACCAGACTAGAAGATCACAGAGAGAACATCATCATCAGACCATACTAGAAGATCACAGAGAGAGAACATCATCAGACCATACTAGAAGATCACAGAGAGAACATCAGATCATAGTAGAAGATCACAGAGAGAACATCATCATCAAACCAGGCTAGAAGATCACAGTCATCAGACCACACTAGACGATCACAGTCATCAGACCATACTAGAAGATCACAGAGAACATCATCAGACCACACTAGAAGATCACAGTCATCAGACCATACTAGAAGATCACAGAGAACATCATCAGACCATACTAGAAGATAACAGAGAGAACATCAGGCCAGACTAGGAGATCACAGAGAGAACATCATCAGACCATACTAGAAGGTAACTTCATGACGGAAAAAGAAAAACTCAGTCAAAACACGAGAGAAAACTGTATATTAGAGAAGAACAGAGCAGACATACTGGTCTGGATTTATCCATGGCTTATGAGGTAATTTTCAAAGAGCTGTCTGACTGCATGGCTGTTTTGTTTAGTCTTTAGACTGGCACAATAATAGCTATGCTTCAGGATCATTGACTTGTGGTTTCAAATGTAACGCCCGGGATTCGAACCCGGGTCTCCCGTGTGAAAGTCCAACATCTTAACCACTAGACCAAGAGGACATTCTTTTGTCTGGAGGCAGATACTAGACTTTGGAGGCCATCATGACAGAGGCTGTAGCCACCTGCTACACGAAGACATCTGTCGCTATTAAGTGCTCATTATTCCTGTTGCACCCATTAAACAACTCCAAAGGCGTGTGGTTCCATACAGTGTTGTAGTGTGGTACTTTTAGAAGTGGGGGGACGCCTCTTAAAGGGGAATTCCACCCATTTTCACCCTCTTGGGTCCAAATGTGAACCAAATGGACCCTAGCGGGTCCATTTGATTCACATTTGTACACTCTCAGAAAAAAAGGAAACTCATTAACATGGAGAAACACATCTTGATGATGTCATCAAGATGTATTTCACCATGCTAATGATTTTTTTTCAGACCTCCATTTCTAGGAAACACAGAATGGGGGAACATTTTCTAAAATGTCCACACAACATCTCTAACGTACTGTATATTAATGACATAGTAAAATATTGAAATGAGTGGAATTCCCCTTTAAGACACGTGCATGCACACTTGCATTTGCATGCACATTTGCGTGCGCCTGCGCAACACACACAGACACGCTATTAAAACAAGTATAGCATATTGAGAAAGATTGTTTACAATGCCTTATTGTATCCATAGTATCAAAGTAAATGACAAGACAAAAAACATAGGCCTACTTTTGCCCCAAACATATTTTAGATGTGAGAAGTGTCCCCTGACACTACACCTCTGGTGCCATATAACCTTCTAGTTTCATATCCATGTCAAAGTTGTGGCACAAAACGTATATTTAGTCAAATATCTCCACTTTTCCTCGAGATGCACACAGACATCTTTCCCCTCGGGCAGAGGGGCTCATAATGACAGCTGCACTACATTTTTTTTTTTTTTTTTTATAACAAACGTCATCAGGGTAACACAAAAGTTTGGGGACACACAATTGTCAGGTGCATTGCGATAGGGGCTGGGTAAATAATCACACCACCTGACAATTGTGTTCCCCAAACTTTTGTGTTGCCCTGATGACGTTTGCGGCAATCAACAGGAAGTTTACGAAATTCTGTCCAACGATCATTACAGGCCCCTTGCTCAGAGAGAAAGTCGCCCGTGTGGATCTTATGAAAAGTGGAGATATTTGGCTAAATATACGTTTTGTGAAACAACCTTGACATGGATATGAAACTAGAGGGCTATATGGCACCACACGTCTTTGTAATTATTTAATGGGTGAGTACAACAGCACTTAAAGAGCGCACAGATTTCTTTGCAACCACAAGTCAATGAGCCTGAAGCATGGCTATTATTGTGCCAGTCTAAATGTAACGCCCGGGATTCGAACCCGGGTCTCCCGCGTGAAAGTCCAACATCTTAACCACTAGACCAAGAGGACAGCCCATTTCGGGGGCAGATACTAGAGTTTGGAGGCTGTAGCCACCTGCTACACAAAGACTAAACAAAATAGCCATGCAGGGATAGCTGACTGCATTAGTCACTCAGTGGTAATGCTAACTTATTAAACCAGGGGTTTTCAACCTTTTTCATCCCAGGGACCACCACTTATTCAGGATTTGAGCCACAGACCACCAATTGAGAATATTTTTTAGACCCACAGACCCCAAATCTAAAGATTTATTTTGCTTTTGTCCACAATTCCAGGCTGGATTTGGGAAACAAAACAAGCAAAACATACATTCCAAAATGGCTAATTCAGATGATGAATATCTTAACTCTTGAGAGTGTAAAAATGAAACCAAGAGTTACATCTGGTTAACCAACTTAGCTGGGGACCACCTGGAACCCTTTCAGGGACCACTGTGGTCCCCGGACCACCTGTTGAAAACCCCTGTATTAAACCAACGTTTGTTAGATAGATAGAACTTTATTGTCATTGCCTACATGAAACAACGAAATTTAGTTTAGGGCTTTCTGTCGTTTCTAATGCAGTGGTTCATGATCAACACCTACAGCAAATATATGATTATTAATACACACACACACACACACACACACACACACACACACCACACACACACACACACACACACACACACACACACACACACTGTAGCGCCCCCCGTTGGAGAAAAACCACCACCGTAATAGTAATATTTTGTTTCATAATGTATCGCTTACATAATAATGTGTATATATAAGGTAATATTTCCATATTAAAGTCTCTCATGTGTTCTCATGCTGCTGGTTAATAACGTTAATAATATCATTTACATATTAAGGTGTATAATGTAATATTTACATATTAAAGTCTCTTCTCCAACATGCTGCTGCTGTTTGTCCTTCGTCTGTTCCTGTTTCACAGCCACAGAGTATAGACAGACTTACGACAACTCCGTCCACTTCATGGGGTCAGTCCAACGGAGGCTCTGCTGCATTGACTTGAATAGAGAATGAATGGGACAACAAACAGGGACAAGTCCTTCATGAATAGAGAAAGAATGGAGGCTCTTCTACTGAGACTAGAATAGAGAATGAATGGGACAACAAACAGGGACAAGTCCTTCATAGGGTCTGTCCAATGGAGACTCTTCTACTGAGACTAGAATAGAGAATGAATGGGACAACAAACAGGGACAAGTCCTTCATAGGGTCTGTCCAATGGAGACTCTTCTACTGAGACTAGAATAGAGAATGAATGGGGACAACAAACAGGGACAGACCTAGCCCCGTTCGGGACTCTCATCTCTCTGTCGATGCTGACTACAGCTACGAGGAGAGAGTCACGTGTAGCTCGGTTGCTGCTGTGGATGACCGGCTTGAATGGCTTGCGCTAGCAATTAGCTACATGCTAGCGCTTCCAAAACATGGCACTGCCGTCTTCTAAAATTAAATACGCGTTTTCTGTGTGCCGGCCCTCAAATGTTAAGGTCCGGCGTTGAGTTTTTTTTTTTGTTGCGACTCTATCGACACCATTCCCGTTTGCATTGATTACTGCTAAATGGGTTTAATCCACCGTTTCTCGCCGGCTGCACCCGGCGGTCATCCAGAAAGGTAACCGAGCTACACGTGACTCTCTCCTCGTAGCTGTAGTCAGTATCGCCAGCGAGATGAGAGTGTCACGAACGGGGCTAGGACAGACCTGGACCTGAAGTATAGGCAGAAATGCATTTGTCCCAGTCAACAGCCGCAGCTTTATTTTAGAACGTTTTTAGTAATATTACAACATAAACATTATTGCACAGTAACATTGTTACTGTAAAATACCGTTGACATGTTGAAAACATGCATAAAACAGCTCTTATTTGCTTATTGTTTGTCCCTATTCAGGCTGCATGAACAGCAGCTCGAGCCTCGAGCGGCTCAGTTTCTGACCCTCAATGTCGCTACTCTTACACTGGTTGGCTCTGTCCTGTTTTTCCGCTGCGTGACGCAAAGCCTGACGGGAGTGGTAGTCCTGTTGGGAGTTGTAGTCCTTCTGGCGTGTCGCGTCGCTGTTTCAGCCACAGAACGAACTACAACAGCACTGTCCGCTGAAGATGACGTCATGTCGGCAGCCTGCATCGCCATGGTTGCCACGTCTGTTCATTATAAGCCAATCTGGGATTGATTGTATTGAATGCAGAGATTTAGGGTGAATTTCAATCACAACTCAATCCAAATACTGTTAACTGTGATTGGACGACAACATAAAGCATTTCTATTGGTTCTAAAGTCCACCATGTTCATTTCATCGACATGACATTGACATTGACATGACAAGACATTTAGAGACACTTCTGTAAAGCAGCACATTGGTAAAAGTGAATCATATTTTAACAGATCATAGTGGGGGTAAAAGGGACTGAATCATATTTTTAACAGATCATAGTGGGGGTAAAAGGGACTGAATCATATTTTAACAGATCATAGTGGGGGTAAAAGTGAATCATATTTTAACAGATCATAGTGGGGGTAAAAGGGGCTGAATCATATTTTAACAGATCATAGTGGGGGTAAAAGGGGCTGAATCATATTTTACCCAGATCATATAGTGGGGGTAAAAGGGGCTGAATCATATTTTACAGAGGTTTGCAGTTGTCCATAATTATACACATTATGAGAGTGGTTTTGAAGGAGTCAAGGGATTTTTTGCATGCCTTGATGACTGTATGGTAGGACGTAAATATTGAATTGATCTGTAAGTAAATCAATTTAGCAATCGTACCGTATATCACATATCGATAGGTAGGAATAATTACTACTAGCGTTTTGTTATTATTTCTGTTATTATTTCTCTCTATACAACCTGACAGTATAGATATAGGCCTAGATATAGTTAATGTAGAACATAGATATAGTTAATGTAGAACATATAGATATAGTTAATGTAGAACATAGATATAGTTAATGTAGAACATAGACAGGGGTGCACATAAGTGGTGCTCCGGTGCTCAGGAGCACCAAAAATCCTACAATGAGCTGTCAATCCAGGGTGGAAAGCTCCTTTGAGCACCACACAGCTGGGGCTCATAATGACTGCCTGACTGGGCCAGTAAAAAATGAAATAATTCTAACTAATTCTGACCTCTAAGTCTAAAATACTACTAGTATTTTTAATGGATGTAGTATGCAGGTAGTAGTACTACTACTAGGCTACTATTACATGCCCAAACTATCGCCCTGTACTGTAATACTGTACATTGATCGGGCTGTACGGAGTGGAAAAAAGGGGTCGCAGGGCCCGGCGATGCGGGTCGCCGCATTTTGGGAGCACCAAGTAACATGCTCCTCTGAGTACTGGACTAAAATAGTTATGTGCAGCCCTGAACATAGACATAGTTAATGTAGAACAACCTGACAGCATAGATATAGTTAATGTAGATTCTGCATTAACTATATCTATGCTGTCAGGTTGTTGACAGCATAGATGTGTGTGTGTTTATTGGTGACCTTTCACCTCTCAGTCACATGGAACTGTTTTCTGTCTTCATATCAGCAGGCTCCACATGGAACTACAATACAGTAGATAGAGGTCAAAGTTCAACACAAAAGTTATAAATTATAACTAAAAACTAACCCTATACAACATATATGGGATGACACTAAGGTCTCTGAGGCACTTGCCCATTGGGCAAGTGCAAGTCAGGTTCTACTTGCCCTCAGGTCATGGTCACTTGCCCCCCAAAAATATATTGTAAATTTTGCTTTTAAGTTTACGTCTCTCAAGAGTTA
>CM076972.1:280901-400901 GCA_039105355.1 Benthosema pterotum | reverse complement strand
CACACAGAGAGAGAGAGAGAGAGAGAGAGAGAGAGAGAGAGAGAGATAGAGAGAGAGAGAGAGAGAGAGAGAGAGAGAGAGACAGAGAGAGAGAGAGAGAGAGAGACAGAGAGAGAGAGAGAGAGAGAGAGAGAGAGACAGAGAGAGAGAGACAGAGACAGAGAGAGACAGAGATCATATCTATAGACAGACGTTAATCTCTCATCCACACAGCACTGTGACATGGTAGAAGGAGCAGGCAGCACACACAGCGTCTGAACGTCCAGAGAACATCACAGAGGACCTGCTAGGGGTCCATCCAGCACTAGAACATCACAGGGGGTCCATCTCAGAGGGACCACCATGAAGAGAAAGATCTCAGTGTGTTTGTTACTGCTGACAGCTAGCTCCATGCTGGTCTGCAGAGCACGTAAGTTACTGGAATATTACTACTGTAACTTAGTTATACTATACTGTAATATTACTGTAAGTTATACTACTGTAATATTACTGTAAGTTATACTATACTGTAATATTACTGTAAGTTATACTACTGTAATATTACTGTAAGTTATACTACTGTAATATTACTGTAAGTTATACTACTGTAATATTACTGTAAGTTATACTACTGTAATATTACTGTAAGTTACTATACTGTAATAAGTCATACCTGGGCATTATGCGGCCCGGGGGCCAAATGCGGCCCTTTAGCTGACTCTGATCGGCCCATGAAACGGTACTATGTTTTTCAACCAGTGGTCCGGGGACCACCAGTGGTCCTTGAGAGAGTTCCAGTTAAATATGGAAAGTTGGTTAACCAGATGTAACTCTTGAGAGTGTAAACATGAAACCAAATGGTTTCATGTTTACACTCTCAAGAGTTAAAATATTCATCATGTGAATTATCCTAAGTCTACACAACTAGAGAATGTAGAAGATTAATGGTCATCTGGATCAATTTCAACCTTTTTTATACCAGGGTCCACTGTTTACCATTTGATGACATTTTAGCCCCACAGACCCCAAAACTAAAGATTTATTTTGCTTTTGTCCACAATTGCAAGGTGGATTTTGACCATTAGTTGTGTAGACTTGGGATAATTCACATGATGAATATTTTAATTCTTCATTGACTTCTGCTCTCAAAGACTTACAACTGGAACTGTCCATCATTTAGCCTGGGGACCACCTGACTGCAGACAGACAGACAGACAGACAGACAGACAGACAGACAGACAGACAGACAGACAGACAGACAGACAGACAGACAGACAGACAGACAGACAGACAGACAGACAGGCAGGCAGGCAGGCAGGCAGGCAGGCAGACACCTTATCTGTTTCACCATGTTAATGATTTTTCAATCAGGACCTTTTTATCTGAGAGTGTAGGCTACAAATGGAACCAAATGGACCCGCTACTAGGGTTCATTTGGTTCCATTGGGGTCAATAGGCACCAATCTGTAACTGTAATAGTTTAGTTCAGTTCATTCAACCTCCTCTAGGACCAGTGGTCCCTGAGAGGGTTCCAGGTGGTCCCTGAGAGGGTTCCAGGTGGTCCCTGAGAGGGTTCCAGGTGGTCCCTGAGAGGGTTCCAGGTGGTCCTCAGGTTAAATGATGGAAGGTTGGTTAACCTGATGTAAAATGTTTACACTCTCCAGAGAGTTAAAATATTCATCAAGTGAATTAGGCTATCCCAAGTGTACACAACTAGAGAATGTAGAAGATTAATGGTCATTTTGATATATTCATACAGTATTCTGTATATTTCCTTCCAGGCAAACATCTAGCGCATTCTAGTGCATTTTGGAAGTGCTACTACTAGTGCATTTTGGATTTGGGCAGTTGGCAACACTGAACTAACATAAGTCTCCCTAACTCAATGCTCTCACATAAGTCTCATAACATAAGTCTCCCTAAGTCAATGCTCTCTCCATCCACTTGCATTGATAGCAGCACTCCGGTGCACCAGAGCCATCCAGTGTCAGAATTGCGACATTGAGGGGTCAGAAACTGAGCGCTGGAGCTGCTGTTCATGCAGCTTGAATAGGGACACACTGGAGTTGGAAATACATTGTTTTCAATGAGGGTGCCGCGAATAGTAGTATTATAGAGTAAGGACTAAAGACTCTGTAGCTCAGTGTTTGTTGTGTATGTCGGCTCTCTAGACTAAAGGGAGTTAAACTCATTAAAGCTTGGCTTTTGCGTGCGTCCACTGCATTTCTGCCCACTTCAGGCCAAGGACTTGTCCCTATTTGTTGTCCCCATTCTCAATAGAAGTCTATGTAGAAAAGCCGCCATTGGACTGACCCCATGAAGTGAACGGAGTTGTCGTAACTCTGTCTATACTCTATGGCTCTGCCATGCAGGCGCGACGCGCGAGACACAAGATCAAACCTGACCTATGATAGAGAGAGGATAGTGCACAGGGGCGTGGCCTGGTCTCCCGCGGGAGGTTTGCACATGCTCAGTGTAAACAGGAAGTGCTATGATGGAATGTTCCAGCAGAGGCGCTAGATAGAAATCCCATAACTTGTGATGTAAATAATGAGATCCAGAGTAGTTGTGAATTAAACAGCTTCACGATTCCCTTTTCAAACATTTTATATAATCCATCCACCGTTTGAATGAATGTTTCTTTGTCATTTCACATCAATAAAAGTTGACACATAGGCTATACTGTGTAATTAAAGCAAGCATCACGAACAGGGAAAATCTACAAAAGAACAATGAACAAAACATTTCCATTCAGTAAATGCCCTTGTCTTTCAGTCTGTTATAAACAGCTTTTTTACCTTTACACAGTAGTTAAATTGACGTAATATTTAAACTAAAGATGGAAGCATTATAGTATTCTCTTTTTATATCATTATTATTATTAATATTATTTAATACTTTATTTCAGTTCAGGGTCAGTAACTCTAGCCTCTCCATCGTTTCAGTTCCTGTTTACACTGAGCATGTGCAAACCTCCGGCACCAGGCCACGCCCCCGTGCACCATCCTCTTTATCTATCATAGTTTACACTGAGCATGTGCAAACCTCCGGCACCAGGCCACGCCCCCGTGCACCATCCTCTTTATCTATCATAGTTTACACTGAGCATGTGCAAACCTCCGCACCAGGCCACGCCCCCGTGCACCATCCTCTTTATCTATCATAAGATCAAACCTGTCGCCACTCTGTAACAGTTACTCTAGAGTTCAGGAAAACCGTTCTGAATGGCTAGGCTAACAACAACAACAACAACAACAACAACAACAACAACAACAACAACAACAACAACAACAACAACAGGATTATATACTGTATGTACTGTATGGGAGAACAAACTGCATCTGGAAGTGTGATGGTGTATTCTAAGCAGGTGTATAGGGGGTGTGTGTGTGTGTGTGTGTGTGTGTGTGTGTGTGTGTGTGTGTGTGTGTGTGTGTGTGTGTGTGTGTGTGTGTGTGTGTGTGTGTAGGGGAGGGGGACGCGGGGGGACACATCTAAGATACTTTTGGGACTAAACTAGGCCTATATTTTTTGTCTTGTCAATTAGGCATTGTAAACAATCTTTCTCAATATGCTATACTTGTTTTAATAGCGTGTCTGTGTGTGTTGCGCAGGTGCACGCAAATGCAAATGCAAGTGTGCATGCACGTGTCTTAAAGGGGAATTCCACTCATTTTCTAAGATGTTGTGTGGACATGTTAAAAAAGTTCCCCCCATTCTGTGTTTCCTAGAAATGGAGGTCTGAAAAAACCATTAGCATGGTGAAATACATCTTGATGACATCATCAAGATGTGTTTCACCATGTTAATGAGTTTCCTTTTTTCTGAGAGTGTACAAATGTGAACCAAATGGACCCGCTAGGGTCCATTTGGTTCACAAAAAATGGGTGGAATTCCCGTTTAAGAGGCGTCCCCTCACTACTAGCCTACAAGTACCACTACAACACTGATTCTTAATGTGTGTGTGTGTGTGTGTGTGTGTGTGTGTGTGTGTGTGTGTGTGTGTGTGTGTGTGTGTGTGTGTGTGTTGTGTGTGTGTGAGAGAGAGAGTATTTATCATTATATACCAGTGGTTTTCAACTGGAGAGAATATTCCCAGGCTAAATGGAAAGTTGCTTAATCAGATCTAAGAGTTTAAGAGTGTAAAAATGACCCTTGCGGGTCCATTTGGTTTCATGTTTACGCTCTCAAGAGTTAAAATATTCATCATGTGAATTATCTCAAGTCTAGACGTCAAAAGGAGAAAATGGTATGGGTGCGGCTTCATCGCCTGTGTCGCTTTTCAGTTCCAGGACTGTTATTAGTCCAGTAAAGAATCAATAATAACATCATTGGTTTTCAACCTTTTTCATCCCCAGGGACCACCATTTATTCAGGATTTGAGCCACGGACCACCATTTGAGGATATTTTAGCCCCACAGACCCCAAATCTAAAGATGTATTTTGCTTTTGTCCACAATTCCAGGCTGGATTTGGGAAACAAAACAAGCAAAACATACATTCCAAAATGGCTAATTCAGATGATGAATATTTTAACTCTTGAGAGTGTAAAAATGAAACCAAATGGACCCGCAAGGGTCCATTTGGTTTCATTTTTACGTTCTCAAGAGTTACATCTGGTTAACCAACTTAGCTGGGGACCACCTGGAACCCTCTCAGGGACCACTGGTGGTCCCCGGAACACCTGTTGAAAACCCCTGCAGTAAAGAATCAATAATAACATCAGTTGTTGTTGAAGTTGCATCAGACACGCAGCATGCATAAAGCTAAAGGTCTGACTCAGAGAGTTTTCTGTTTTCAATGATGAAATGCTGTTGGCTTAGTGGTGACACAGCTGTAGTTAGTTATAATTTTACTTTAATTTGAAATATCTTTGAAATTTGGGTTGTTTTGCATGCTGTCATGTTTGGTGGGGCAGACTGGGCATTTAGGGGGGCATTGCCCCCCATGCCCATGCCTAGATCCACCCCTGAATTCCACCCATTTTCAACATTTTACAATGTCATTAATATATACCTTAGAGATGTTGTGTGGACTGTGGACATGATACCTTAGAGATATACCTCTAAGGCACATATATCAAACTCAAGGCCCGGGGACCAAACCAGGCCAGTGAATGGATTATCTTTGGCCCACGGGATGATATTGAATTAGTATTAGAACTGGCACTCTGGTATATTACACACACCATGATAAGAAATGAATGCAACTAATTGTTTTACTTCCTCAACTCAGTCTCATTTACTTTCTCAATTAACTATGAAAGCAGCACTTGGTGAGGATTTCCCCGAAAATAGCAGGCGTTCACGTCTCATAGCGCGCCACAGAGTGGCGCGCTATGAGACGTGAACGCCTGCTATTTTTCATTGAAACTTAAAACAGTTTTTGATGCAGGCAGTTTCATCTTTACAATTATCCTGCCATTAAGAGACATTGATTTTTTTGAAGGGAAATTACTTTTTTGCTGTTTGACAGTGACGTCATCGTAAACCGGTGTTGAAACACAGACCGGTATCTCCGGCCCTCGACTTGTACCAATTTTTCTATTTTGGCCCACTCTGTATTTGGGTTTGACACCCCTGCTCTAAGGTATACCTTAGAGATGTTGTGTGGACATGATAAAAACATTCCCCCATGCCGTGTTTCCTCCATTTTCCTCACATGCTAAAACCCTTATCCCTTTTTTTTATATTTTTAAAAACTTTTGGGAACAGTTCAATGTGCCGATCTATTAACATGTTGTGAGCATGTAGACTGGCCATTTCAACTATTGAAAAATGTTTTTTTTTTAAATAGTTTAAAAAGGCAAAGATGTTAAGGGCTAAGGGGTTTTGTGGGCCATAGTGTGGACATGATAAAAAAAAGGTTCCCCATGCTGTGGGTCTGGAGAAAAATCATTAAGGGTCCATTTGGTCACATTTTGTTTGTTATTGATATTTCATTTTTTTTCCTTTACTTTATTAATTCATGCTTGCAGTGGAGCCGGGGCCCCACTGAAAAAACAGCTGGACAAAATTTACAAAATATGATCAACAGGATAAGAATAATTTAAAAACAATCCATTCATACATACAGTACATGGCTTACATTCCCGCTGAGAACAGATCTAAAACATGTCTTTAAAAAAAGGTTAGATGTTGATTAGAAGTAGAAAAAAGACTTTCACTATGAGATGATCTGACTTCTGACAGAATAAAAGCTGTTGTTGCCGTGTTTGATTTCAGAATAAAAGCTGTTGTTCTTGTGTTTAATTTCAGAACAAGGCGGTGAGAATGAAGAGCCGGTATCATCCTGCAAACGTAAGTTTAAAATTTTGTCATGTTCAGGAATTAATTCAAATTTTGTAAATGTATAATAATGTTCATGAATTCAGTGAGAGAGAGAGACAGAGACAGAGAGAGACATCTTTACCTCTTTGATTGATTGTTATTGTTATAGATCAGGGGTTTTCAACAGGTGGTCCGGGGACCACCAGTGGTCCTTGAGAGGGTTCCAGGTGGTCCCAAGCTAAGTTGTTTTAACTAAATGTAGCTCTTGAGAATGTAAAAATGAAACCAAATGGACCCTGGTGGGTCCATTTGGTTTCATTTTTACACTCTCAAGAGTTAAAATTTTCATCACGCGAATTACTCCAAGTCTACACAACTGGAA
Source organism: Benthosema pterotum (assembly GCA_039105355.1). Lineage (NCBI taxonomy): Eukaryota > Metazoa > Chordata > Actinopteri > Myctophiformes > Myctophidae > Benthosema > Benthosema pterotum. The sequence continues at coordinate 394,271 of CM076972.1, read as the reverse complement.
GATTAATGGTCATGGACAGAAGCAAAAGAAATCTTTAGTTTTGGGGTCTGTGGGTCTAAAAATATCCTCAATTGGTGGTCCGTGGCTCAAATACTGAATAAATGTTGGGCCCTGGGATGAAAAAGGTTGAAAACCCCTGGTTTAGACAGGTTAGTCTACGGAAGCCTTTTTTTGAATGTCAGTCGTCTGCAGGTGTCCTTTGAGAGAGTGGTTTTGAAGGAGTCAAGGGATTCACATGTCTTACTGACTGTTGGTAGGGTGTTCCACATTTTTGGTGGTATGTGAGCGAGAATGAAGGAATAAGGAATGAAGGTCCTTTTTTTATGCCAAATCCGGGGTGCACAGGGTTAGTTGCATGTCCTGGATGGATTGACACAGAGTTCAAACAACATGTACTATGACCTGTACACACACACACACACACAACACACACACACACACACACACACACACACACACACACACACACACACACACACACAGGGTCGATATGCTGACACACATGATGCTGTGTGTAGAGATAGGGAGACTTTACTGAGAGTACTTTTACTCAGTTACTGAGTAAAAGTACTCCTTTTACTGTAGTTAGTGCAGTAGTTGTAGTTTGATTTGTACATTTAGTAATTACAGCAGTATACTATACTTATGCAGTATAGTATACTTTAGTATTTAGTTTACAGCAGTATTTCACTCAGTCTAAAAACAGATTGATTCCACCTAGACAGTCTGTCTGTCTGTCTGTCTGCCTGTCTGTCTGCCTGTCAGTCTGTCTGTCTGTCTGTCTGTCTGTCTGTCTGTCTGTCTGTCTGTCTGTCTGTCTGTCTGTCTGTCTGTCTGTCTGTCTGTCTGTCTGTCTGTCTGTCTGTATCCTCCACACAGCCTATCATCTTCACTACTGTTTCCATCAGGTTCAATAGCTCTAAATCTATAATCTAAATATATACTGTATATAATATGAGAGGAGCAGCTGGCCTGGCACTGATCATTATGTTTATAAATAATAACCCATTTTGATTGACCAGTATCCTCTAGGTACAAGCCCTTTAAGAAGTACACCTACAGCTACACCACAGAGAGCAGTATATTTATTATTATTATTATATTTCAGTATCTTCCAGATATAAGCCCTATAAGAAGTACACCTACAGCTACACCACAGAGAGCAGTATATTTATTATATTTATTATTATTATTATTATTATATTTCAGTATCCTCTAGGTATAAGCCGTATAAGAAGTACACCTACAGCTACACCACAGAGAGCAGAAATGGAGTTGCAGATTTCTCTACTGTTAAGAACGGAGCCAAGATCAGCTGTCAGGTAATACAATACAATACAATACAATACAATACAATACAATACAATACAATACAATACAATACAATACAATACAATACAATACAATACAATACAACACAATACCACCTCTCACTGTCTGCTATAAAGCAGCTAACTCCACCACCTCTCACTGTCTGCTATAAAGCAGCTAACTCCACCACCTCTCACTGTCTGCTATAAAGCAGCTAACTCCACCACCTCTCACTGTCTGCTATAAAGCAGCTAACTCCACCACCTCTCACTGTCTGTTATAAAGCAGCTAACTCCACCACCTCTCACTGTCTGCTATAAAGCAGCTAACTCCACCAGACTGTCTGCTATAAAGCAGCTAACTCCACCACCTCTCACTGTCTGCTATAAAGCAGCTAACTCCACCACCTCTCACTGTCTGCTATAAAGCAGCTAACTCCACCACCTCTCACTGTCTGCTATAAAGCAGCTAACTCCACCAGACTGTCTGCTATAAAGCAGCTAACTCCACCACCTCTCACTGTCTGCTATAAAGCAGCTAACTCCACCAGACTGTCTGCTATAAAGCAGCTAACTCCACCACCTCTCACTATCTGCTATAAAGCAGCTAACTCCACCAGACTGTCTGCTATAAAGCAGCTAACTCCACCAGACTGTCTGCTATAAAGCAGCTAACTCCACCACCTCTCACTGTCTGCTATAAAGCAGCTAACTCCACCAGACTGTCTGCTATAAAGCAGCTAACTCCACCAGACTGTCTGCTATAAAGCAGCTAACTCCACCACCTCTCACTGTCTGCTATAAAGCAGCTAACTCCACCACCTCTCACTGTCTGTTATAAAGCAGCTAACTCCACCACCTCTCACTGTCTGTTATAAAGCAGCTAACTCCACCACCTCTCACTGTCTGCTATAAAGCAGCTAACTCCACCACCTCTCACTGTCTGTTATAAAGCAGCTAACTCCACCACCTCTCACTGTCTGCTATAAAGCAGCTAACTCCACCAGACTGTCTGCTATAAAGCAGCTAACTCCACCACCTCTCACTGTCTGCTATAAAGCAGCTAACTCCACCACCTCTCACTGTCTGCTATAAAGCAGCTAACTCCACCACCTCTCACTGTCTGCTATAAAGCAGCTAACTCCACCACCTCTCACTGTCTGCTATAAAGCAGCTAACTCCACCAGACTGTCTGCTATAAAGCAGCTAACTCCACCACCTCTCACTGTCTGCTATAAAGCAGCTAACTCCACCAGACTGTCTGCTATAAAGCAGCTAACTCCACCAGACTGTCTGCTATAAAGCAGCTAACTCCACCACCTCTCACTGTCTGCTATAAAGCAGCTAACTCCACCACCTCTCACTGTCTGCTATAAAGCAGCTAACTCCACCACCTCTCACTGTCTGTTATAAAGCAGCTAACTCCACCACCTCTCACTGTCTGCTATAAAGCAGCTAACTCCACCACCTCTCACTGTCTGTTATAAAGCAGCTAACTCCACCACCTCTCACTGTCTGCTATAAAGCAGCTAACTCCACCACCTCTCACTGTCTGCTATAAAGCAGCTAACTCCACCAGACTGTCTGCTATAAAGCAGCTAACTCCACCACCTCTCACTGTCTGCTATAAAGCAGCTAACTCCACCACCTCTCACTGTCTGCTATAAAGCAGCTAACTCCACCAGACTGTCTGCTATAAAGCAGCTAACTCCACCACCTCTCACTGTCTGCTATAAAGCAGCTAACTCCACCACCTCTCACTGTCTGCTATAAAGCAGCTAACTCCACCACCTCTCACTGTCTGCTATAAAGCAGCTAACTCCACCACCTCTCACTGTCTGCTATAAAGCAGCTAACTCCACCAGACTGTCTGCTATAAAGCAGCTAACTCCACCACCTCTCACTGTCTGCTATAAAGCAGCTAACTCCACCACCTCTCACTGTCTGCTATAAAGCAGCTAACTCCACCAGACTGTCTGCTATAAAGCAGCTAACTCCACCACCTCTCACTGTCTGCTATAAAGCAGCTAACTCCACCACCTCTCACTGTCTGCTATAAAGCAGCTAACTCCACCAGACTGTCTGCTATAAAGCAGCTAACTCCACCTCTCACTGTCTGCTATAAAGCAGCTAACTCCACCACCTCTCTCTATCCACGTTTCCATAAAACCTTTGCGAAAATAGGAAGAGTATGAACTTAAAGACCCCGTAAACCAAAATCAGCCTTTTTCTTGTAGACATGAAAATCATGTACAAAAGTCATTTTTATACCCCTGGACAAAAAACGAAAACTTTATTTTACAGCATTGTAGAATAAGACCACTTTATGTGTTTTGGTTAATCTCATGGGTAGGTTTTGTCTCATTAGCATAATTCGGCTTGATGACGTAGTCAAGCCGAATTATATGCTAATGAGCCTACTGTACTACTGTATATAAATCATATTCCATATAGTCAGTTAGAAGCCGAAGCCCCGCCCCCTCTTCTTCACAGCGGAGCGGAGCTGCTGGTGGTGGTGTTGGTTGATAGCTAGCTAGTAGCTACTAGCTACCATAGACATATATAAGAAAGTGTAGTTACTACAGTGTGTTTTGCCTGTAGGCTGACAAGCACTGACATTTGTTTGCTCTCGATGCGTGATTTTGTGGATGACAGCTGAAAACTACTCTGTTAATAGTAACTGTCGATGATGGAGAGGTTGGCGACGTTTTCACATTCAAGGACTATCTAACGGCTGCTGCTGCCTGCCAGCAGTATTGCCAACTGCCAAAATCCAAAGTGCACTAGTGGCACTTCCAAAATGCACTCGAATGCGCTAGAGCATTGGGTTTTCAACTATTTTCATACCTAAAAAGCACTTGGATTTTCCGCCAGGAGTTTTTCCATTAATTTCGGCGGTAGGGGGGTCTCGAAAAAAAATCTAAATATAGTGACAAATGCGCGAAGTTGGCAACACTGCCTGCCAGCCCTGCTGCGTACCATCAGAGCTATCGAGTTGCGACATCGAGGGGTCACAAACTGAGCGCTCCAGCGCTGTTCATGCAGCCCGAATAGGGACAAAGTGGAGATGGAAATACATTGTTTTCAATGAGGGCAGAAAATAAAAGAGCCGCCATTGGACTAACCCCATGAAGTGGACGGAGTTGTCGTAACTCCTGGCTGTCCCATAGCCTGTAAGGACCGACCGTGGCCGTCCAGGCTATGGGACCATGATGATGGGACCGCTGTAGTCAGTCAGTCTCTTTTCTCAGATCCGCATGTCGTACACACACACACACACACACACACACACACACACACACACACACACACACACACACACACACACACACACACACACACACACACACACACACACACACACTTACACACACACACACGCACGCACACACACACGACGCTAGTAAAGTTAGCGCGCTGTAGTACTGGCTTGTTGTTGACAAACAGTTAGGCTGTATGGTTTGGACGGCGAGATATGCTAATTAGCATACTGCTCATGAATATGCTAATGAGCTTACAGTACTGGCCACGCCCCTACAGTCCTGGAGAATCAGGCCAGATTTTTTTCCATTGTATTTCACACATGTTTAAACATCATTTCTGAAACATAGCAACTTTTTTAATCATAAATATTTGGTCTGTGGGGCTATAATACATTACTCTGTGGTGTGACAAACTGGGAATACATTTTGTATCATATATTTTTTTGCTTTACGGGGTCTTTAAGTTGGACCGTCCGAAAAAAGAAGAGCGAATTGTCCGCTGTTTCCATTAACTGATGAAATGCGATATTGTAGACTACACCATGTCATCTGCAGCGCGACACGTGCGAGGAAAAAGGGTTTGAACTTTATTAACGGAATAATATCTCTAAGGGCAGAGCCCGGTCATGCAAAACAGCTGTTTATGTCTGATATCACTTGCGTATCTTAGCTATCATGCATGACGATACAGATAGGCCTACTGTAGGACCTGTAGCTGCCCTGTGACTTTCATGAACAAACGCGATGGGAGTCTGAACGTTATTGGCCATGCGTCCCTCGTCCGTTCTGAGCGTTTTTTGTAGAAATATAAATATATATAAATTAACAAATAACAATGCACTCATCGGCAGGCCACACAACTCTTCAAATGCGCTATAATGCGTGTCCAGTGCTTTCCAATAGAAAGTCTTTTCGCAAGCTGTTTCCATACCTCATTTGCGCATTAGGCTCTTCCGATATGCTCCAAAATACGGCACCTTTCAGCGAGAAATTATTTTTGCGCAAAATGGTAACTTATTCGCATTTTGAAGTGTTTCCATTCAACATTCTCTTCGCAAGAGCCGTTTTTGCGCAAAAATAGGGCTTATGGAAACGTGACTACTGTCTGCTATAAAGCAGCTAACTCCACCACCTCTCACTGTCTGCTATAAAGCAGCTAACTCCACCAGACTGTCTGCTATAAAGCAGCTAACTCCACCACCTCTGACTGTCTGCTATAAAGCAGCTAACTCCACCACACTGTCTGCTATAAAGCAGCTAACTAACTGCCCCCCCCCCCTAAATACCCAGTCTGCTCCACCAAACATGATGCCATGCAAATCAACCCAACATATTTCAAATTAAAGTGCTTCTATTTAAAATGATGTGAAACACTACTACTGCTACTAACTAACTACAGCTGTGTCACCACTAAACCAACAGCATTTCATCATTGAAAACAGAAAACTCTCTGAGTCAGACCTTTAGCTTTATGCATGCTGCGTGTCTGTTGCAACTTCAACAACAACTGATGTTATTATTGATGCTTTACTTGACTAACTGAAAATGGTATGGGTGTGGCTTCCTCCGGTCCTGCAGGTGGAGCTGGAGGTGCCTCAGAGCTGCAGCTTCGTGTTGTTCACCAGGGACTGTGTCCTCAGTGAGCTGATCTCCGTGGACCCCGAGGGAACCTCCGTCTACAGCCCTGCACCGGAGTCTGAGGCTTTCAGGACCGCCATGGAGAGGTCAGTGTGGTCCCTGAGAACCCTAACCCTAACCCTAACCCTAACCCCAGGGACCCCCGCTCTACAGCCCTGCACCGGAGTCTGAGGCTTTCAGGACCGCCATGGAGAGGTCAGTGGTCCCTGAGACGGTTTACCCTAACCCTAACCCAGAGGGTTTCAGGACCGCCATGGAGAGGTCAGTGTGTTCCAGGTGGTCCCCAGCCTAAATAATGGACAGTTGGTTAACCAGAAGTAACTCTTTGAGGGTGTTAAACTCAAAATATTCATTATGTGAATTAGCCTATACAACTAGAATCTATACAACTAGAGAATGTAGAAGAATGTAGAAGTAGTAGTAAGCTTTATTTAGGCACAGAAACAGAAAAATAAAAAGTAATTCACAAAGAAAAGTGAAGAGTTTGCAGTCAGACTCTTTGCAGCACCGAAAAGGAATAGGCTGAAGCTGAAGTTTATGAATCCCTACGCTTCATGACCAGCGCTTCATTTGTAACTCGGGAGGTGTGCACGCGCCCGCCCGTCGAAAAGTCGTTTTTTTGGGCAGAATATTGTGTGTGTGTGTGTGTGTGTGTGTGTGTGTGTGTGTGTGTGTGTGTGTGTGTGTGTGTGTGTGTGTGTGTGTGTGTGTGTGTGAGTGTGTGTGTGTGTGTGTGTGAGTGATGCACAACTATGGCACACACACAGCCGATCCACGAGCTCAATCCGTCGCGCAATGTGCTTGTGTTTTCAGAGAATCGAGACCACAAAATGTAAGGACCCATAACGGGTCCGGCCGCTTCCTAGGTACCTTTTATTATAGCGATCATAGCCTCGACACCCAGGCTTTCATTTTCGTTCGCCTTGCGCGAAAACGGAAAGCCTGGACTAATGCACGTTGGAAAGTGGCCTTCAAGTGGGAGTGAACCTTCCGGGGTGGGCGTCGCTCTAAATGATGTGACGTAGAACAGCAGTGGACGGGCGTGGGAGGGGCCGGGGATGACGACACGTTAGTGAGATCAAATCAGAGCGCAGCACTTCCGCCGTGTGGATCCCACGACACCCCGCCCCCCAAGGCCAAAATCATTGAGGGCTAGACCAGGCTATAGCGATCATAATCCTGGTCTGGGGCCGTGCTCATTGGCTGCATGGTAGCGAATCAGGTCTGGGGCCTTGAGGTAGGCCCGAAAGCCTATACCACCAGGCCTGGGCCTGGGCCTACCAAATAATTATCCATAATAATTAAAACCAGTCATCAAGAGCTTCAACTCATGATGAACAAAGCCGGGGAGTACAGTAACATTTTTAATTGGGGGGTCAGGTGATTTCTGGACCTTTTGACTTGCAGGTTTTAATTATTCTGGGTAGTTATTTGGTAAGCTCAGGCCCAGGCCTGGTGGTATAGGCTTTCGGCCTACCCCAAGGCCCCAGACCTGATTTGCTGCCAATAGGAAGACATACACCATACCTGCTACACCACAGCGATTGAGAATTGCACGCAATGACAGTTCATATAAAACAAATGCACGTACACACACACACACACACACACACACACACACACACACACACACACACACACACACACACACACACACACACACACACACACACACACACACACACAGACTGTAATAGACTGTAGGCCTAAGGTCCTACATGTTATCGATGCAAAACCAAACCAAACAGCAGTTTGTGTTTTTCTTCGATGAGCTCAAAGATGTAATCAATAATCAATATGAAAACTGACCTTTGGTTATAGGACTAAACACTGATCCCACATCAGTGACTTGGGATGATGTTTTTATCTGTTAGTAGCAAAAAACAACAAGTTAACACTGTGTGTGTGTGCGTGTGTGCGTGTGCGTGTGCGTGGGCGTGTGTGTGTGTGTGTGTGGGTGTGGGTGTGTGTGTGTGTGTGTGTGTGTGTGTGTGTGTGTGTGTGTGTGTGTGTGTGTGTGTGTGTGTGTGTGTGTGTGTGTGTGTGTGTGTGTGTGTGTGTGTGTGTGTGTGTGTGTGTGTGTGCGTGTGGATAGGACAACACAGCACTGTATGATTGGACTGGTTTGATCACACGTCAATTCTCTACAAAATATTCCAAACACCCCAGATATTGTGTTCATAAATGAAATTAGAAAAACCGTTACTATCTGTGAAATAGGCTGCCCTTTTGATCTGTATATGGACACTTGTTTCACATCCAAGCTCTTGAAATATCAGCCTTTAGTGGAACGTATTATGGCTTTGGGTTACAACTGTCAACTTATAGTCCTTGTATTTGATAGCCTTATGTCCATGAGCTTGTGCTCAGGGGATTGTAATTGGGTGGATTGCAGAAAACAAAAGCAAAGAAGTTGCTAAATACGGTTCTGTCTCGGCTATTATGGGCAGTCTGTCTGTGATAGTATACCATCATTGTCTTGTTCTTCTCTGTAGGTTAAAGATGGAGTGCCATGATTTTTTTCCAACTTAAATCACGATCAACAGTTATATGAAGAGAAAGAATTTTCTCAAAAAAGGTGTACAGTATTTGTTAAAATAATGTTTTTATGTGGACTCCCCCACCACCTGGTTTGCCTGGTGGGTGGTGATGGGTGGAGATCCACCTGAACTGAAGCCACACCCACAGCTTTAGTTGTATGGTAAAGGAGGAGGAGTTAGGGGAGGAGCTGAACACGTGATGTCACTATGCGATGAAAGCCAGAGACAGAAAGTGCACTGAGCTTCTCAAATGCAAGTCTAAACTAGCCAAGCGTCCCGACAGTGAGCGCCTACAAACCCAATTATCCACTGTAAAAACTGAAAGAAACAAACTAAGGAACACTGTAACTTCCCTAATCAAATCTGCAAAATGCAACTATATCAACGATAAAGCAGAGGAAAACAAAAACAACCCTCGGGAGCTCTGGAAACTATTTAACAACCATCTAGGCTGTAGTCAGAAACTCAAAACCAAAGTTCCAACAAAACATCAAAAGTGATGAAACCCTCATCACTGACAAACTTTGATGTAGCCAACTACTTAAACTCCTTCTTTACAAACATATCAACAACACTGGTCAACAAACTGCCCCCCCCACTCTGGGCGTTTTGGTGTAGAACATATCATAGCCTTCTACAAAAACCTAGTGTTTGCAAAGATGATTTTAAATTGGAAATGGTAACAACTGAGGCGGTACTTAAAAAACTGAGTGCCCTCCAACCCCACAAGGCCACTGGGCATGACAACATTGCCTCCAAATTTCTCAGAGACTCAGCCAGCTCTATAGCTCCAGTCATTACACACATAGTTAACCTCTCCATCAAACAAGGACAGATCCCCCAAGATTTCAAACTGGCAAAAGTAACCGCCCTGCACAAGAAAGGGAGCAAATTGGACCCCGGTAACTACCGCCCGATCTCTATTCTAACCTCCATCTCGAAAGTGATGGAAAAAATAGTCTACGAACAGGTGGAAAAGTACCTTGCCACCAAAAAACTAATGTACAAATTCCAATCTGGCTTTAGAACATCCCACTCCACTGACACATGCCTCCTCTATTTGAGCGACCACATCAGGCAGGAAGTGGATGATGGCAAATACTGCGGCATGGTCATGCTGGACCTCCAAAAGGCCTTTGACACTGTGAACCACTCCATACTGCTTAACAAACTGAGTGCAATTGGCTTTGATAGCACATCAGTGAGCTGGATGCAATCCTACTTAGAGGGGAGAGAACAGATGGTGGAGGTGAACGGTACTCTGCCCCCCCCCCCCCCTCCCTGTGAGCTGTGGCGTTCCACAAGGAAGCATACTAGGACCTCTACTGTTCCTTATATATGTGAACGACATGACATCAGCTTGTGACTGCAAATTGTTCCTGTTTGCCGATGACTCAGCACTGCTGGTCTCGCACAAGAACAAACAGCAGGTTGAAAAAGCCCTCAGCTCAGAACTCAGTAGAATTTGCACCTGGCTCGCTGATAACAAACTATCACTACACCTTGGCAAAACCGAATCTATACTCTTTGGTACAAATGCTAAGCTCAGCAAGGCAGATGGCTTCACGGTCAAAGTGGGGGACAACATTATCACTCGGAAAGAAGAAATTACCTACCTGGGTTCCATCCTGGAGGCAAATCTTTCCGGTGATAAAATGGCCACCAACGTAATCAAAAAGGTCAACCAAAGGACTAGATTCCTATACAGGATCTCCTCATTGGTCAACAAAGACACTTTGAAGACCATAACTGGAGCCCTGGTACAAGGCTTCTTTGACTATGCCTGCACCTCTTGGTACCACAGCACCTCGAAGACCTTGAAATCAAGGCTACAGACCTCACAAAACAAACTGGTCAGGCTGTTACTTGGCCTCACGCCCCGAAACATTTAGGAAGTATTTGGAGAGGTACAAGGGTATTTTGGTAGAGTATCGAATCTTGTGGAACAGACCCATTGCGTGATGTTGGACTCTGTCGTCAACCCTAAGCCAACCTAGACTGTCAAAGTGGGCAGGGGTGAGGTTCACTCCCACAACACCAGAGGGAGTGCCACTAACCATGTTCAACCCAGATTTGGCACAAACAAGGGTCTTAATTCCATCCGCTCATATGCAACCAAAATGTGGAACGCCCTACCAACAGTCATTAAGACTTGTGAATCCCTTGACTCCTTCAAAATTGCTCTCAAATGGCACCTACAGATGGCTGCAATTCGAAACTGGCCTCTGTAAAACAAAATTGTATATAAAATCCCCCCCCTCCCCTCTTTGTACATTTCTCTTTTCCCTTTTTACCTCCACTATGATTTTACCTCCATGATTTGCTGCTTCTGACTTCACTGAAGTAGTTGTTTTGTATGTATTTGAATGCCTTAATGAAATGAACAAGTTGGCCACTATTGTAAACAAGTGTATGCTTAACTAGTGTGTCCAATCAGCTCTGTCAGATTTGATGCAGTTGTACTTGAATTGTACTGTAATTCTCCAAGCTGTTATCAGTTTTGTAGCAGTGTGTTCTTGACTTGTACTGTAACTCTCATCTCTGTCAATACAAATTTCATTCATTCATTCATACACTATATTACAGCCTTTGCCATTGGCACATTTGACTGGAAAGGTTCAGCCTCCAGGAAGAAACCCTAAATACAAAGGGAAGACATCATTACACATAAAAAACAGACCAATGGGTCTATTTACATACTGTCACCTCTTAAACATGTACAAAATTGGAAAAAATACAAAAATCATGGCATCCCCTCTTTAAGCATGTGCTGCAGATTTATCTGGCTGATCCATGATGTAAACCTACTTCTGATCAGTATTTGGATCTAATATCCTGTGCCTCTTGTCCAGATCCAAATAAAAATATAGCTGCAAGCAGCAATAAAACGGGATCAAGCAAGCAGCAATAAGGAGTAAGAACAATACGCACAAATAAGCCCTAGAAACATGGGAGCCTGAACTTCAGAAATACATCAGGTAATTATGGGAGCAGGGCAGGGTTTTTGATTCCTGCCCTGACTGACTCACACATTGTAATCTGGTGTGACTGAGTGAATGATTGGTGAGCTGTGAGTGAGTGGTGAACTGAGCTATGAACTGTCATTAGTGACAACATGGCCGAATAGTGACAGTCAAACAGTCTTGCCCAGCCATGAGGCCCATAGGGCACGTGCCTATCTCCTGTTTCTGTAGCATGAGGCAGCTTGATGTACAAGTACACCCTCTGGACATGACGCTAGTATGACACAGGGTCTTACCCCCAATCCAACCCTTGATGCTGAGTGCCAAGCAGGGAGGCATTGGATCCCGTTTTTAGAGCCTTTGGTATGACCCGGCCGGGAATCTAACCCCGGCCTCCCAGTCTCAGGGCAGACACTCTAACCACAAGGCCACTGAGTTGCTGAATGAGTAAATGATTGGTGAGCTGTGAGTGAGTGGTGAACTGAGCTGTGAACTGTCATTAGTGACAACATGGCCGAATAGTGACAAAACACAACATGGCCGAATGGTGACAACCACCATTACATTGAGTTTTACCCTGGGTTACACATAGAACCATGAACTTAGATGTAGAAGACCACATGAGATTGTGCATGATTGACTCATATTACTAGGTGTCTGTGCCGGGATTTGAACCCAGGAACTCTCATTTCCAAGTCATGCGCTCTACCAATGAGGCTACCCAACAGACACAAGACATACTGGAAACAACACACACATTCAGTGGACTGCTTGGTAAATGGTAAATGGTGCATTTATATAGCGCCTTTATCCAAGGCGCTTTACATAGATTGTGCATCACATTCACCCATTCACACACACATTCATACACTGATGGCAGTGGGACAGGGACACATCGACACTAACTCTGCAGGAGCCCGGGATCGAACCGGCAACCTTGTGGTTACCATCCGGTTACTCTACCTCTGAGCCACTACCGCTCCTTAAATATGCACAAATAAGCCATAGAAACATGGAAGAAATACATCATGTGATTGTGGAAACACAGCCGAATAGTGACAAAACACAACATGGCCGAATGGTGACAACCACCATTACATTGAGTTTTACCCTGGGTTACACATAGAACCATGAACTTAGATGTAGAAGACCACATGAGATTGTGCATGATTGACTCATATTACTAGGTGTCCGTGCCGGGATTTGAACCCAGGAACTCTCATTTCCAAGTCATGCGCTCTACCAATGAGGCTACCCAACAGACACAAGACGTACTGGAAACAACACACACATTCAGTGGACTGCTTGGTAAATGGTAAATGGTGCATTTATATAGCGCCTTTATCCAAGGCGCTTTACATAGATTGTGCATCACATTCACCCATTCACACACACATTCATACACTGATGGCAGTGGGACAGGGACACATCGACACTAACTCTGCAGGAGCCCGGGATCGAACCGGCAACCTTGTGGTTACCATCCGGTTACTCTACCTCTGAGCCACTACCGCTCCTTAAATATGCACAAATAAGCCATAGAAACATGGAAGAAATACATCATGTGATTGTGGAAACACAGCCGAATAGTGACAAAACACAACATGGCCGAATGGTGACAACCACCATTACATTGAGTTTTACCCTGGGTTACACATAGAACCATGAACTTAGATGTAGAAGACCACATGAGATTGTGCATGATTGACTCATATTACTAGGTGTCCGTGCCGGGATTTGAACCCAGGAACTCTCATTTCCAAGTCATGCGCTCTACCAATGAGGCTACCCAACAGACACAAGACGTACTGGAAACAACACACACATTCAGTGGACTGCTTGGTAAATGGTAAATGGTGCATTTATATAGCGCCTTTATCCAAGGCGCTTTACATAGATTGTGCATCACATTCACCCATTCACACACACATTCATACACTGATGGCAGTGGGACAGGGACACATCGACACTAACTCTGCAGGAGCCCGGGATCGAACCGGCAACCTTGTGGTTACCATCCGGTTACTCTACCTCTGAGCCACTACCGCTCCTTAAATATGCACAAATAAGCCATAGAAACATGGAAGAAATGTGATTGTGGAAACACAGCAGGGTTTTTGGAGACTCAGACTTTGTATTGTCAGCAGTGGGACTTGAACCCTCAATCTTGTGTTCCGAAGTCAGGCACCCTACCGACTGAGCTATCCAGGCACAATGATTTGCTTAGTTGTTGTCATCAATGAAACAACCCAACAACACGCCACCAAGCAGTAAGCAATATGAACAATATGCACAATTCAGCAGTCCGAGGGTGGAGCTTAGTGGTCAAAGTGACAAATGGAAACAAGTTCCACATGCTTATTCCTCTCACACAATCTGGCACAATGTACTTGCTCCAGTGTTGCCAGAGAGAAACAAGCAGAAGAAGACTCTTCACAAACGAGCAACTTTCATTGGCTTATAAAAACGTCATTTTTTGATGAAAACAAATTTGCTTCTGAAGTTTTGTCCGGATGGGGCCAAAGTTCTCATGTAGCAGGTGTCATGCAAATTGATCAAAAATCCAGCCATAAAATCAGACATGAGCATTTTTCAAACTGCTTAAAATGGCAGACACTCTGGGGGTGGAGCTTACCAGTCGAAATTACAGATGTGTTCCACATGAATCAAGGAACGTGTAGAAACAAGTCCCATGATTTTAAGCCAAACGAAGCCTGAGTTATGCTTGTTCAAATGTTTCAGTTTCAAAGAATTGCTATAGCGCCCCCATTTGAGCGATTGGAGCAAGACTGGTTTTAGTGCTATTTGGCATCCCCCTCTACCAAACTGTAAAATCTCATAAACAGATTACTTTGCATGTGTAGATTAGGGATAATAGAAGAATTTTCACAAACAAGCAATTTTCATTGGCTCGTAAAAACATCATTTTTTTCACTGAAAACAAAATTCACACTCATTTCATGTTTGTATGGCTTCAAAGTTCATGTGTAGGTCATTGTTATGCATTTTGATCAAAGATTGTAGGAGAAGAGACATTTTAACTGTTTTACATATGATTCAAGATGGCGGTTCATCTAAAGGTCAGAGGTCAAAAGTCAGAATACAAAAGTTGTTTGACATAAGCAGACGCATAAGTGAATATAAGTTACATTTCTGAGAGACGAGCAGTTCATGAGTTATGAGTGTTTAAAGTTTGCAATTTCAGTTGAGTGCTATAGCGCCACCATTTGACCAGTGGTCACAGGCTTCGCATCATCACCGTTTGGCATCACCCTCTACCAGATTACCAATTTTCGCGAAAACCGACTGCACGGTTCAGCCAGAACAGCTATTTCTGGTGGAAGGAGAAAAAAAGAGACAGAATCAAGAAGGGATCAAGGTCCACTTCGTGGACTGCTTGATCCCTTAATAATTCAAGTGTGTGTGTGTGTGTGTGTGTGTGTGTGTGTGTGTGTGTGTGTGTGTGTGTGTGTGTGTGTGTGTGTGTGTGTGTGTGTGTGTGTGTGTGTGTGTGTGTGTGTGTGTGTGTGTGTGCGTGCGTCCCTGTGTGTGTGTGTGTGTGTGTGTGCGTGCATGCGTGCGTCCCTGTGTGTGTGTGTGTGTGTGTGTGTGTGTGTGTGTGTGTGTGTGTGTGTGTGTGTGTGTGTGTGTGTGTGTGTGTGCGTGCGTCCCTGTGTGTGTGTGTGTAGGAACCCTCTCAGATGGACTGTAGATCAGCTCACAGACATCATTAACACTGTGTGTGTGTGTGTGCGTGCGTCCCTGTGTGTGTGTGTGTGTGTGTGCGTCCCTGTGTGTGCGTCCTTGTGTGTGTGTGTGTGTGTGTGTGTGTGTGTGTGTGTGTGTGTGTGTGTGTGTGTAGGAACCCTCTCAGATGGACTGTAGATCAGCTCACAGACATCATTAACACTGTGTGTGTGTGTGTGTGTGTGTGTGTGTGTGTGTGTGTGTGTGTGTGTGTGTGTGTGTGTGTGTGTGTGTGTGTGTGTGTGTGTGTGTGTGTGTGTGTGTGTGTGTGTGTGTGTGTGTGTGTGTGTGTGCGTGCGTCCCTGTGTGTGTGTGTGTGTGTGTGTGTGTGTGTGTGTGTAGGAACCCTCTCAGATGGACTGTAGATCAGCTCACAGACATCATTAACACTGTGTGTGTGTGTGTGTGTGTGTGTGTGTGTGTGTGTGTGTGTGTGTGTGTGTGTGTGTGTGTGTGTGTGTGTGTGTGTGTGTGTGTGTGTGTGTGTGTGTGTGTGTGTAGGAACCCTCTCAGATGGACTGTAGATCAGCTCACAGACATCATTAACACTGTGTGTGTGTGTGTGTGTGTGTGTGTGTGTGTGTGTGTGTGTGTGTGTGTGTGTGTGTGTGTGTGTGTGTGTGTGTGTGTGTGTGTGTGTGTGTGTGTGTGTAGGAACCCTCTCAGATGGACTGTAGATCAGCTCACAGACATCAGGCTGTTTCCTGATCCTGATGAGACTCTGAACATCCTGAACATCAAGAGAGGACTGGTGTCTGCTCTGGTGGTCCCTGTGGTAGACCAGGAGGACCTGAGCTCTATGGTGAGACCCTCTGAGACCCTCTGAGACCCTCTGAGACCCTCTGAGACCCTCTATGACCCTCCGAGACCCTCTATGACCCTCTATGACCCTCTGAGACCCTCTGAGACCCTCTGAGACCCTCTATGACCCTCTGAGACCCTCTGAGACCCTCTATGACCCTCTAAGACCCTCTGAGACCCTCTGAGACCCTCTGAGACCCTCTGAGACCCTCTGAGACCCTCTGAGACCCTCTGAGACCCTCTATGACCCTCTGAGACCCTCTGAGACCCTCTGAGACCCTCTGAGACCCTCTGAGACCCTCTGAGACCCTCTGAGACCCTCTGAGACCCTCTATGACCCTCTGAGACCCTCTGAGACCCTCTATGACCCTCTGAGACCCTCTGAGACCCTCTGAGACCCTCTATGACCCTCTGAGACCCTCTGAGACCCTCTGAGACCCTCTATGACCCTCTGAGACCCTCTGAGACCCTCTGAGACCCTCTATGACCCTCTATGACCCTCTGAGACCCTCTGAGACCCTCTATGACCCTCTGAGACCCTCTATGACCCTCTATGACCCTCTGAGACCCTCTGAGACCCTCTGAGACCCTCTGAGACCCTCTGAGACCCTCTGAGACCCTCTGAGACCCTCTGAGACCCTCTGAGACCCTCTATGACCCTCTGAGACCCTCTATGACCCTCTATGACCCTCTGAGACCCTCTGAGACCCTCTGAGACCCTCTATGACCCTCTGAGACCCTCTATGACCCTCTATGACCCTCTGAGACCCTCTGAGACCCTCTGAGACCCTCTATGACCCTCTGAGACCCTCTGAGACCCTCTATGACCCTCTATGACCCTCTATGACCCTCTATGACCCTCTGAGACCCTCTGAGACCCTCTGAGACCCTCTGAGACCCTCTATGACCCTCTGAGACCCTCTGAGACCCTCTATGACCCTCTATGACCCTCTGAGACCCTCTGAGACCCTCTATGACCCTCTATGACCCTCTGAGACCCTCTGAGACCCTCTGAGACCCTCTATGACCCTCTATGACCCTCTGAGACCCTCTATGACCCTCTATGACCCTCTGAGACCCTCTATGACCCTCTGAGACCCTCTGAGACCCTCTATGACCCTCTATGACCCTCTGAGACCCTCTGAGACCCTCTGAGACCCTCTATGACCCTCTGAGACCCTCTGAGACCCTCTGAGACCCTCTATGACCCTCTGAGACCCTCTGAGACCCTCTGAGACCCTCTATGACCCTCTGAGACCCTCTGAGACCCTCTATGACCCTCTATGACCCTCTGAGACCCTCTATGACCCTCTGAGACCCTCTGAGACCCTCTATGACCCTCTATGACCCTCTGAGACCCTCTGAGACCCTCTGAGACCCTCTGAGACCCTCTATGACCCTCTATGACCCTCTGAGACCCTCTGAGACCCTCTGAGACCCTCTATGACCCTCTGAGACCCTCTGAGACCCTCTGAGACCCTCTATGACCCTCTGAGACCCTCTGAGACCCTCTGAGACCCTCTATGACCCTCTATGACCCTCTGAGACCCTCTGAGACCCTCTGAGACCCTCTGAGACCCTCTATGACCCTCTATGACCCTCTGAGACCCTCTGAGACCCTCTGAGACCCTCTATGACCCTCTATGACCCTCTATGACCCTCTGAGACCCTCTGAGACCCTCTATGACCCTCTATGACCCTCTATGACCCTCTGAGACCCTCTGAGACCCTCTGAGACCCTCTATGACCCTCTATGACCCTCTATGACCCTCTGAGACCCTCTGAGACCCTCTATGACCCTCTATGACCCTCTATGACCCTCTATGACCCTCTGAGACCCTCTGAGACCCTCTATGACCCTCTGAGACCCTCTGAGACCCTCTGAGACCCTCTATGACCCTCTGAGACCCTCTGAGACCCTCTGAGACCCTCCGAGACCCTCCGAGACCCTCCGAGACCCTCCGAGACCCTCTGAGACCCTCTGAGACCCTCTGAGACCCTCTGAGACCCTCTATGACCCTCTGAGACCCTCTGAGACCCTCTGAGACCCTCTATGACCCTCTGAGACCCTCTGAGACCCTCTATGACCCTCTGAGACCCTCTGAGACCCTCTATGACCCTCTGAGACCCTCTGAGACCCTCTGAGACCCTCTATGACCCTCTGAGACCCTCTGAGACCCTCTGAGACCCTCTATCACCCTCTATGACCCTCTGAGACCCTCTGAGACCCTCTATGACCCTCTATGACCCTCTGAGACCCTCTGAGACCCTCTATAATAATAATAATAATAATAATAATAATCTTTATTTGTATAGCACCTTTCATGACATAAAATGCAGCTCAAAGTGCTTTACATTGCAATAGAGAAGAAGACAAAAAATAGTGGGTATAAATTAAAGAGATCATTAAAATACATCAAAGAAGCAGTACAGTGAGGACCTGAAATAAGGCATAAAATATGAAATCACAGAGAATCAGTTAAAAGCAAGTGCATAGAAGTACGTCTTGAGTTGTGCTTTAAAAATGTCTACAGAGGCTGCCTGTCGAATGTATAATGGGAGTTTGTTCCACGCCGTCGGTCCATAGAAGCAAAAGCCTGCTTCACCGTGTTTTTAGTTTGTTCCAGTCGGTCCATAGAAGCAAAAGGCTGCTTCACTGTGTTTTTAGTTTGTTCCAGTCGGTCCATAGAAGCAAAAGGCTGCTTCACTGTGTTTTTTAGTTGCCACAAGCAGGCCAGCAGTGGAAGACCTGAGGGGACGGCCTGGGACATACTTAGGCAGGCAGTCATGTAGGTAGGAAGGTGCAAGACCATTAAGCGCTTTATAGACAAGTAAAAGAATTTTAAAATCAATTCTATACACAACCGGTAGCCAATGTAGTGAGGCTAGGACAGGAGTAATATGTTCTCTCATCTTAGTTTTAGTTAAAACTCTGGCTGCCGCGTTTTGGACTAGTTGTAATCTGTCAGTTGTTTTCTTGGGGAGGCCAGAGAAGAGTGCATTGCAGTAGTCAAGCCGGGAAAATACAAAGGCGTGGATCAGGGTTTTAGCATCATCCATTGACAGATAGGCCCTGATTCGTGCGATGTTTCTAAGGTGAAAAAAGGCAGTCTTGGTGACATGATTAATGTGTGAATTAAAATTCAATTCGGAGTCAATGAAGACCCCCAAGTTCTTTACTGTGCTATTACTTTCTACAATCAGATCGCCAAGTCTGCTTAGTATTGATTCTTTCTGCTCGCTGGAGCCAATTATGAGAACTTCTGTTTTATCCTCGTTTAGTTTGAGAAAGTTCTCACTCATCCAGCATTTGATGCTAGACAGACAGGTCAGCAATGGATCTAAGGCACAGGGATCATTTGGGGCTACGGAAAGATATAGCTGGGTATCATCGGCATAGAAATGGTAATTCACTTTGTGATTTGTAATAAGTTCTCCTAGCGGCAGTATGTATAGGGAGAACAAAAGGGGACCGAGTATTGAGCCCTGTGGGATACCAGAACTGATGTCATGTTTGTCAGAGTCAAACTCAGCTAGCTTTACATAATAGTTTCTGTTTGATAGATAGGAGGAGAACCAAGACAGGGCTGACCCCGATAGACCTACCCAGTGCTCCAGCCGGTGAATTAAAATTGAATGATCGATTGTGTCAAATGCAGCCGTAAGATCGAGAAGTAAAAGTACAGATATATTTTTCTTGTCAGCAGATACCCTGAGATCATTGATTACTTTTACAAGAGCTGTTTCTGTGCTGTGACCTTGCCTGAAGCCGGATTGGAACTTGTTATGCACCTTATTTATCTGTAGAAACACATCCAACTGATGAAAGACACATTTTTCTAAAACCTTGCCCAGGAAGGGCAGATTAGAGATGGGTCTATAGTTACCCAGCACAGAGGGATCCAGATTGTGTTTCTTGAGTAAGGGCCTTACTACAGCTGTCTTCAGTGAGTCAGGGAAGACACCTGATTGCAGAGAGTTGTTTACAATCTTTAGGATATCACTGATCACACTGTCTACAACCTCTTTGAGAAAGGTGGTGGGAATTATATCTAATGAGCAAGAGGAGGATGTCATCTGTGATATGGTTTTGCGGAGTTCGTCTTCATCAATTGCGCAGAATGACGATAAGCTCCCCCTGGCGGGCTCTATCCTGGCTGCATTAGCTGCAGTTTGAGGGTTTAAGGTAGTGGCAGCATTCATAATATCAGCTCTAATATTGCAAATTTTGTTATCAAAGAAGCAAGCAAACTCATTGCACTTAGTTTTAGAGGCAGGGAACGACTGCTTGTAGAACTGAGGGGGGTTTAAAAGTCGTTCAATGGTAGAGAAAAGGACTTTGGCATTTTTCTTGTTGTCATTAATAATGCCAGAGAAATAAGCCTGTCTTGCCAGACGCCCTCTGAGACCCTCTGAGACCCTCTGAGACCCTCCGAGACCCTCCGAGACCCTCTGAGACCCTCTGAGACCCTCTATGACCCTCTGAGACCCTCTATGACCCTCTGAGACCCTCTGAGACCCTCTGAGACCCTCTGAGACCCTCTATGACCCTCTGAGACCCTCTGAGACCCTCTGAGACCCTCCGAGACCCTCTGAGACCCTCTGAGACCCTCCGAGACCCTCTGAGACCCTCTGAGACCCTCTATGACCCTCTGAGACCCTCTGAGACCCTCTGACACCCTCTGAGACCCTCTGAGACCCTCTGAGACCCTCTGAGACCCTCCGAGACCCTCTATGACCCTCTGAGACCCTCTATGACCCTCTGAGACCCTCTGAGACCCTCTGAGACCCTCTGAGACCCTCTGAGACCCTCTGAGACCCTCTGAGACCCTCTATGACCCTCTGAGACCCTCTGAGACCCTCTGAGACCCTCTATGACCCTCTGAGACCCTCTATGACCCTCTGAGACCCTCTGAGACCCTCTGAGACCCTCTATGACCCTCTGAGACCCTCTGAGACCCTCTATGACCCTCTGAGACCCTCTATGACCCTCTGAGACCCTCTATGACCCTCTGAGACCCTCTGAGACCCTCTATGACCCTCTGAGACCCTCTGAGACCCTCTGAGACCCTCTATGACCCTCTATGACCCTCTGAGACCCTCTGAGACCCTCTGAGACCCTCTGAGACCCTCCGAGACCCTCCGAGACCCTCCGAGACCCTCTGAGACCCTCTATGACCCTCTGAGACCCTCTATGACCCTCTGAGACCCTCTGAGACCCTCTGAGACCCTCTGAGACCCTCTGAGACCCTCTGAGACCCTCTATGACCCTCTGAGACCCTCTGAGACCCTCTGAGACCCTCTATGACCCTCTGAGACCCTCTGAGACCCTCTGAGACCCTCTATGACCCTCTGAGACCCTCTATGACCCTCTGAGACCCTCTGAGACCCTCTGAGACCCTCTATGACCCTCTGAGACCCTCTGAGACCCTCTGAGACCCTCTGAGACCCTCTGAGACCCTCTGAGACCCTCCGAGACCCTCTATGACCCTCTGAGACCCTCTGAGACCCTCTGAGACCCTCTATGACCCTCTATGACCCTCTATGACCCTCTATGACCCTCTATGACCCTCTGAGACCCTCTATGACCCTCTATGACCCTCTATGACCCTCTATGACCCTCTGAGACCCTCTGAGACCCTCTATGACCCTCTATGACCCTCTGAGACCCTCTATGACCCTCTATGACCCTCTATGACCCTCTATGACCCTCTGAGACCCTCTGAGACCCTCTATGACCCTCTATGACCCTCTATGACCCTCTATGACCCTCTATGACCCTCTGAGACCCTCTGAGACCCTCTATGACCCTCTGAGACCCTCTGAGACCCTCTGAGACCCTCTGAGACCCTCTGAGACCCTCTATGACCCTCTGAGACCCTCTATGACCCTCTATGGCCCTCTATGACCCTCTGAGACCCTCTGAGACCCTCTGAGACCCTCTATGACCCTCTATGACCCTCTATGACCCTCTGAGACCCTCTGAGACCCTCTGAGACCCTCTATGACCCTCTATGACCCTCTGAGACCCTCTGAGACCCTCTATGACCCTCTGAGACCCTCTATGACCCTCTGAGACCCTCTGAGACCCTCTGAGACCCTCTGAGACCCTCTATGACCCTCTATGGCCCTCTATGACCCTCTGAGACCCTCTGAGACCCTCTGAGACCCTCTATGACCCTCTATGACCCTCTGAGACCCTCTGAGACCCTCTATGACCCTCTGAGACCCTCTATGACCCTCTGAGACCCTCTATGACCCTCTGAGACCCTCTATGACCCTCTGAGACCCTCTATGACCCTCTGAGACCCTCTGAGACCCTCTGAGACCCTCTGAGACCCTCTATGACCCTCTGAGACCCTCTGAGACCCTCTGAGACCCTCTGAGACCCTCTGAGACCCTCTATGACCCTCTATGACCCTCTGAGACCCTCTGAGACCCTCTGAGACCCTCTGAGACCCTCTGAGACCCTCTGAGACCCTCTGAGACCCTCTGAGACCCTTCTGTAATATTAGTTACTGTTACTCACGGACAGAAGTCTCCTTTGTAGTTTCCTTTGCAACTCTATCGGAGTTCAGCCTTAATTTAGGCCTACCAATCTTACTGCAGCTGCATTTGCTCTGGGCGCGCGGCGTTCCACTGATCATTACGTACACGGATCAGATCGAACAGCAAACAGTGTCAGAGAAATACAGAACTTCATCAACCAACACCTCCCCGTGCTACAGTGACCGTCTTGTTCTTCGTTTCGCATTAGGCTACGCACGGGACACATGCTTCTGTCCGCGTCATTCTCATTAATTTACTGAATGGATCAGAAAAGAAAAGCGGCGCGATATGGTGGTGTTGAGGAGGAGGAGGAGGAGGAGGAGGCTACATGTAAATGGATCGTATTATGTGGCCGCTATGTTAGAACGATCATGTCTTCTGTTGCGTTCTAACGTGTGGGCTGGCTGCTGTGTATTGATAATGTTATGTGTTTTTATGGCTGGCCATAGTGGACGTTGTGCTGCGCTGTGTGCCAATATTGTTTTCATATTAAGCTTGCCACATGCGTCATGCGTAGCCTCGCAATGTGTTTTGTATATGCACTGCGCCAGCATCATAGCGGCACCATTTGTTCCCCCCCCCGTCGGGGAAAAACCACGACGGACCCCAACCCCCCCCCGCGCGCCATAAAACGATAAATCGATACAACTTCGACTTGTCTGTCTGACAAGTCGACTTGAAAAAATCTCAAGTCGTTAATGCCCTAACACGCACAAACACACACACACACACACACACACACACACCCACACACACACACACACACACACACACACCCACACACACACACACACACACACACACACACACACACACACACACACACACACACACACACACACACACACACACACACACACAGATATCTATGGAGGTTACTAACAGCAGGTTGTGAAACACAGTTTACACAGTGATAATAGTTCTATGTAGGTCAGGATGTGACACCATGACCTTATATGGACCTGTAGGTCAGGATGTGACACCATGACCTTATATGGACCTGTAGGTCAGGATGTGACACCATGACCTTATATGGACCTGTAGGTCAGGATGTGACACCATGACCTTATATGGACCTGTAGGTCAGGATGTGACACCATGACCTTATATGGACCTGTAGGTCAGGATGTGACACCATGACCTTATATGGACCTTCTGTGACCTCTGGCAATAATCAATTCTGATATATAACCCAGGGGTTTTCAACAGGTGGTCTGGGGACCACCAGTGGTCTCTGAGAGGGTTCCAGGTGGTCGCCAGCTAAGTTGGTTAACCAGGTGTAACTCTTGAGAACGTAAAAATGAAACCAAATGGACCCTTGCACAGATGTGCACAGCACAGACATGTGTACAGCGATAGTAGGCTAATAGCTTACCCAAAATAAACAATTGTCTTCCCTTGAAAACAGTAACGTTATAACGTTTTGAACAAGAAATGACAAAGAATACAGCCGGACAGCGATGCATTCATATCCTGTGATCAGCGCTCCGTCTGGGTTATCATTGGCTTGTCCTCTGCTGTTCTCCACTGGGCTTTTGTGAGTGCAGGGTCGGACTTTTTACTGACAGTTAAATCTGACAGCACTTCAACAATAGGCTCTCTCTGTTCATTTGTTTATGTTAGACATTAACCACCCCAACCCCGCAAGTGGAATGATAAAAAAAAACGAGTACGAAAAAAAAAAAAAAAAAAAAAAAACGACATTCGACTGGGAGGTTGTCAGTCGACAGCGCCCCCTACCGACTGACTAGTCGACTAGTCGACTAGTTGGGGTCAGGCCTAGTGTGTGTGTGTTATTAATGATGTTAATAATGTGGTGTTCCACAGGGTACAGTCCATGGCGTGTGTGTGTTATTAATGATGTTAATAATGTGGTGTTCCACAGGGTACAGTCCATGGCGTGTGTCCGGTTCATCACATGGTCAACAACAGGAAGGATGTTGCTACCGACGTCTCTGTCTCTGTGGACATGACAAAGTGTGACCATTTCACCATGACAACCAACGCTAACAGTCCTCTGGCACTGGTACAACACCTGGTACGTATAAATATAAATATATACTTTATAACCCCCTGGTACAGACCATTTCACCATGACAACCAACGCTAACAGTCCTCTGGCCCTGGTTCAACACCTGGTATGTATAAATATAAATATACACCATGACAACCAACGCTAACAGTCCTCTGGCACTGGTACAACACCTGGTATGTATAAATATAAATATACACCATGACAACCAACGCTAACAGTCCTCTGGCACTGGTACAACACCTGGTATGTATAAATATAAAATTTCACCATGACAACCAACGCTAACAGTCCTCTGGCCCTGGTACAACACCTGGTACGTTAAAATATAAATATACACCATGACAACCAACGCTAACAGTCCTCTGGCCCTGGTACAACACCTGGTACGTTAAAATATAAATATACACCATGACAACCAACGCTAACAGTCCTCTGGCACTGGTACAACACCTGGTATGTTAAAATATAAATATAACCCCCTGGTACACATTATAACCCACTGGTACACTTTATAACCCCCTGGTACACTTTATAACCCCCTGGTACATTTTATAACCCCCTGGTACACGTTATAACCCCCTGGTACACGTTATAACCCCCTGGTACACGTTATAACCCCCTGGTACACTTTATAACCCCCTGGTACACGTTATAACCCCCTGGTACACTTTATAACCCCCTGGTACATTTTATAACCCCTGGTACACTTTATAACCCCCTGGTACACTTTATAACCCCCTGGTACAGACCATTTCACCATGACAACCACAGCTAACAGTCCTCTGGTCCTGCTACAACACCTGGTACGTTAAAATATAAATATATACTTTATAAACCTCAACAACCACAGCTAACAGTCCTCTGGCCCTGGTTCAACACCTGGTACGTTAAAATATAAATAAAACCCACAGCTAACAGTCTTCTGGCCCTGGTTCAACACCTGGTACGTTAAAATATAAATAAAACCCACAGCTAACAGTCCTCTGGCACTGGTACAACACCTGGTACGTTAAAATATAAATAAAACCCACAGCTAACAGTCCTCTGGCCCTGGTTCAACACCTGGTACGTTAAAATATAAATAAAACCCACAGCTAACAGTCCTCTGGTCCTGGTATAAGAACCTGGTACGTATAAATATAAATAAAACCCACAGCTAACAGTCCTCTGGCCCTAGTATAAGAACCTTGTTCTAGACTAGAACAACACTGATTTTAACATACCAGGTGTTGACCTGGTATGTTAAAATCAGTGTTGTTCTAGTCTGCGATTTTTAATTTTAGTTTCAGTTTTAGTTCACTTCCAATCGCCGGTTTTAGTTTTTATCCTATTTAGTCTAACTCGTCCTTTTTTATTTAGTCTAGTTTTAGTCGACGAAAAGTAAAGCATTTTAGTTTTTATTTTAGTCCATGAAACCATGATTTTATTCGTCTAGTTTTAGTCAACAAAAACTATTGTCATTTTAGTCTAGTTTTAGTCTGACAATTTAGTCTCCAATTGGTTCCAATATATCATTTAACTGGGGACCTCCTGGAATTCCCTGAAGGACCCCTGGAGATCCATGGAGTGTGTACAAATGGAACCAAATGGACCCGCAGTGTTCATTTGGTTCACAGAAACATTGTGAAACACAACTTGATGTCATCAAATTGTGTTTCACCATGTTAATGATTTTTTTCAGACCTCCATTTCTAGGGAACACAGAATATGATATGGTATATTAATGGCATTCCCCTTTAAATAGGCTAAACTAGCATTCCAACTGAAACCCTAATTTCCCCACCAGCAATCCAGTGTTCATACCAGTTCATTATGTTATTATCATTATGATAATATATTGTATTATTATTGTATTACAGCACCACCCTCTGTCCAGACTCATCCGTAGTTCTCATGAATGCTCATACCAGTCTATAATGTATTGTATTGTTATTGTATTGTAATATATTGTATTATTATTGTATTACAGCACCACCCTCTCTCCAGACTCATCCGTTCTTCCCATGAATGCTCGTACCAGTTTATAATGTATTGTATTGTTAGTATAATGTATTGTATTGTTATTGTATTGTAACATATTGTATTATTATTATATTACAGCACCACCCTCTGTCCAGACTCATCCGTTCTTCTCATGAATGCTCATACCAGTCTATAATGTATTGTATTGTTATTGTATTGTAATATATTGTATTATTATTATATTACAGCACCACCCTCTGTCCAGACTCATCCGTTCTTCTCATGAATGTTAGTATAATGTATTGTATTGTTATTGTATTGTAACATATTGTATTATTATTATATTACAGCACCACCCTCTCTCCAGACTCATCCGTTCTTCCCATGAATGCTCGTACCAGTTTGACAACAAGAGGAAACACATGACTTCAACGCAGTGCGCAGAGAAACATATTTACCTTCCATTCAGCTACCAGTATGTCACTGTGTGTGTGTGTGTGTGTGTGTGTGTGTGTGTGTGTGTGTGTGTGTGTGTGTGTGTGTGTGTGTGTGTGCGTGTGTGTGTGCAAAATGATAATGGGTGCAATTCTCAATCGCTGTGGTGTAGCAGGTATGGTGTAAGTCTTCTCATTGGCTGCATGGTCTGGGGCCTTGGGGTAGGCCGAAAGCCTATACCACCAGCCCTGGGCCTGAACTTACCAAATAATTACACAGAATAATTAAAACCTGCAAGTCAAAAGGTTCAGAAATCACCTGACCCCCCAATTAAAAATGTTACTGTACTCCCCTGCTTTGTTCATCATGAGTTGAAGCACCTGAAGACTTGTTTTAATTATTATGGATAATTATTTGGTAGGCCCAGGGCTGGTGGTATAGGCTTTCGGGCCTACCTCAAGGCCCCAGACCTGATTCGCTGCCATGCAGCCAATGAGCATGGCCCCAAACCTAATTTGCTGCCATGCAGCCAATGAGAGGACTTACACCATACATGCTACACCACAGCGATCAGGAATTGCACCCAATGATAGTCATGATAACGACACAAATGAATGTAAAACTATTTAAACTGCCTAAAGGGGAATACCACCCATTTCCAACATTTTTTTTTTCCTGAAAGCGCACAAATGAAACCAAATGGACCCTAGCGGGTCCATTTGGTTTCATTTGTACACTCTCAGAATGTCCGCACATCTCTAACTTTTGGTCATTCTATCATCTACCGTCATTTCCAGATTATAACTTATAAGCCGCACCTGAATATAAACTGCACCAGATAAATTTGGGGCAAAATACTGATTTTTCCTTGTATAAGCCGCACCTGACTATAAGCCGCACCAGGCTTATAGTCAGGTGCTTCATGTTAGAGCAGTGGTTTTCAACTTTTTCACAATTTAACAACATCTTCACCCCACAGACTCCAAAACTAAAGATTTCTTTTGGTTTTGTTCACAATTCCAGGATGGACTTTCGCAAACAAAAGAGGCAAAACATCAAAATTAGACCAAAATGAACATGACTTATGACTTATTAATTAAGTGGCGCTAATTTAGATGGTGAATATCATAACTCTTGAGAGTGTAAACACCAAATGGACCCGCAACTCTCAAAGAGTTACATCTGGTTAACCAACTTTCTATCATTTAGTCTGCGGAGCCCACCTGGAACCTGGAAAAATCCATAGATTGGCCTCACCGTTGTATAAGCCGCATGGTCAAAAGCACGTGAAAAAAGTAGCGGCTTATAGTCTGGAAATTACGGTAGTCAGTCTCATGTGAACACACCAGACAGTTTGTAAGTTACTACATTCACTATTTACATATTTGATGTTCATTCTAAGCCCCCCCCCCCCCCTCTTCCTATACAAACCCATTATAACTTAAAACTCCATTTTAACCAGATTCACACAGATTCGTCACAAACACACAATTTCATTCACAGTTTTCATTGATTTTTAAAACATTGTTTTGGAAAATGTAGCCGCCTCTGCAGCACAATGGATGCAGTCAAACAAGTAAAACAATATTTTAACAATAAATGAAATCATTAAATCATTAAAAAGCAGATAATGCCAGTGACCAGAAAACAGTGTGTGTGTTTTTGATGAATCTATTATGGTTGAAATGGAGTTTTAAGTTATAATGGGTTTGGATACAAGGAGGCGGATACACTAAAATGAACATCAAATATCTAAATCATACCTGGGCATTGTGCGGCCCGGTGGCCAAATGCCTTTGGCTGACTCTGACCAGTCCTGGGACCACCAGTGGTCCTTGAGAGAGTTCCAAGTTAAATATGGAAAGTTGGTTAACCAGATGTAACTCTTTGAGAGCGTATAAATGAAACCAAATGGACCCTTGTGGGTCCATTTGGTTTCATTTTTACGCTCTCAACAGTTAAAATATTCATCATCTGAATTAGCCCAAAGTCTACACATTCAATCAGAGAATGTAAGAGAATGGTCATTTGTGTTATCCTGTTTTGTTTCCCAAATCCAGCCTGGAATTGTGGACAAAAACAAAAGAAATCTTGAAGAAGGTTTTGGGAACTGTGGGGCTAAAATGTCATCAAATAGTGGTCCATGGCTGAAATACTGAATAAATAGAGGGTCCTGGTGCCAAAATGGTTGGCTTTACTCTTACTTTTATTTTGAAATTAAATTAATATTACACAGACTTTAGTTCAGCCTTTAGTCTTGGCTTCTCCACAATATTTTATGTATCTCATTTGGCCCCTTGGGAAAAATAATTGCCCAGCTCTGCTCTAAATAGTGAATAGAGAGTGTCTGGTGTGTTGACATGAGACTGAGATGATAATAGTGAATAGAGAGTGTCTGGTGTGTTGACATGAGACTGAGGAGATGATAATAGTGAATAGAGAGTGTCTGGTGTGTTGACATGAGACTGAGATGATAATAGTGAATAGAGAGTGTCTGGTGTGTTGACATGAGACTGAGGAGATGATAATAGTGAATAGAGAGTGTCTGGTGTGAGACTGAGATGATAATAGTGAATAGAGAGTGTCTGGTGTGTTGACATGAGACTGGGATGATAATAGTGAATAGAGAGTGTCTGGTGTGTTGACATGAGACTGAGATGATAATAGTGAATAGAGAGTGTCTGGTGTGTTGACATGAGACTGAGATGATAATAGTGAATAGAGAGTGTCTGGTGTGTTGACATGAGACTGAGGAGATGATAATAGTGAATAGAGAGTGTCTGGTGTGTTGACATGAGACTGAGATGATAATAGTGAATAGAGAGTGTCTGGTGTGTTGACATGAGACTGAGGAGATGATAATAGTGAATAGAGAGTGTCTGGTGTGTTGACATGAGACTGAGATGATAATAGTGAATAGAGAGTGTCTGGTGTGTTGACATGAGACTGAGGAGATGGTAATAGTGAATAGAGAGTGTCTGGTGTGTTGACATGAGACTGAGATGATAATAGTGAATAGAGAGTGTCTGGTGTGTTGACATGAGACTGAGATGATAATAGTGAATAGAGAGTGTCTGGTGTGTTGACATGAGACTGAGATGATAATAGTGAATAGAGAGTGTCTGGTGTGTTGACATGAGACTGAGGAGATGATAATAGTGAATAGAGAGTGTCTGGTGTGTTGACATGACACTGAGGAGATGGTAATAGTGAATAGAGAGTGTCTGGTGTGTTGACATGAGACTGAGGAGATGATAATAGTGAATAGAGAGTGTCTGGTGTGTTGACATGAGACTGAGATGATAATAGTGAACAGAGAGTGTCTGGTGTGTTGACATGAGACTGAGGAGATGATAATAGTGAACAGAGAGTGTCTGGTGTGTTGACATGAGACTGGGATGATAATAGTGAATAGAGAGTGTCTGGTGTGTTGACATGAGACTGAGGAGATGGTAATAGTGAATAGAGAGTGTCTGGTGTGAGACTGAGATGATAATAGTGAATAGAGAGTGTCTGGTGTGTTGACATGAGACTGAGGAGATGATAATAGTGAATAGAGAGTGTCTGGTGTGTTGACATGAGACTGAGGAGATGATAATAGTGAACAGAGAGTGTCTGGTGTGTTGACATGAGACTGAGATGATAATAGTGAATAGAGAGTGTCTGGTGTGTTGACATGAGACTGAGATGATAATAGTGAATAGAGAGTGTCTGGTGTGTTGACATGAGACTGAGATGATAATAGTGAATAGAGAGTGTCTGGTGTGTTGACATGAGACTGAGGAGATGGTAATAGTGAATAGAGAGTGTCTGGTGTGTTGACATGAGACTGGGATGATAATAGTGAATAGAGAGTGTCTGGTGTGTTGACATGAGACTGAGATGATAATAGTGAATAGAGAGTGTCTGGTGTGTTGACATGAGACTGAGGAGATGATAATAGTGAATAGAGAGTGTCTGGTGTGTTGACATGAGACTGGGATGATAATAGTGAATAGAGAGTGTCTGGTGTGTTGACATGAGACTGAGGAGATGGTAATAGTGAATAGAGAGTGTCTGGTGTGTTGACACGAGACTAAGGAGATGGTAATAGTGAATAGAGAGTGTCTGGTGTGTTGACATGAGACTGAGATGATAATAGTGAATAGAGAGTGTCAGGTGTGTTGACATGAGACTGAGATGATAATAGTGAATAGAGAGTGTCTGGTGTGTTGACATGAGACTGAGGAGATGATAATAGTGAATAGAGAGTGTCTGGTGTGTTGACACGAGACTGAGGAGATGGTAATAGTGAATAGAGAGTGTCTGGTGTGTTGACACGAGACTAAGGAGATGGTAATAGTGAATAGAGAGTGTCTGGTGTGTTGACATGAGACTGAGATGATAATAGTGAATAGAGAGTGTCTGGTGTGTTGACATGAGACTGAGATGATAATAGTGAATAGAGAGTGTCTGGTGTGTTGACATGAGACTGAGGAGATGATAATAGTGAATAGAGAGTGTCTGGTGTGTTGACATGAGACTGAGGAGATGATAATAGTGAATAGAGAGTGTCTGGTGTGTTGACATGAGACTGAGATGATAATAGTGAATAGAGAGTGTCTGGTGTGTTGACATGAGACTGAGATGATAATAGTGAATAGAGAGTGTCTGGTGTGTTGACATGAGACTGAGGAGATGATAATAGTGAATAGAGAGTGTCTGGTGTGTTGACATGAGACTGAGGAGATGATAATAGTGAATAGAGAGTGTCTGGTGTGTTGACATGAGACTGAGATGATAATAGTGAATAGAGAGTGTCTGGTGTGTTGACATGAGACTGAGGAGATGATAATAGTGAATAGAGAGTGTCTGGTGTGTTGACATGAGACTGAGGAGATGATAATAGTGAATAGAGAGTGTCTGGTGTGTTGACATGAGACTGAGGAGATGATAATAGTGAATAGAGAGTGTCTGGTGTGTTCATGATAGAATGACCAAATGTTTAACTGTTCCTGTTGGTTTCTATTGGAGCTAGAAGCTGCCACCTAGTGGACTCACCTGGTAATGCAATAATGTTTGATCTGTTTCAGGGATCAGGGGGTGTATAGATCTAATATTAGATCTGTTTCAGGGATCAGGGGGTGTATAGATCTAATATTAGATCTGTTTCAGGGATCAGGGGATCTATAGATCTAATATTAGATCTGTTTCAGGGATCAGGGGATCTATAGATCTAATATTAGATCTGTTTCAGGGATCAGGGGATGTATAGATCTAATATTAGATCTGTTTCAGGGATCAGGGGATGTATAGATCTAATATTAGATCTGTTTCAGGGATCAGGGGATCTATAGATCTAATATTAGATCTGTTTCAGGGATCAGGGGATCTATAGATCTAATATTAGATCTGTTTCAGGGATCAGGGGATCTATAGATCTAATATTAGATCTGTTTCAGGGATCAGGGGATGTATAGATCTAATATTAGATCTGTTTCAGGGATCAGGGGATGTATAGATCTAATATTAGATCTGTTTCAGGGATCAGGGGATCTATAGATCTAATATTAGATCTGTTTCAGGGATCAGGGTGTATATAGATCTAATATTAGATCTGTTTCAGGGATCAGGGGATGTATAGATCTAATATTAGATCTGTTTCAGGGATCAGGGGATGTATAGATCTAATATTAGATCTGTTTCAGGGATCAGGGGATCTATAGATCTAATATTAGATCTGTTTCAGGGATCAGGGGATCTATAGATCTAATGTTAGATCTGTTTCAGGGATCAGGGGATCTATAGATCTAATATTAGATCTGTTTCAGGGATCAGGGGATCTCCTCGGTGATCAGTCAGACGTTGACTCTCCAGGACAACTCCAGAACCAACAACAGATTTTTTGGTAAGATTTAACAGATCTATAAGATCTATAACTGATCTATAGACTGTAATCTATAAGCAGGGGTGCACATAAGTGGTACTCCGGTGCTCAGGAGCACCAAAAATCCTACAATGATCTGTCAATCCAGGGGTGGAAAGCTCCTTTGAGCACCACACAGCTGGGGCTCATAATGACTGCCCGACTGGGCCAGTAAAAAAGCCTTGAAAATGAAATAATTCTAAAGTGTAAATACTACTAGTATTTTTGATCCATGTAGAATGCAGGTAGTAGTACTACTACTAGGCCACTATTGCAACACCCAAACTATCGCCCTGTCCTGTAATACTGTACATTGATGGGGCTGTACGGAGTGGAAAAAGGGGTCCCAGGGCCTAGCGATGGTCGCCGCATTTTGGGAGCACCAAGTAACATCTCCAGGTGCTCCTCTGAGTACTGGACCAAAATAGTTATGTGCACCCCTGTCTATATGATCTATAACCTGATCTATAACCAGAACAGTGGCCTTGTGGTTAGAGTGTCCGCCCTGGAACTGGGAGGCCGGTGTTCGATTCCCGGTCGGGTCATACCAAAGACTCTAAAAAATGTTACCCAATGCCTCCCTGCTTGGCACTCAGCATCAAAGGGATGGATTGGGGGTCAAAATCAGCTAATGATTCCTGAGCGCGGCAAGCCGCAGCTCACCGCTCCTTGGAGCTCACCACTCCAAGTGATGGGTTAAAAGCGGAGGTCCAATTTCGCTGCGGTAACGTAGTGACAAATCATGCGACTTTGACTATATACTGTAATCTAAGAATTAACAGATCTATATGATCTACAACAGAGGTGTCCACACTTTTTTGACTTGAGAGCTACTTTCAAAATGAGCGTCTCAACAAGATCTTCACATCAGAAATGTGATTGTTCCATTACTATACTGTTATAGTGTTTAAGAAGGAGGCAGTTATAATGACAAATAGAGGGGAGAATTGGAAGGTTTTCCTGTATATTATGATACTACTGACATTGAAAACAGTATCTGAGGTTTGAGTTGACAGTTTGTGATCTTGAGTTTAGTTTTTGCACCCAAAACTAAGAACGTTCACGTTTTTTGTCCACAATTGGGAAAGAGAACTGGCATTCTGCACACATGACCTACACTACAAGTTGTCTGTAAACACATTGTGTTGTACATCTCTATTCTTTAACACATGACCTACACTACAAGTTGTCTGTAAACACATTGTGTTGTACATCTCTATTCTTTAACACATGACCTACACTACAAGTTGTCTCTAAACACATTGTGTTGTACATCTCTATTCTTTAACACATGACCTACACTACAAGTTGTCTGTAAACACATTGTGTTGTACATCTCTATTCTTTAACACATGACCTACACTACAAGTTGTCTGTAAACACATTGTGTTGTACATCTCTATTCTTTAACACATGACCTACACTACAAGTTGTCTCAAAACACATTGTGTTGTACATCTCTATTCTTTAACACATGACCTACACTACAAGTTGTCTGTAAACACATTGTGTTCTCTATTCTTTAACACATGTGTGCGTGTGCGTGTGCATGCGTGCGTGCGTGTGTAGAGGTGGATCAGCGTCTCATGCGTCCTCTACATATGGAGTCATCAGAGAACTCAGCAGAGAGTCAGAGCAGTGACAACGTTCTGGAGACACTCAGTAAACTGATGGGTATGTTAACCCTAAACCCTGAACCCTGAACCCTACACCCTACACCCTACACCCTACACCCTAACACAGCAGAGAGTCAGAGCAGTGACAGCGTTCTGGAGACACTCAGTAAACTGATGGGTATGTTAACCCTAAACCCTACACCCTACACCCTACACCCTACACCCTACATCCTAACCCACAGCAGAGAGTCAGAGCAGTGACAGCATCCTGGAAACACTCAGTAAACTGATGGGTATGTTAACCCCTAACCCCTGAACCCTGAACCCTACACCCTAACACAGCAGAGAGTCAGAGCAGTGACAGCGTTCTGGAGACACTCAGTAAACTGATGGGTATGTTAACCCTACACCCTACACCCTAAACCCTACACCCTACACCCTACACCCTACACCCTACATCCTAACCCACAGCAGAGAGTCAGAGCAGTGACAGCATCCTGGAAACACTCAGTAAACTGATGGGTATGTTAACCCCTAACCCCTGAACCCTACACCCTAACCCCTAACCCCTGAACCCTACACCCTAACCCCTAACCCCTGAACCCTACACCCTAACACACTCAGTAAACTGATGGGTATGTTAACCCTAAACCCTGAACCCTAAACCCTAACACACTCAGTAAACTGATGGGTATGTTAACCCTAAACCCTGAACCCTAAACCCTAACACACTCAGTAAACTGATGGGTATGTTGACCCTTAAGTGAGTGTTAGTGTGAATGTTATCTTCCTCTACAGGTGTGAATGTTATCTTCCTCTACAGGTGTGAATGTTATCTTCCTCTGTGTCTACAGGTGTGAATGTTATCTTCCTCTTCCTCTACAGGTGTGAATGTTATCTTCCTCTGTGTCTACAGGTGTGAATGTTATCTTCCTCTACAGGTGTGAATGTTATCTTCCTCTTCCTCTACAGGTGTGAATGTTATCTTCCTCTGTGTCTACAGGTGTGAATGTTATCTTCCTCTGTGTCTACAGGTGTGAATGTTATCTTCATCTGTGTCTACAGGTGTGAATGTTATCTCCCTCTGTGTCTACAGGTGTGAATGTTATCTTCCTCTACAGGTGTGAATGTTATCTTCCTCTTCCTCTACAGGTGTGAATGTTATCTTCCTCTATGTTTACAGGTGTGAATGTTATCTTCCTCTACAGGTGTGAATGTTATCTTCCTCTACAGGTGTGAATGTTATCTTCCTCTATGTCTACAGGTGTGAATGTTATCTTCCTCTACAGGTGTGAATGTTATCTTCCTCTGTGTCTACAGGTGTGAATGTTATCTCCCTCTGTGTCTACAGGTGTGAATGTTATCTTCCTCTACAGGTGTGAATGTTATCTTCCTCTGTGTCTACAGGTGTGAATGTTATCTTCCTCTACAGGTGTGAATGTTATCTTCCTCTGTGTTTACAGGTGTGAATGTTATCTTCCTCTTCCTCTACAGGTGTGAATGTTATCTTCCTCTGTGTCTACAGGTGTGAATGTTATCTTCCTCTGTGTCTACAGGTGTGAATGTTATCTTCCTCTGTGTCTACAGGTGTGAATGTTATCTTCCTCTGTGTCTACAGGTGTGAATGTTATCTTCCTCTACAGGTGTGAATGTTATCTTCCTCTGTGTCTACAGGTGTGAATGTTATCTTCCTCTGTGTCTACAGGTGTGAATGTTATCTTCCTCTGTGTCTACAGGTGTGAATGTTATCTTCCTCTACAGGTGTGAATTTTATCTTCCTCTGTGTCTACAGGTGTGAATGTTATCTTCCTCTGTGTTTACAGGTGTGAATGTTATCTTCCTCTGTGTTTACAGGTGTGAATGTTATCTTCCTCTTCCTCTACAGGTGTGAATGTTATCTTCCTCTGTGTCTACAGGTGTGAATGTTATCTTCCTCTACAGGTGTGAATGTTATCTTCCTCTGTGTCTACAGGTGTGAATGTTATCTTCCTCTGTGTTTACAGGTGTGA
Source organism: Benthosema pterotum (assembly GCA_039105355.1). Lineage (NCBI taxonomy): Eukaryota > Metazoa > Chordata > Actinopteri > Myctophiformes > Myctophidae > Benthosema > Benthosema pterotum. The sequence continues at coordinate 357,498 of CM076972.1, read as the reverse complement.
ATGTTATCTTCCTCTGTGTTTACAGGTGTGAATGTTATCTTCCTCTACAGGTGTGAATGTTATCTTCCTCTGTGTCTACAGGTGTGAATGTTATCTTCCTCTGTGTCTACAGGTGTGAATGTTATCTTCCTCTACAGGTGTGAATGTTATCTTCCTCTGTGTCTACAGGTGTGAATGTTATCTTCCTCTGTGTCTACAGGTGTGAATGTTATCTTCCTCTACAGGTGTGAATGTTATCTTCCTCTGTGTTTACAGGTGTGAATGTTATCTTCCTCTGTGTTTACAGGTGTGAATGTTATCTTCCTCTTCCTCTACAGGTGTGAATGTTATCTTCCTCTGTGTCTACAGGTGTGAATGTTATCTTCCTCTGTGTTTACAGGTGTGAATGTTATCTTCCTCTTCCTCTACAGGTGTGAATGTTATCTTCCTCTGTGTCTACAGGTGTGAATGTTATCTTCCTCTGTGTCTACAGGTGTGAATGTTATCTTCCTCTACAGGTGTGAATGTTATCTTCCTCTGTGTCTACAGGTGTGAATGTTATCTTCCTCTACAGGTGTGAATGTTATCTTCCTCTGTGTCTACAGGTGTGAATGTTATCTTCCTCTGTGTTTACAGGTGTGAATGTTATCTTCCTCTACAGGTGTGAATGTTATCTTCCTCTGTGTTTACAGGTGTGAATGTTATCTTCCTCTGTGTTTACAGGTGTGAATGTTATCTTCCTCTACAGGTGTGAATGTTATCTTCCTCTGTGTTTACAGGTGTGAATGTTATCTTCCTCTACAGGTGTGAATGTTATCTTCCTCTGTGTCTACAGGTGTGAATGTTATCTTCCTCTTCCTCTACAGGTGTGAATGTTATCTTCACCAGGACGGGTTGTCCTCTATGTTTACAGGTGTGAATGTTATCTTCCTCTACAGGTGTGAGTGATCAGGAGGCTCAGCGCCAGCGCAGAGGGGCGGAGCCTGAAGCAGGTCAGAAGAGGGCGGGGCTGTTCCACCAGCTGGTCACTCAGATACGATCTCTGGACAACCAAACTCTGAGCAGCACTGTGGAGCGCATGGCACACCTGTCTGACAGCATCACCTGGCAGGTATGAATGGACACACCTGTCTGTCTGACAGCATCACCTGTCTGTCTGATAGCATCACCTGGCAGGTATGAATGAACACACCTGTCTGTCTGATAGCATCACCTGTCTGTCTGATAGCATCACCTGGCAGGTATGAATGAACACACCTGTCTGATAGCATCAGCTGGCAGGTATGAATGAACACACCTGTCTGATAGCATCACCTGGCAGGTATGAATGATCACACCTGTCTGATAGCATCACCTGGCAGGTATGAATGAACACAGAACACACCTGTCTGTCTGATAGCATCACCTGTCTGTCTGATAGCATCACCTGGCAGGTATGAATGAACACACCTGTCTGATAGCATCACCTGGCAGGTATGAATGAACACACCTGTCTGATAGCATCACCTGGCAGGTATGAATGATCACACCTGTCTGATAGCATCACCTGGCAGGTATGAATGATCACACCTGTCTGATAGCATCACCTGGCAGGTATGAATGAACACACCTGCCTGATAGCATCACCTGGCAGGTATACACACCTGTCTGATATGATCACACCTGCCTGATAGCATCACCTGGCAGGTATGAATGATCACACCTGTCTGATAGCATCACCTGGCAGGTATGAATGATCACACCTGTCTGATAGCATCACCTGGCAGGTATGAATGATCACACCTGTCTGATAGCATCACCTGGCAGGTATACACACCTGTCTGATATGATCACACCTGTCTGATAGCATCACCTGGCAGGTATGAATGATCACACCTGTCTGATAGCATCACCTGGCAGGTATGAATGATCACACCTGTCTGATAGCATCACCTGGCAGGTATACACACCTGTCTGATAGCATCACCTGTCTGATAGCATCACCTGGCAGGTATGAAGACATTAATTTCATTAATTTCACACTATTTTTCTCACAGCATGACATTTTTGTCTCCACCGTAAGGTGGTGACTATAAATCGTACCCCGTCCTTCCGCCCGTGTCTGTCCGCCATCATGTCCGTGCATACGATGACGTCATGATGATGTCATAAATCTCATACCGTCTCCATCCGCCCATATGTGCATAAGATGGCGTCATGATGACGTCATATATATTTCGTACCCTGTCCTTCCGCGACCATACCCTGACGCATCCAAATACGTCAAAATGATGTCATATCTTCCATAGCCTGTGCATGGATGACATCATAAATAGATATATATGTTGATACCATGGAAACGAAGATCAAAGACAGTGAGGGGGAGGGGGAGATGAAAGAGCAGGAGATCGAGAGGAAGAGAGGGACAAGGACCTGGAGAAGATGACGGAGAGAGAGAGTGAGGAGTTGGAAAAGATCAAAGAGGTAGGGGAGGAGGGAGGAGAAAAAGGTTGCTGAGGTTGTGAAGAAAGGTCTCTCAGATGGAAGGGCACATGTAGAGATTATAACAGTATAATTCGGAGAATATGTACGTTATGTCACAGCTGACGTAAGACCATGGTGATGACTCGAGAAAGGTTGCTGATTTAAGGTTGAGAAAACAAGCTGGAAAATAAGAAATAGAAAAATCTCCAATTTACTTTCAAATTGATGGTTTACTTAAAAATATAATAGTTTTGTTGCAGATCAGGAAGATTCAACAGTAGGTGGTCAGGAGATCTCCACGGATGAATCTCAGGATTCTTTGAGAAAGGTGTTGGACTACATGAATTCGCCAAGAGACTTGGTCTCAATTAGCTTGGAATACCAACACTCCATTCAGGAAGATTCAACAATAGGTGGCCAGGAGAACGTTCAAACCTGAGCCCGGACGGTGGAGACCTGTGCCCCGTAGGGGACAACTCTTTTTTTCTTTTGTTTTTGTACTTTCACACAGTATGTTTTACTCTGTAATTCTCTGTATTTCTGTACTTCTGTGAAGCACATTGAGTCCTCGGTGGTCGGGTGAAATACAGGTGACTTGACTTGACATCGTCTCTATCTCCATATAAGGCTCTGTCACAGTGTGGTAACCCAGAATGTGTCTCTATGTCCATATAAGGCTCTGTCACAGTGTGGTAACCCAGAATGTGTCTGTATATCTCCATATAAGGCTCTGCTGCAGTGCGGTAACCCAGAATGTGTCTCTATCTCCATATAAGGCTCTGTCACAGTGTGGTAACCCAGAATGTGTCTGTATCTCCATATAAGGCTCTGCTGCAGTGCGGTAACCCAGAATGCAGCAGTGCGTTGCTGCAGCGGCTGCGCTCCCAGGACCATGAAGCACTGTCTCTGCTTGGAGACTCTCTGGTCTACGCTCTGAGTCTGCAGGGGGTCCCTGATGGACGTAGGGTCAGAGACATGCTGTCCACGGCCCAGAACCGGCAGAGCAGAACCATACTGTACGCCCTGGCTAACACCGTGAAGAGGTTAGTACCCTGAACCCTAAATATATAACCTAAACCCTAGCTATAACCCTGACGGGCGTAGGGTCCGAGACATGCTGTCCACGGCCCAGAACCATCAGAGCAGAACCATACTGTACGCCCTGGCTAACACCGTGAAGAGGTTAGTACCCTGAACCCTAAACCCCTAGCCTGATGGACGTAGGGTCCGAGACATGCTGTCCACGGCCCAAAACCGGCAGAGCAGAACCATACTGTACGCCCTGGCTAACACCGTGAAGAGGTTAGTTAAACCCTACCTATATAAACCCTAGCTATAACCCTAAACCCTCCCTATAACCCTAACCTTACGTGGCGCCATCAGAGTAGGGTCATACTGTACGCCCTGGCTAACACCGTGAAGAGGTTAGTTAAACCCTACCTGTTAAACCCTAGCTATAACCCTAAACCCTCCCTATAACCCTGATGGACGTAGGGTCCATCAGGGTTATAGGGAGTCTTTTACCACAAACCTAAACCCTAGCTATAACCCTAACCTTACCTAGCGCCATCAGAGCAGGGTGGTGCTGTACGCCCTGGCTAACACCGTGAAGAGGTTAGTTAAACCCTACCTATAACTCTACCTATAACCCTAAATATAACCCTAAATATAACCCTAAACCCTAAATATAACCCTAAATATAACCCTAAACCCTAAATATAACCCTAAATATAACCCTAACCTTACCCAGTACTCCAGAGCAGGGTTATCATTTACACCCTGTTCTGGGTAAGTTGTAGTGATGTGTAAAAGAAAGAAGCATTGACTTGTTCCCATGATGTGAGGACAGACATCTGTTACACATGGAGGAGAGGAAGGAGACAGAGACATCTGTTACAACCCTAACCTGTGAGACATGGAGGAGAGGAAGGAGACAGAGACATCTGTTACAACCCTAACCTGTGAGACATGGAGGAGAGGAAGGAGACAGAGACATCTGTTACACATGGAGGAGAGGAAGGAGACAGAGACATCTGTTACAACCCTAACCTGTGAGACATGGAGAAGAGGAAGGAGACAGAGACATCTGTTACACATGGAGGAGAGGAAGGAGACAGAGACATCTGTTACAACCCTAACCTGTGAGACATGGAGAAGAGGAAGGAGACAGAGACATCTGTTACACATGGAGGAGAGGAAGGAGACAGAGACATCTGTTACACATGGAGGAGAGGAAGGAGACAGAGACATCTGTTACAACCCTAACCTGTGAGACATGGAGGAGAGGAAGGAGACAGAGACATCTGTTACACATGGAGGAGATGAAGGAGACAGAGACATCTGTTACAACCCTAACCTGTGAGACATGGAGAAGAGGAAGGAGACAGAGACATCTGTTACACATGGAGGAGAGGAAGGAGACAGAGACATCTGTTACAACCCTAACCTGTGAGACATGGAGGAGAGGAAGGAGACAGAGACATCTGTTACAACCCTAACCTGTGAGACATGGAGGAGAGGAAGGAGACAGAGACATCTGTTACACATGGAGGAGATGAAGGAGACAGAGACATCTGTTACAACCCTAACCTGTGAGACATGGAGAAGAGGAAGGAGACAGAGACATCTGTTACACATGGAGGAGAGGAAGGAGACAGAGACATCTGTTACAACCCTAACCTGTGAGACATGGAGGAGAGGAAGGAGACAGAGACATCTGTTACACATGGAGGAGAGGAAGGAGACAGAGACATCTGTTACAACCCTAACCTGTGAGACATGGAGGAGAGGAAGGAGACAGAGACATCTGTTACAACCCTAACCTGTGAGACATGGAGAAGAGGAAGGAGACAGAGACATCTGTTACACATGGAGGAGAGGAAGGAGACAGAGACATCTGTTACACATGGAGGAGAGGAAGGAGACAGAGACATCTGTTACAACCCTAACCTGTGAGACATGGAGGAGAGGAAGGAGACAGAGACATCTGTTCCAACCCTAACCTGTGAGACATGGAGAAGAGGAAGGAGACAGAGACATCTGTTACAACCCTAACCTGTGAGACATGGAGGAGATGAAGGAGACAGAGACATCTGTTACAACCCTAACCTGTGAGACATGGAGAAGAGGAAGGAGACAGAGACATCTGTTACACATGGAGGAGAGGAAGGAGACAGAGACATCTGTTACAACCCTAACCTGTGAGACATGGAGGAGAGGAAGGAGACAGAGACATCTGTTACACATGGAGGAGAGGAAGGAGACAGAGACATCTGTTACAACCCTAACCTGTGAGACATGGAGAAGAGGAAGGAGACAGAGACATCTGTTACACATGGAGGAGAGGAAGGAGACAGAGACATCTGTTACAACCCTAACCTGTGAGACATGGAGGAGAGGAAGGAGACAGAGACATCTGTTACAACCCTAACCTGTGAGACATGGAGAAGAGGAAGGAGACAGAGACATCTGTTACACATGGAGGAGAGGAAGGAGACAGAGACATCTGTTACAACCCTAACCTGTTACACATGGAGGAGAGGAAGGAGACAGAGACATCTGTTACACATGGAGGAGAGGAAGGAGACAGAGACATCTGTTACAACCCTAACCTGTGAGACATGGAGAAGAGGAAGGAGACAGAGACATCTGTTACACATGGAGGAGAGGAAGGAGACAGAGACATCTGTTACACATGGAGGAGAGGAAGGAGACAGAGACATCTGTTACACATGGAGAAGAGGAAGGAGACAGAGACATCTGTTACAACCCTAACCTGTTACACATGGAGGAGAGGAAGGAGACAGAGACATCTGTTACACATGGAGGAGAGGAAGGAGACAGAGACATCTGTTACAACCCTAACCTGTGAGACATGGAGGAGATGAAGGAGACAGAGACATCTGTTACAACCCTAACCTGTGAGACATGGAGAAGAGGAAGGAGACAGAGACATCTGTTACACATGGAGGAGAGGAAGGAGACAGAGACATCTGTTACAACCCTAACCTGTGAGACATGGAGAAGAGGAAGGAGACAGAGACATCTGTTACACATGGAGGAGAGGAAGGAGACAGAGACATCTGTTACAACCCTAACCTGTGAGACATGGAGAAGAGGAAGGAGACAGAGACATCTGTTACACATGGAGGAGAGGAAGGAGACAGAGACATCTGTTACAACCCTAACCTGTGAGACATGGAGGAGAGGAAGGAGACAGAGACATCTGTTCCAACCCTAACCTGTGAGACATGGAGAAGAGGAAGGAGACAGAGACATCTGTTACAACCCTAACCTGTGAGACATGGAGGAGAGGAAGGAGACAGAGTCATCTGTTACAACCCTAACCTGTGAGACATGGAGGAGATGAAGGAGACAGAGACATCTGTTACAACCCTAACCTGTGAGACATGGAGAAGAGGAAGGAGACAGAGACATCTGTTACACATGGAGGAGAGGAAGGAGACAGAGACATCTGTTACAACCCTAACCTGTGAGACATGGAGGAGAGGAAGGAGACAGAGACATCTGTTACAACCCTAACCTGTGAGACATGGAGAAGAGGAAGGAGACAGAGACATCTGTTACACATGGAGGAGAGGAAGGAGACAGAGACATCTGTTACAACCCTAACCTGTGAGACATGGAGGAGAGGAAGGAGACAGAGACATCTGTTACAACCCTAACCTGTGAGACATGGAGGAGAGGAAGGAGACAGAGACGCGTCCGAGCGTCACAGATATACTTTATACAGTATAACATAAAAACAGCTCTGGAGTCTGAAGACACAATGCTAAAAATGTATAAAAGCTCAAAGGTCACAGAGGTGATAAAATAATCTGTCCTGATTATCCTGTAGTGTGTGGGATGATGTGAGTAAAATACAGACCATAATAATCTGTTCTGATTATCCTGTAGTGTGTGGGATGATGTGAGTAAAATACAGACCATAATAATCTGTTCTGATTATCCTGTAGTGTGTGGGATACAGAGTTCGTGAGTGGAGCGGCTGAGAATTCCGCTCATCGCTCTCGACGTATTTGGTCCCGCTCGCAATCCGCTCCCGTGGACCCCCTCCCAGACCGCTCCCGCTCCGCTCCGCGCTCATATCCATTTGGGCAGCTCCGCGCTCCGCGCTCCGCTCAGCCCCGCCCGCTCAGGAGCAAAATTTTACGGCTGAAAAAAAAAGGCTGCTGCTTTTTCTTTGTCGAAACACATCGTGGTTATTGCCCCCCTCACAGCATAAACATTTAAGACAGGAGTTATATGTGTGTGTGTGGGGGGGGGGGGGTCCGTCGTGGTGGTTCTCTGAGGGGCGTCGGGGATCAAATGGTGCCGCTATATGCCGGCGCAGTGCTTATCCAAAACACATCGCGAGGCTACGCATGAAGCATGTGGCAAGCTTAATATGAAAACAATATCAGGACAACGTCCACTATGGCCAGCCATAAAAAACATAACATTATCAATAAACAGCAGCCCACACGCTAGAACGCAACAGAAGACATGCTTGTTCTAACAGCGGCCACATTATCAGAATACGATCCATTTACATGTAGCCTCCTCCTCCTCCTCCATACACCTAACACCACCATATCGCGCCGTAGCACAGGGAGGTGTTGGTTGATTAAGTTCTGTATTTCTCTGACACTGTTTGCTGTTCGATCTGATCCGTGTACGTAGCCTAATGATCAGTGGAACGCAGCGCGCCCAGAGCGCAAGAGCGCGCTGCGCATGCAGCTGCAGTAAGCCTAAATTAAGGCTGAACTCCGATAGAGTTGCAAAGGAGACTTCAAAGGAGACTTCTGTCCGTGAGTGACAGTAACCAATATCACAGTTGAATTATATAGACACGCGTCGCACACATAGAGAAAGAAAAAAGGGGAAAACAAATGTTTAATTCCTCCTCTTACTCCTTTTCCTCGGAGGAAGGGGAAAAAACAACTTATCAACTCGGGCATTTTGGAGTAGACACGTGTTATGCAATTCGATGCATCGATGTATCGATTTTTTGGTTAAAGCCCTAAGTTACACTGCTGTCTATATTAACCCAGACAGGTGCGGCGAATAACTAATTAATCTTATGCCGCGCTATTTCGTTTCCAAAATGCTATACGGGATAATAGGTTATTGATGATGTTACACTGTGGGGGAATTGGACATAATTGGGGGGGTCGCTGCGCTCAAATACGTTGCCGTTATGATGTGCAGTGCTTCAAAATAAATAGCGAGGTGACGCATCTAAGGCAAGATAGACAGCAAGACAGTCAGCTTACTTTTTCTTTTTTTCCAATTTCCATCATGATCATCATCTCCTCCTTCCTCCCGCAGCATCGGAGAGGATTTTAAATGTCTTGATCGTGTTTCTGGCACTGTAGGCCTATAGTCGCCATCTGAACCACAACCACACGTTTATGCTGTGCTACTGAACACGTGTGCCGTTGTCTGGACTGAACGGCTTGGAGCGGGCTGGAGCGGAGGATAATTCCCGCTCCAGAGCGCACTCCGACCCATTTGAAAACGCGCTCAGCGCTCACTTAAAAATCCACCCGCTCCGCTCGCGCTCCGCTCACGATCTCTGGTGGGATAATGTGAGTAAAATACAGACCTTAGAATAAAGCTAACCTGGGGGGTGTGTGTGTGTGGGGGGGGGGAATAAAGGTAGATGGATAGCAGGGTTGCCAACATTTGAAAAATGTCAAGAGTGAGAAGCAAGTGTCTTAATGCGTCTGGCCAAAAATGTGTTTTTTTTTTGGTGGAATTAGCCTATTTTAAACATTGATTTGTAATGTTTAAGACTGATGTCTTCACCTGCCTGCCAGCTGTTCTTCATGCAATGTCAGCCTCGTTGTGCCCTCTCTGGTTAGTGTATACCATGGGGACACCAGCCACACATCTATTTTCCTGGCTTCATAATAGACAACCATTCCCAGTTTTGGCCACAAATTGGACCTTTGACCCTTGCTAAATGCCACAAACTCCACAATCAAACTGAGTCTCTATGAGAAGACTTAAACAACACTTCAAGGAACAGTCACTCCTTTGGGGTCCAGTGGCTGTCGTAAGAAGGTGGTGGTCACTGGTCACACATTGACAGCTTCTATAACAAGACTGAAGCACCGTCAGCTGCTTTTAAACTTGCATTATCAGAACAGAAATCCCAATATTCTAAAATGTTAAATAAATATTCCTACTATGGCAAAGCTACCAATCCATGCTTATTTTTCTTTTCCCTTTTAAACACACACACACACACAATGACTCAGTTATTGCACGTTTATTAACATGCATGTATAATGCATGCAATGTATAAATGAACTCCTTAAAGTGCTTAAAATGAAATTTGAACACATTCAATCAAGACTTGAATGAAAACAACAACAAAAGTCATTTGGTGCTCACATGAGTGCAAACATTAGTGCAAACTTTTAGGTCTGACCTAAGATTTCTGAAAAACTTGAAATATTTATGTATCACATCCAAAAATAATTATGGGATACTGTACATACTGTACAGAATCCAAATATGGATTCCCGGCCTGAAAGGGTTAACAGAGAGGTATATAGATCCCCATATAGGGGCATATTGCATCATCTTAGCATCAATGCTAAAAACAGTCAAACTGTTGTGTGTGCCCTGTTATAGCCACTAGTGGCCTTCTTTGAAGCTTTGATGATGGCCTGTGGGGGCTCCCACTTGTAGCATGGCTCCAGATTAGCCATTTTTATGGCCATAACTGATGAGAGGGTTCCGTCTAGGGCCAACCTGTTCCTGGTTGTGGTTTTGTTCAACCCCACCACTGAAAACACCCTCTCTGCGTCAGCATTGGAGTGGGGAAGAATCAGGACCAACTTTGCAATAGTGGCCAGCCTTGGAAACATTCTAGCCCCAGTCACCTTTAAAAAACATAAAATTTGGCAGTTCACTTTTTCAAATCATCATGACATCTTTCATGAAGTAATGTGAACTGTGATTTTAAACATAAGGCGGGATTAGGAATAATTATTACCTTGTGTTTTTTTGTTGCCATCTCAGCCCAGAAGCTGTCCAGGTCCATGGGATCCTCTGGGTGCTGCAGCACGGTGGTCTGGTAGTCCAGAAACTCATTTGACAGTTGGTCATGTTCTTGTGGCCCATGGTAGGGAAGCAGGCGGGGGTATCTAATGAACAGAACAAAGAAGAGTGAATAAATAAATGCATCTAAATATAAACAAACATTTTAAACCAAGAAGCAGAAATGTCTTCGAAATACATACCTCTCAACAAAGTAAAGCGCATCCTCCACAGAACAGTCCAACTTCTGGCGAACATCAACAAACTTCGCGTGTTGCAGAACGGGCTCTCTGAGGGGTAGCTTTTTGGTGGCGTAGTCAACAGCCTTGATGAGAAATGACAGAACCGCAGCATGGAACTTGTCCACTTGTTGTGGCGTGACGTCTCCCTGTTCAATCAGTTTGTTGAGCTTTGCTCTAGTGGTAAAGCCAACATTGAGTTTTCTTCCTGTTGAAAATAAGTAAACAGAATCATAGTATGATTCAGGTAAAGGGACGTAATGAAGTGCTACCTATAATACCTATAAAGAGCAGTGTTGGGACATGTGCACTACGTAACTCAATATATTACCAAAATGCAGTAACTTGTAATATAAATATATTACTTAACAACAATCAAATACATTACACTTTTTTTTCTGCATTACTGTCAATATTACTTTCTGTCAATCTGTCTCGTTGGAAATTTTCTTGACAACTGCAGAAGTTAAATAATTAATTACTTATTTTCTATAATTTGTCAAATTTATTCAGGAGGACGTTTTTTTCAAATTGATTTCATATGCATTTGGTCAGATAGCCAAGTGCGCTTTATTTATTGTAGCTATGCCACTGGCCTACACAATATTTGATTAATAGTGACACTAAATATTTAATTATATATTTTGTACAACATTTTTCTTTTAAGTAATATGTAATAGTAATACTAATATATTACACTTGCTCAGACAGCAATATTGTAATACAATATATTGCTTTAAAATGAAGGTAATAAGTAATACATTAACAAGGTATAGTAATATTCCCAACACTGATAAAGAGTAACCTTATGACATGTTTGTTACTGTAGTCTAATCTCACTTATATAAAACTGTACGGATTCATTATGTCCCTTTATCATCTATTAAATAAATAATCCTGAGAGAAAATTAATTTCAGCATTTACATCCATGGCTGCCCTGGTCATGTGGTGCACAACACAAGCTGAGCTTTTTGGAAGTGAGTGTCTAATAACTAGATCAGGGGTCGCAATCTGTGGGAAACTGACCTGGCAAATGGTCTGCCCTCTCTTTAAATTTGATGTTCCAGGGATCTTCGTGGCGCTGGACTGCTGCAGGCACCATGAATCTAGAGCAAAGTCTCTGGATGAAGGTTCTCATCTAAAAAGACAAAATAACATCATACATCCATATACTGTACTGCTATATGACTGCTATGCTAAAAAAAAAAGGAATCCAAAAGCAGCAACATATTCCACCTATGTTTTACCTCATCATGCAGTAAGAAGACACACGGCTTTTCCCTCTGGAATAGAAGGTTGAGCGTTGTAAACACTGGAATAATGGACTGATAGAATAGGAGGTAGACCTCTGTCATGCGGTCACTGAAGGCTTGCTTCAGCCTTGTGAACCTCAGCTGTGTCTCATCTATGAGTGAAAGCAAACACGATCGTCCATATCACAAGTATACAGTTAACAGTCATTTGTTAGTGCCTGTATGATGATGGATACATACCTGCAGAGTTAAAGTAGCTGGCCAAAGGTTCGTACATCCTCAGAACTCGCGTCACACAGGCCTCCAGGCTTAACCAGCGGATTGAAACGTGCTGCAGGATCTCCATATACTCTGCTTCGTGGAGCTCACAGAATTCTGTGGAAAACATAATTTTAAGCATTCAAACCACACATTGTAATTCAACTGAATAGATTTTGTGTCTCAATAACAAGAATAAATTATCTCACCGGTCAAGTAACCTTTACGGTTTGTGCTGGCCTTAAACCAGAAGGCCACATCAACGATCAGGTCCTCCACATCGAATTTGGATACCTACAAAACAGTAAACATAATCAAAATAATCATATTTGAACTGGGGCAGAGTATATGGAGATCCTGCATCCATCCATCCATCCTGCAACCTCTGGCCAGTTACTTTAAATTTGCAGGTATGTATCCATCTCATCATGCAGCCACTAACAAATGACATATATATGTGAATATATATGACATCATTCAACCTTCACCTCCAGAAGGTGAAGTCGTGCATCTTCTTATTGCATCATGAGATTTAGCATAGCAGTACATACTGTATATGGAAATGATATTTCTGAATTGCTGTTTTTTAGATGACCAGCTTCATCCTCAAGCTTTGCTCCCGATTCACGGTGCTTGCAGAGCTTGCAACACATTCAAAGACAAGGCAGGCCACTCACCTCCAAAAAGCCAAGCCCGGCTTTTTTGGCGGTGTTGTGCACCACATGACAAGGGCAGCCATGGATGTAGATGTTGGGATTCTCTCTCAGGACTCTGGAGGCGATTGAGTTGTGTACTCCAGTGTTGACGGCAGCATTGTCTATTGAGAGAGCAATGCAGTTATGCCACGGAATTCCCTTTTCTTCCAAAACGGTGTTGATCTTTGTGAAGATAACTTCGGCTGTTCCGCAGTGAGTCCCACTTGTAGTGCACATGTTAAGGAACCGGTGAACCACTCTGTGTCCATCAAAGACCTTTACGGTCAAAGGATTCATCTTCTCCCGTCCTGCAATGACAGCATATAAGACCACTTAATACCCCCCTTTCTTTTTAGGTATACCAGAGTGGAGTACAAAAACATACAATATAATACCTGTGTCATTGGAGCCATCGGTTATGAGCGTATATGGTCCCTCCTTCATTTTCACAACCAGCTCTTCAAGGAAATGGGGTGCCAAAGCCCCATTTACAATGTTAGTTGCTTTGGTCCTGGCACACCTACAGTTTAAAGTGTATCTATTTAGGAGGCACGCTTAACCAGAGCAACTTAATCAGCAAGGCAAACGCATAGATAGAATGCAGAGACATCAAAACATACGCATAATTTTGGGCTGTCTGTGAGTCTTTGAAACACTCTTTCAGGTTAGGCCCCAGATGGTCAGAAAAAGCCATGGGCAGATTATGGCAGACCAGTGCTGCAGTCATTTTCACCTCTGCCCTCCTTGTCTGCAAGACAAAGTCATTAGTCATAAGTTAACATATGAAATGATAGACATTAAACTTACTTGGATATGCATTTCACACATACTGTATAGCTTACCTTTGCCTCCTGAACGTTCATCCCTGAGACAGAGGGAACTGGCACCGTGAAGCTGTCCATTCTAGCTGTGGACTCGATTGCCCGCTGTTTCTCCTGGTGGAATTTAGAATTTACATGCCGAGAGACATCAGTCCTTCCCTGGTGAGAGCAGGAGTTTTCCATGCGGCACACAGTGCACCAATAATGAGTGTTTAGCGTGCCCTTTTTAATAAAGGGCCACTCATGGGTCCACTCCTCCTTGAAGTGGCATCTGTCGATAAAGAAAATTATTTTGATATTTTGGAGCATGCTCATTGCTCACAGGCATTGAAAAGTCACAAAGTGCTTTCTTTGCAGGTTTCAAGTGCACACAAAAAGCTTATCAAGCCCACCTGTATGTTGCGGCTCCACGCCGAGCAGTGCTTTTTCGCTTTTCTAGCGGTCTGTGTTGTTCCAAATCTTGTTCTGATAATCAATACACTTTTTCATCACCATTTATACAGCTACAAGTAAAAAATATGCTGCCTTATCAACACAATAAAATATGGCGTAATTATTATGTAGGGCCGGTACCTATTGGATGTTCTGGTTGTTGGGCATCTTGCTGTCCTGAATCATGTTCTGGCTGTTGGGCATCTTGCTGTTCTGAATCATGCTCTAGATGTAAGAAAATAAAGCATCATCAGTAGCATCAACAACAGTACAAGACAATTGAAAAAGTGCAAAACAATCTACCGTCTATCCATTACAGTCATAGATCATACCTTCTGAATCAGAATCTGAGCTTAAGTGTACTGCCTGCTCATCTGGCTGTTCTGTTTAACAAGAAGAGGTCTCATCAATACAGTATGCATTTCTATAGAAGCAGTATCAAAATTAAGTACAAATAACACAGAACCACTGTCATGTTCAGATACTGTACCTTCTGTCTGAGCGGCTCTTTTCTTTGTTTGTTTTTTTGAAAAATAAAACATAAGGCCTCTTTTCTGGCCTGCTGATGGGCCAGCATTGCCTTTTGAGGGCATATTTAAAACTCTGTGGATTGAAATAGTTAATTTAGCAATTAGTCAATATAGGCCGTTGGTTTATGGGGTATTTCACTTAAAAAAAAAAAAAAAAAAAAAAAAAAAAAGCTTTTGGTCATTATGTGGTCTACTCAGTCTCATGTGAACACCCCAGACAGTTACAAGTTACTCCATTCTCTATTTAGATATTTGATGTTCATTTTAGCTGCCCCGCCCCCTTCCTATACAAACTGGAAACTTCATTTTAACCAACATAGATTCATCAAAAACACCCAATTATTTTTTTTGTAACTCATTGTCCTCCTAATACCTGAGAAGACCGTGGAATTTCATTTACTAACAGCTGAGAGGCATGTAAGTCACAAGCTAGCTAAAGGAGTGTGGCCTACCTGTTCCAGCTAGTAGGCTGCTGAGTTGCTTCTTAGTTCTTGGGTCTTCTTAATTACTACTACCCAAAACACAGAGAAAACTCAGAAAAGCTGCTGATAACCATGATGGAAACCTAACAGCAATGATGTACGTTTGTCAAAATCAAAACATTAATTGCCATGATTCATGCATATTTGTAATGTAATCCATTAATAATAATTAAGTTGAATTTTACCTCACGTAACACGGTAACAGGTCTTCATTCAGCAGCTGTTTTCTTTTTCCAATCATTGCAGGTTTGCGCAGCTAAAGCCTTTATACAAAGTTGCGACAACTCATTCATTCATGGGGCCAATCCAAATGGCGCTTATGGAGGCTCGTTTACATAGACTTGTAAGTAGAATGGGGACAACGAATAGGGACAACCCATAAAACTCTATGGGAAAACTAGAGCTTTTTCTGACACCAGCCCTTAATGCCTCAACGGCGCGACTCTTCTAGCGCAATTCTATTGGCTCTGGTCTGGTCTCGGTGTTGCCAGATTTCGAGTGAGAAACCAGCAAACATGTACAGAAACTTGCCCATTAGACATTATAGACACCGCAAACACAGAGGCGCTTACAATAAGGCAGATTTTTCAATATCAGTTGTACACGGAAAAAAAAAAAATCACCACGCTCCTACAGTGCGTGAGTGATGGGACATGTGACGTGTGACCGTGTGAATGACGTCAAATGCGTTATTCTCACACTCAATGCGTGGTTGTTGACATCTTTGATGGATAGCCTAACTTCATTTAAACATGTTTAATAACTTTAGTTTAAACAGATGTAAATAACTTTATTTAAACATTTTCAATAACTTTATTTAAACATTTTAATAACTTTATTTAAACAGATGTAATAACTTTATTTAAACATTTTTAATAACTTCATTTAAACATTTTAATAACTTCATTTAAACAGATGTAATAACTTTATTTAAACATTTTTAATAACTTTATCTAGGCATATATAATAACTTTATTTATTCTATTTGGGGCAGCTGTGGCTCAGGAGGTAGAGCAGGTCGTCCAATGATCCACGGGTCGGCGGTTCGAATCCCGGCTCCTCCTGTCTATGTGTCAAAGTGTCCTTGGGCAAGACACTGAACCCCAAACTGCCTCCAATGAGTTGGTTGGTGTTCAGCTTGTTGCCACCATTGATGTGTGAATGTGTGAAGTTTAGAACGCTGAGCGATGACTGTTTGCCGCTCTACTTCACAATGTATGAATGAATGGACCGTTGTAAAGCAGTTTGAGCACTTGGAAGAACGCTATAAAAATGCAATCCATTATAAAAATGCAATCCATTATAAAAATGCAATCCATTATAAAAATGCAATCCATTATAAAAATGCAATGCATTAAACAGATATAATATTTATTTAAACAGGTTCTATGATGCCAACGACAGAGAGGTCACTCCAGAGGTCACAGAGGTCACAGAGTTCATGGAGTCTTTGCTGTCACAATGTTCTGAGGAGAACAGTTACCTGGTCCTGAGGGTAAACACACACGCACACACACACACGCACACGCACACACACACACACACACACGCACGCACGCACGCACGCACGCACACACACACACACACACACACACACACACACACACACACACTCTGCTGTCACAATGTTCTGAGGAGAACAGTTACCTGGTTCTACGGGTACACACACACACACACACACACACACACACACACACACACACACACACACACACACACACACACTCTGCTGTCACAATGTTCTGAGGAGAACAGTTACCTGGTTCTACGGGTACACACACACACACACACGCACGCACGCACGCACGCACGCGCGCACGCACGCACGCACGCACACACACACACACACACACACACACACACACACACACACAGATATTTTGGGTTTCATTGTTAGACATTATCGGTTCATTCATAGTGTAGAATTTTGGTGATCACTGCGATAATTTCTGCTGCTTTTATGTTTATTTCCTATTCTACTGATATCATTGTATTTATCAGTGGATTCTCCTCTTGCCCGTCACTGTGGTGTGTTGTGGGTTTTCTTTTCATTTTTTTTTACCTCTCCAACCGTTAAAAAAAAGCAGCTGGTGATTTGTTTCCTAATAACTGACCTCGGCTGAACCTGGTCAGTTATGAGGAAACAAATCACCTGTTCGAAGGTGTTATCCCTTACATAATCGGCAGGAATTGGGAGAGGGATCATCCGAACTCAAACCTGAGGGGTGTGTGTGTGTGTGTGTGTGTGTGTGTGTGTGTGTGTGTGTGTGTGTGTGTGTGTGTGTGTGTGTGTGTGTGTGTGTGTGTGTGTGTGTGTGTGTACAGGTCATAGGGGTCATGGGGTCAGCCTTACAGCACACGGCTGATGGAGAGCTCAGTCCTTTGGTCAACTCTCTGCTTCAATGTGCCAAAAACACTGAGGCTCCAAAACTCAACCAGAAAGCTGCTGTCCAGGCCTTTAGAACCATGGAGATACATGACAAGGTAAGAATCTACCTTAGGAACCATGGAGATACATGACAAGGTAATAATTTACCTTAGAACCATGGAGATACATGACAAGGTAAGAATCTACCTTAGGAACCATGGAGATACATGACAAGGTAATAATTTACCTTAGGAACCATGGAGATACACGACAAGGTAATAATTTACCTTAGGAACCATGGAGATACATGACAAGGTAAGAATCTACCTTAGAACCATGGAGATACATGACAAGGTAAGAATTTACCTTAGAACCATGGAGATACATGACAAGGTAAGAATTTACCTTAGGAACCATGGAGATACATGACAAGGTAAGAATTTACCTTAGAACCATGGAGATACATGACAAGGTAAGAATTTACCTTAGGAACCATGGAGATACATGACAAGGTAAGAATTTACCTTAGGAACCATGGAGATACATGACAAGGTAAGAATCTACCTTAGGAACCATGGAGATACATGACAAGGTAAGAATTTACCTTAGGAACCATGGAGATACATGACAAGGTAAGAATCTACCTTAGAACCATGGAGATACATGACAAGGTAATAATTTACCTTAGGAACCATGGAGATACATGACAAGGTAAGAATTTACCTTATGCAGATATACATGAAAGGTAATTGTTACGGCCCAAAAGTACTAAATGCGTATATTTATTGATATTCTCTATATAATAAACATTAGTTGGCATTTATATTTTATTATTAAGTTGGCTCAAGTTAATCAACAAAGCTAAAACCAGATCTCTACCACAAAACCTCCAAAAGCTGTTTCAGAACAGAGAATCTGAGAGGAATCTGCATGTTTGAACAAACAGCCGTCAAAGGAATTAAAACTCACGTCATGGAATGTTTTCAAACACAAAAGAAATAAAATAGATAGATATAAATTAGAAGAATAAATCATAATAATGTATTATAATGTGACATAACATAATGTATTTCTAGTTATACTGTAATATAACCTAATAACATGATATAATATCGTAGAACAGTAGATGATATATTTATATCTAAGATTTATAACGGACATTAGTGCTGTAATGTAGTTATTCTTAGCCAGGATCATTGTTGTTGCTGTTTTTATTGCCGTAAATACTTTTGTTATTATTATTATGAGGAGTTATACAAAGGTGTGAGACATGATAAGTTTCAAGTAAACTTTTTCCTACTCCTTTTTTTTGAACAAATATAAGTTAGGAATTATGAGAATCCTAGAATTATTATTCATTGATTATTATCTTCAGTCTTTCTCTGAATGGTTCCATCATGTTTATTTGTAATTTTCCTTTTAATCTAATTTTCCTTTTTTCCATTGTTCTTATATTTTAACCTGTTTGAAATAAATAAATAAATGAAACAAAATGAATGAAATGAATGTGTGGTTCCATAGATAATGTTCTGTGTTCTGTGTGGTTCCACAGGTTGCTCCTGGGCTGATGGAGGTCTTCAGAGACCCCCAGGGGTCCGTAGACAAGCGAGTGGCAGCCTACCTGGTCCTGATGAAGAGTCCTAGCCGGTCTCTAGTCCAGGACTTGGTCCAGTCTCTGAAGGACATGGAAGACCTTTACCCTGAGAGATACCTGGTCAGCTTCATCATCAGCCACATGTCCAACATCATGGAGTCCACCGAGCCCCAGCTAGAGGAGTGAGTACCCTAACACAGTGGTCCAGGGACCCCCAGCTAGATGGTCATCATGGAGTCCACCGAGCCCCAGCTAGAGGAGTGAGTACCCTAACACAGTGGTCCAGGGACCACCAGTACCCTAACCCATCATCAGTCACATGTCCAACATCATGGAGTCCACCGAGCCCCAGCTAGAGGAGTGAGTACCCTAACACAGTGGTCCAGGGACCCCCAGCTAGAGGAGTGAGTACCCTAACACAGTGGTCCAGGGACCCCCAGCTAGAGGAGTGAGTACCCTAACCCCCAGCTAGAGGAGTGAGTACCCTAACACAGTGGTCCAGGGACCCCCAGCTAGAGGAGTGAGTACCCTAACACAGTGGTCCAGGGACCCCCAGCTAGAGGAGTGAGTACCCTAACACAGTGGTCCACGGACCCCCAGCTAGAGGAGTGAGTACCCTAACACAGACCCCCAGCTAGAGGAGTGAGTACCCTAACACAGTGGTCCAGGGACCCCCAGCTAGAGGAGTGAGTACCCTAACACAGTGGTCCAGGGACCCCCAGCTAGAGGAGTGAGTACCCTAACACAGTGGTCCAGGGACCCCCAGTGGTCATCATGGAGTCCACCGAGCCCCAGCTAGAGGAGTGAGTACCCTAACACAGTGGTCCAGGGACCCCCAGCTAGAGGAGTGAGTACCCTAACACAGTGGTCCAGGGACCACCAGTGGTCCCTGTGAGGGTCCCAGGTGGTCCAACATCATGGAGTCCTCAGAGCCCCAGCTAGAGGAGTGAGTACCCTAAAACAGTGGTCCAGGGACCACCAGTACCCTAACACAGTCAGCTTCATCATCAGCCACATGTCCAACATCATGGAGTCCACAGAGCCCCAGCTAGAGGAGTGAGTACCCTAACACAGTGGTCCAGGGACCCCCAGTGGTCATCATGGAGTCCACCGAGCCCCAGCTGGAGGAGTGAGTACCCTAACACAGACCCCCAGCTAGAGGAGTGAGTACCCTAACACAGACCCCCAGCTAGAGGAGTGAGTACCCTAACACAGTGGTCCAGGGACCCCCAGCTAGAGGAGTGAGTACCCTAACACAGTGGTCCAGGGACCCCCAGCTAGAGGAGTGAGTACCCTAACACAGTGGTCCAGGGACCCCCAGCTAGAGGAGTGAGTACCCTAACACAGACCCCCAGCTAGAGGAGTGAGTACCCTAACACAGACCCCCAGCTAGAGGAGTGAGTACCCTAACACAGTGGTCCAGGGACCCCCACAGCTAGAGGAGTGAGTACCCTAACACAGTGGGCCAGGGACCCCCAGCTAGAGGAGTGAGTACCCTAACACAGACCCCCAGCTAGAGGAGTGAGTACCCTAACACAGTGGTCCAGGGACCACCAGTACCCTAACACAGTGGTCCAGGGACCACCAGTACCCTAACACAGTGGTCCAGGGACCACCAGTACCCTAACACAGTGGTCCAGGGACCACCAGTACCCTAACACAGTGGTCCAGGGACCACCAGTACCCTAACACAGTGGTCCAGGGACCCCCACCTAGAGGAGTGAGTACCCTAACACAGACCCCCAGCTAGAGGAGTGAGTACCCTAACACAGTGGTCCAGGGACCACCAGCTAGAGGAGTGAGTACCCTAACACAGTGGTCCAGGGACCCCCAGCTAGAGGAGTGAGTACCCTAACACAGTGGTCCAGGGACCACCAGCTAGAGGAGTGAGTACCCTAACACAGACCCCCAGCTAGAGGAGTGAGTACCCTAACACAGTGGTCCAGGGACCACCAGCTAGAGGAGTGAGTACCCTAACACAGTGGTCCAGGGACCACCAGTGGTCCCTGTGAGGGTCCCAGGTGGTCCAACATCATGGAGTCCTCAGAGCCCCAGCTAGAGGAGTGAGTACCCTAACACAGTGGTCCAGGGACCACCAGTGGTCCCTGTGAGGGTCCCAGGTGGTCCAACATCATGGAGTCCTCAGAGCCCCAGCTAGAGGAGTGAGTACCCTAAAACAGTGGTCCAGGGACCACCAGTACCCTAACACAGTCAGCTTCATCATCAGCCACATGTCCAACATCATGGAGTCCACAGAGCCCCAGCTAGAGGAGTGAGTACCCTAACACAGTGGTCCAGGGACCCCCAGTGGTCATCATGGAGTCCACCGAGCCCCAGCTGGAGGAGTGAGTACCCTAACACAGACCCCCAGCTAGAGGAGTGAGTACCCTAACACAGACCCCCAGCTAGAGGAGTGAGTACCCTAACACAGTGGTCCAGGGACCCCCACAGCTAGAGGAGTGAGTACCCTAACACAGTGGTCCAGGGACCCCCAGCTAGAGGAGTGAGTACCCTAACACAGACCCCCAGCTAGAGGAGTGAGTACCCTAACACAGTGGTCCAGGGACCCCCACAGCTAGAGGAGTGAGTACCCTAACACAGACCCCCAGCTAGAGGAGTGAGTACCCTAACACAGTGGTCCAGGGACCCCCACAGCTAGAGGAGTGAGTACCCTAACACAGACCCCCAGCTAGAGGAGTGAGTACCCTAACACAGACCCCCAGCTAGAGGAGTGAGTACCCTAACACAGACCCCCAGCTAGAGGAGTGAGTACCCTAACACAGTGGTCCAGGGACCACCAGCTAGAGGAGTGAGTACCCTAACACAGACCCCCAGCTAGAGGAGTGAGTACCCTAACACAGTGGTCCAGGGACCACCAGCTAGAGGAGTGAGTACCCTAACACAGACCCCCAGCTAGAGGAGTGAGTACCCTAACACAGTGGTCCAGTATCTAGAAAAAGCATGGGATCTGAGGAAAAGATCAATATACAGCCAGGTCTGAGAGATACTGGATACTGTATAGGATAGAGGCACTGAGAGATACTGGATACTGTATAGGATAGAGGCCAGGTCTGAGAGATACTGTATACTGTATAGGATAGAGGCACTGAGAGATACTGGATACTGTATAGGATAGAGGCCAGGTCTGAGAGATACTGGATACTGTATAGGATAGAGGCCAGGTCTGAGAGATACTGGATACTGTATAGGATAGAGGCCAGGTCTGAGAGATACTGGATACTGTATAGGATAGAGGCACTGAGAGATACTGGATACTGTATAGGATAGAGGCCAGGTCTGAGAGATACTGGATACTGTATAGGATAGAGGCCAGGTCTGACAGATACTGGATACTGTACAGGATAGAGGCCAGGTCTGAGAGATACTGGATACTGTATAGGATAGAGGCCAGGTCTGAGAGATACTGGATACTGTATAGGATAGAGGCACTGAGAGATACTGGATACTGTACAGGATAGAGGCACTGAGAGATACTGGATACTGTATAGGATAGAGGCCAGGTCTGAGAGATACTGGATACTGTATAGGATAGAGGCCAGGTCTGAGAGATACTGGATACTGTATAGGATAGAGGCACTGAGAGATACTGGATACTGTACAGGATAGAGGCACTGAGAGATACTGGATACTGTACAGGATAGAGGCACTGAGAGATACTGGATACTGTATAGGATAGAGGCACTGAGAGATACTGGATACTGTACAGGATAGAGGCACTGAGAGATACTGGATACTGTATAGGATAGAGGCACTGAGAGATACTGGATACTGTATAGGATAGAGGCACTGAGAGATACTGGATACTGTATAGGATAGAGGCACTGAGAGATACTGGATACTGTATAGGATAGAGGCACTGAGAGATACTGGATACTGTATAGGATAGAGGCACTGAGAGATACTGGATACTGTATAGGATAGAGGCACTGAGAGATACTGGATACTGTATAGGATAGAGGCACTGAGAGATACTGGATACTGTATAGGATAGAGGCACTGAGAGATACTGGATACTGTATAGGATAGAGGCCAGGTCTGAGAGATACTGGATACTGTATAGGATAGAGGCACTGAGAGATACTGGATACTGTACAGGATAGAGGCCAGGTCTGAGAGATACTGGATACTGTATAGGGTAGATCAATATACAGCCAGGTCTGAGAGATACTGTATACTGTATAGGATAGAGGCCAGGTCTGACAGATACTGGATACTGTACAGGATAGAGGCCAGGTCTGAGAGATACTGGATACTGTACAGGATAGAGGCCAGGTCTGACAGATACTGGATACTGTATAGGATAGAGGCCAGGTCTGAGAGATACTGGATACTGTATAGGATAGAGGCCAGGTCTGACAGATACTGGATACTGTACAGGATAGAGGCCAGGTCTGAGAGATACTGGATACTGTATAGGATAGAGGCCAGGTCTGAGAGATACTGGATACTGTATAGGATAGAGGCCAGGTCTGAGAGATACTGGATACTGTATAGGATAGAGGCCAGGTCTGAGAGATACTGGATACTGTATAGGATAGAGGCACTGAGAGATACTGGATACTGTATAGGATAGAGGCACTGAGAGATACTGGATACTGTATAGGATAGAGGCCAGGTCTGAGAGATACTGGATACTGTATAGGATAGAGGCACTGAGAGATACTGGATACTGTATAGGATAGAGGCAGTGTTGTTGCTCTCGTCTTATGTTATGTTTTTGTTTTGTTGTATTTTTCCAAATTGAATGTGATCGGCACTGCCGGAAAAAATATGTTTATATGTAACATGTGATGTTTGTACTCTGTATGAAAAGGTGTCATATAATCCCATAAGGGATGGGCCACAAGGTGGCACCACACTTAAATAAACTCATTCATTCATTCACCAGTGGTCCCTGAGACGGTCCCAGGTGGTCTCCAGGTTAAATGATGCCCTAACCCAGTGCTCCGGGGACCACCAGTGGTCCCTGAGACGGTCCCAGGTGGTCTCCAGGTTAAATGAAGCCCTAACCCAGTGCTCCGGGGACCACCAGTGGTCCCTGAGACGGTCCCAGGTGGTCTCCAGGTTAAATGACGGAAAGTTGTTTCACCAGATGTAACTCTTTGAGAGCGTAAACATGAAACCAAATGGACCCTTGTGGGTCCATTTGGTTTCATGTTTACGCTCTCAAGAGTTAAAATATTCATCATGTGAATTATCCCAAGTCTACACAACTAGAGAATGTAGAAGATTAATGGTCATTTTGATCTGTATGTTGGACTGTTTGGTTTCCCAAATCCAGCCTGGAATTGTGGACAAAAGCAAAATAAATCTTTAGTTTTGGTGTCTGTTCTGTTGGGGGTGAAAATGTAAAGTTAATATAAAATCCAGTAGTATTTAGTAGTATTAGTATAGTATTTATTTGTAAAGTGAAACATATATAAAACATATACTTTTGTGATTTATAACAATTAGGACCTTATATGACATTCCAAAAATATATAAGATCCATAGTATTTTTCTTGTAAAGTGTATTGTATGAAGGTGACACTTTGAAGAGTTTTCATATGCGTTTTTTTCCATAATTATTATGGTATCCTGCTAAAAGCTACTGTTTAAAGGTAGTGGCGCCACCTAGTGGACGATAGCTGTAACAATCCATAGATTATCCATACAGTTCTATAGGCTGCAGGTATCTGCTCATATAGTCCAGACATTATGGTATCTGCTCATATAGTCCAGACATTATGGTCATATCTGCTCATATAGTCCAGACATTATGGTCATATCTGCTCATATAGTCCAGACATTATGGTCATATCTGCTCATATAGTCCAGACATTATGGTCATATCTGCTCATATAGTCCAGACATTATGGTAGTCTTCATGTTTGAATTAGGCCCCGGCTACACAAGGAAAATATCCGTTCTTTTCCTTCTCCGTTGAAAAAAAAACTCCTGTCCACACGACAAAGATATCCGTGTCCACACATGCAACCCAAACGGACATTTTGGACTCCAACACGTATGCCAGGCCAGTAGGTGGCGATAAGAAATATTTAGCGCAACAGAAAAATAAGCTTGTGAGTTGGTTTCCATGGTTACCCAAATAAATTCTCCACCTAACCTGCTAGTAGTAAGGGATTATGTTATTGGAGCACAAAAAAATCATCACCCTCCCTATGAATTAAAAAAACAATAAAAGTCCCCTCCACAACAGTCTTGTTTTTATTTAAATATGCTATTCAATAACATTTTGCCTTTTAGTCCCATTTAGTCTTTTTTAATTCCTTTTTGTTGTTCTACTCTTAGTCGACTAAATGTCTTTTGTTATAGTTGACAAAAACAACTAAACAAATATGCAGCTTATACAGTTAGAGTTGCACTTTAATACTCTAGTCTGTTGCACTACGTCACTTACTGTTTCTTGTATTGTTTGTATTTGTCATTTTTCTTATTGCACTGTCTATTGTCTTATTGCACTGTCTATTGTCTTATTGCACTGTCTATTGTCTTATTGCACTGTCTATTGTCTTATAGCACTGTCTATTGTCTTATTGCACTGTCTATTGTCTTATTGCACTGTCTATTGTCTTATTGCACTGTCTATTGTCTTATTGCACTGTCTATTGTCTTATTACACTGTCTATTGTCTTATTGCACTGTGGAACAATGGAAACGTTATTTCATCCCTGTATATGTCCTGACATACACTGGAGTGACAATAAAGAACCTTGAACCTTGAACCTTGTCTTCCAGATTGAGAAGCTACATCTCAGACTCCTCCTTCCTGGAGTCTTATGGAGGCTCTGACACCTCTGGTCTCTCAGAGAACCTCCGTTTGGACTCCCAGTTTGGTTCAGTCAGAGGAAACGCCGTCTTTGACCACAACAACCTTCTGCCCAAAGAGCTGCTGCTGGAGACAACCCTGAAGGCCTTGGACTACACCACAGAGGTCTTTGAGGTCAGTGCTCTGGTCTGGACTACACCACAGAGGTCTTTGAGGTCAGTGCTCTGGTCTGGACTACACCACAGAGGTCTTTGAGGTCTGGACTACACCACAGAGGTCTTTGAGGTCAGTGTTCTGGTCTGGACTACACCACAGAGGTCTTTGAGGTCAGTGCTCTGGTCTGGACTACACCACAGAGGTCTTTGAGGTCAGTGCTCTGGTCTGGGGACCACCAGCGGTCCCTGAGAGGGTTCCTGGTGGTCCCCATGCAGGCTAAATGATGGAAAGTTGGTTAACCAGATGTAACTCTTTGAGAGTGTAAACATGAAACCAAATGGACCCTTGCGGGTCCATTTGGTTTCATGTTTACACTCTCAAGAGTTAAAATATTCATCATGTGAATTATCCCAAGTCTACACAACTAGAGAATGTAGAAGATTAATGGTCATTTTGATCTGTATGTTGGACTGTTTGGTTTCCCCAAATCCAGCCTGGAATTGTGGACAAAAGCAAAATAAATCTTTTGGGCAAAAGCAAAAATAAATCAAAATGAATCTTTAGAGACGGATACCAAATGTGTTTTGGTGTGGAATTGTCCTTTAAGTCCTTCAGGGTGATTGGGAGAGAGAAGAAAATGAAACCAAATGGACCCTTGCGGGTCCATTTGGTTTCATTTTTACACTCTCAAGAGTTAAAATATTCATCATCTGAATTAGCCCAAGTCTACACAACTAGAAGATTGACAAAAGCAAAAGAAATCTTTAGTTTTGGGATCTGTGGGGCTTAAAATGTCCTCAATAGGTGGTCCGTGGCTCAAATGCTGAATAAAAGGTTGAAAACCACTGACATAATGTATAACATCATCACAGGTTCAGTCTAACAGCAAGCAAAAGGAAAATAATATCTCTTGGTCTGATGATGATCGTTTGATATCAATGTCCACCGTTACTCTCAAATGGTTACAGTCATGAATAAAAATCCATTACACCAGTGGTTTTCAACCTTTTTCATACCAGGGCCCACTATTTATTCAGCATTTGAGCCACAGAGGACCACCATTTGATGACATTTTAGCCCCACAGACCCCAAAACTAAAGATTTATTTTGCTTTTTGTCCACAATTCCAGGCTGGATTTGGGAAACAAAGCAGTCAAACATACAGATCCCACTGGTGGTCCCTGGACCACCGGTTGAAAACAAAACAAACAAACAAACAAACAAAAAAAAAAACATCAGAAAAAAGGAAAAGACTAACATTTATGTTTTCTATTTTGAACACATAACATTTAAGTGATAAAACATCACACCAGTAGGTGGCAGTAAAACATCAAGTCTACACAACTAGAGAATGTAGAACAGCATTTAAGCCACGGACCACCAATTGAGGATATTCTTAGACCCACAGACCCCAAAACTAAAGATTTCTTTTGCTTCTGTACATGACCATTGATCTTCTAGTTGTGTAGACTTAGAGAGTGGAAAAATGAAACCAAATGGACCCGCAAGGGTCCATTTGGTTTCATTTTTTACGTTCTCAAAGAGTTACATCTGTTTAACCAGCTTAGCTGGGGACCACCTGGAACCCTCTCAGGGACCACTGGTGGTCCCCGGACCACCTGTTGAAAACCCCTGATGTAGAAGATTAATGGACATTTTGATCTGTATGTTGGACTGTTTAATTTTGGGCTCTGTGGGGGTTAAAAATGTCATCAAATGGTGGTCCATGCCCTACAATTCTGAGTAAATGGTGGGCCCTAGTATCAAAAGGTTGAATCCAGTGTATTATATGATTATATTGACATTGTAATGAATGAGCCTGGATGCAAGGTGTCTGATCAACAGGTCTGAGTTGTGGTTGTAGAACTCTTATTTCTAACTCCTCTGGTCGAGGGTTTGAATCCCATCGTGGTGGTTAGTTAGGGTTTAAAGTGTTCTTTATAACTCCCCAGGTGGGCCTGGAGCTCGAGGGTTTGAATCCCAGGGTTTAATGTGTACTTTGTAGCTGCCCAGGTGGGCCTGGAGCTCGAGGGTTTGAATCCCAGGGTTGAATGTGTTCTTTCTAACTCCCCAGGTTGGCTTGGAGCTCGAGGGTTTGAATCCCACCCTGGAGGCGGTGTTCGGGGATCAGGGCTTCTTCCCTGACGCTGTGTCGCGCGCCGTTTACTGGGCCAATCAGAATGCTCCTGACTCACTGAAGAAAGTCCTGGAGCGAATCACAGGCCAGAGTGAGAGACGCAAGAGACAGGTGAGAACCAATCACAGCACAGGAGGGAGGAGTCAGTCACAGGGGCGGATCTAGGCATGGGCATGGGGGGGCAATGCCCCCCTAAATACCCAGTCTGCCCCCCCAAACACGATGCCATGCAAAACAGCCCAAGATATTTCAAATTAAAGTGCTTCTATTTAAAATGATGTGAAACACTACTACTGCTACTAACTAACTACAGCTGTGTCACCACTAAACCAACAGCATTTCATCATTGAAAACAGAAAACTCTCAGCAGCCATCATGTCTTGGTTTTTCATTATGCACGGAACAGCTACTTCTCCATTCATTCTCGTTTAGTTGCTGAATGTGTGTGTGTACGTGTGCGTGCGTGCGCGCGCGTGTGTGTGTGTGTGTGTGTGTGTGTGTCTGTGTGTGTGTGTGTGTGTCTGTGTGTGTGTGTGTGTGTGTCTGTGTGTCTGTGTGTCAAACCATCCATGTTTCAACTCTGTACCGAACACATCCAGATGTTATTGTTGTTGATGAAGAGAGCAGATCAGTTTCCGTTCTTGAAGTGTCCTAATGGCGCCTTTGACTCTAGCCTAGAGGAATCCTTTATGACCAAAGTCATTAAATACCAGCCGCTTCTACAGACCATCATAGAGCTAGGCTATAGGTGCAATCTATTTGTGTTTATCTTTGGCAGCCTAGGACATGTACACAGGTTGGTTGTCAGAGTCTAGGACATGTACACAGGTTGGTTGTCAGAGTCTAGGACATGTACAGGTTGGTTGTCAGAGTCTAGGACATGTACACAGGTTGGTTGTCAGAGTTTAGGACATGTACACAGGTTGGTTGTCAGAGTCTAGGACTCTGACAACCAACCTGTGACAACCAACCTTCTTACTTCGCAAGAAGGCGGCGCGGGGCTTAGTCGCTGTCAGGCTGCTCTCGCTGTCAGTCGCTGTCAGGCTGCTCTGTCTTTCCACGGCCTAGCGGCCTTTTAACTTTTTATTTTTCATTTTAAAGTTTATCTTAAACATGCTGCTCTACCGAGCCAGTGTTTTATAGACCGCCAACGATTGTTTTATGGTTCGCCGGCTTACCCTACTCGCCAAGCCGCAAGGCAGCTAGCCTGCTACGCTACAAACTCCCACTACTCAACGGCGTGGACCCAACCCAAGAGTGTGCTTACCTGAGAGGCGACTCAACCGCAGCGGACCCCTCTGGGGTCCCCGATGGTAAGACTCGTTCCTGTGTGTAGTGTACGCTGACTCCGGATTGGAACTCTCCCATGCCATATCAACGCAGCGGGCTCTGAAAAGAGCCCTCATGTGTATGTTCCTCTCCCCGCTTCTCTCCTGTCCTACTGTTGCCGGCTTCTTGCTGCTCCTCTCTTGTAGTCCGCCCGGTTGCTGGTTCTGTTTTGTTTATCTTAACAGGACCGATGGCGCCGTCAACCGTCGTCGCGGAACTGGAGGGAGAATTGCGCTCCATCGAGTCCCTGATACAGGAGCTCCTGGCCCGCAAATCAACACTGCACTCCCGCCTGTCCTGCGTGGTCCCCGGGGACAGCGTGCAGTCCTCCTCGGCGGCTGCCTCCAGCATCCAGCCCCCTACGGTCGACTGTCCCTCGCCGGCCTCTCCATCCTGGGCAACGGTGGTCAAACGCGGCCGCCGAAAGAAGGGCAAAACAATGTCCATTCCCCTCTTTGAAGACAGCCTGAGCGTGTCCACCCTCAACCCCTTCTCCCCCCTGGCGAAGGCTCCCCAAGAGCTCGCCCGCTCACCGCTCCCCACGCCGACCCAAAGCGGGGCTGCTTCACGTGGATCCATAACCAGGAGAAGCTCCACGCCTGGATCGGTCTCCGTACGTTCCAGCGCTAGAAAACGTCGAGCTGCGGCCAGTCCCCCTCCTTCCATAGACTCGCAGCTCTCTCCAACGGCTCCGCCCGGGGAAAAGCGCCTCTGCTTGTCCTCCGTGGTGCCGGTGACGTCCACAACAAATGCCCCGGTCGACGCTGGCGCCCCGGCCGGTCCGGCAGTCTCTAACCCCCCGACAGTTGCTAGCTCTCCGGGCTCCTCTGTTGCTAACGCCGCCGCCACGGCTAACGACAGCTCCTCCAGTCCCGCTGCAGCTGTAGGCGGCAACGCTAATGCTACCGGCGCCGCTACTGCTACTGCTACGACTAGCTCCTCCAATGCTAACAGCAGCTCCTCTGCTAGTATTAGCCCCGCTAATGCTAATGATAGCTCTGTTGCCATGGACACTGGTAGTAGCTCCTCGTCGCTTGTAAATAAGTCGGCCGCCGTTCTCTCTCCAATCTCTACTACCTCCCTCGATGTTTCCTCTATTACTCCAGCGATGATGCTGTTACTGTTACCCCTGAGGGGGGTGTATAGTGTTACTGTTACCCCTGAGGGGGGTGTATAGTGTTACTGTTACCCCTGAGGGGGGTGTATAGTGTTACTGTTACCCCTGAGGGGGGTGTATAGTGTTATACTGTATTCTGTTCTGCACCTTGTAAATATTTGTGTCGTTGTTCGTGTGTGTGTGTGTGTGTGTGTGTGTGTGTGTGTGTGTGTGTGTGTGTGTGCGTGCGTGTGCGTGCGTGTACTTGCGTGCATGCGTGTGTGTTTGCGTGTGCGTGCGTATACTTGCGTGCGTGCGTGCGTGTGTGTGCAGGTTCCAGATGAGCTGGTGGACCAGTTGAAGGAAGGTCTCCAGAAGGTTCTCCAGGAGGTTGGAGCTTCCAGACCAGAGGCTGTGATGTTCCTCAGGCTGATGGGACAGGAGATGGGATACCTGAGCCTGGAGGACCTGAAGACCAGCGCTGGGACCCTGATGAGCTTCTACCAGGCCTTTATAGAGGGAAACCGCAAGGTGAGAGACACTACCAGGCCTTTATATGAGAGATACTACCATACCAGGCCTTTATATGAGAGATACTACCATACCAGGCCTTTATATGAGAGATACTACCATACCAGGCCTTTATAGAGGGAAACCGCAAGGTCAGAGATACTACCAGGCCTTTATATAAGAGATACCACCATACCAGGCCTTTATATGAGAGATACCACCATACCAGGCCTTTATAGAGGGAAACCGCAAGGTCAGAGACACTACCAGGCCTTTATATGAGAGATACTACCATACCAGGCCTTTATATGAGAGATACTACCATACCAGGCCTTTATATGAGAGATACTACCATACCAGGCCTTTATATGAGAGATACTACCATACCAGGCCTTTATATGAGAGATACTACCGTACCAGGCCTTTATATAAGAGATACTACCATACCAGGCCTTTATATGAGAGTTACTGGGGAACCCATGTTTTCAGGGGTCCACAACCAAATATAGATAATTCTGGGGGTCCTTGGGATGAAATATGTTGAGCATCACAGACACAGAAATATAGATTTTTCCAGAAAATATTGGGATACTAGAATATAGTGTCAGAAACTAGTGTCCTCCTCAATCATCACGGTTTCCCAACCCTGATAGTTAGTGTATGCACACATGACATAGTCAACATAATAATCTTTTCCACTATATCCCCGAGTCTTCCTAGTTTCTTCTAGTTTCTAACTACCGGTATAACTGTGTCCTCATGGTTCTCCAGATGTTCCAGCAGTTGATCTCCAGCACAGACAACCAGATGTTCCTTCACTACATCTTCATGGAGAACTCCTTCACTCTCCCCACGGCCTCTGGTCTGCCTCTGCACTTCTCCCTGAGTGGAGTGTTGGCTGGAGGAGCCAAAGGAGGTCTGAGCTTCAGTCCTGGAATGGTAGGTCTATGAGATCTAGTATTATCACTGTCAGTCTGTAGGCAGGTTGAGATCTAGTGTTATCACTGTGAGGTCTGTGAGGTCTAGTATTATCACTGAGACGTCTAGTATTATCACTGTGAGGTCTGTGGGGTCTAGTATTATCACTGGGAGGTCTAGTATTATCACTGTGAGGTCTGAGTATTCACTTCTCCCTGAGTGGAGTGTTGGCTGGAGGAGCCAAAGGAGGTCTGAGCTTCAGTCCTGGAATGGTAGGTCTATGAGATCTAGTATTATCACTGTGAGGTCTGTGAGGTCTAGTATTATCTTCTCCCTGAGCGGAGTGTTGGCTGGAGGAGCCAAAGGAGGTCTGAGCTTCAGTCCTGGAATGGTAGGTCTATGAGATCTAGTGTTATCACTGTCTGTCTGTAGGCAGGTTGAGATCTAGTGTTATCACTGTCTGTCTGTAGGCAGGTTGAGATCTAGTGTTATCACTGTCTGTCTGTAGGCAGGTTGAGATCTAGTGTTATCACTGTCTGTCTGTAGGCAGGTTGAGATCTAATTTTATCTTCTCCCTGAGTGGAGTGTTGGCTGGAGGAGCCAAAGAAGGTCTGAGCTTCAGTCCTGGAATGGTAGGTCTATGAGATCTAGTATTATCACTGTGAGATCTAGTATTATCACTGGGAGGTCTAGTATTATCACTGTGAGGTCTGTGAGGTCTAGTATTATCACTGGGAGGTCTAGTATTATCACTGTGAGATCTAGTATTATCTTCTCCCTGAGCGGAGTGGTGGCTGGAGGAGCCAAAGGAGGTCTGAGCTTCAGTCCTGGAATGGTAGGTCTATGAGATCTAGTGTTATCACTGTCTGTCTGTAGGCAGGTTGAGATCTAGTGTTATCACTGTCTGTCTGTAGGCAGGTTGAGATCTAGTGTTATCACTGTCTGTCTGTAGGCAGGTTGAGATCTAATATTATCTTCTCCCTGAGTGG
The DNA here is from genome assembly GCA_039105355.1 of Benthosema pterotum. Classification (NCBI taxonomy): domain Eukaryota; kingdom Metazoa; phylum Chordata; class Actinopteri; order Myctophiformes; family Myctophidae; genus Benthosema; species Benthosema pterotum. The sequence continues at coordinate 324,406 of CM076972.1, read as the reverse complement.
AGTGTTGGCTGGAGGAGCTAAGGGAGGTCTGAGCTTCAGTCCTGGAATGGTAGGTCTATGAGATCTAGTATTATCACTGTGAGGTCTGTGAGGTCTAGTATTATCTTCTCCCTGAGTGGAGTGTTGGCTGGAGGAGCTAAGGGAGGTCTGAGCTTCAGTCCTGGAATGGTAGGTCTATGAGATCTAGTGTTATCACTGTCTGTAGGCAGGTTGAGATCTAGTGTTATCACTGTCTGTCTGTAGGCAGGTTGAGATCTAATTTTATCTTCTCCCTGAGTGGAGTGCTGGCTGGAGGAGCCAAAGGAGGTCTGAGCTTCAGTCCTGGAATGGTAAGGTCTATGGTTATCACTGTCTAGACCAGTGGTTTTCAACCCTTTTCATACCAGGGACCACTACTTTCATACCAGGGACCACTCTACTTATTCAGCATTTGAGTCACGGTCCACCATTTGATGTTGAGTTTAACCTCTCAAACCCAGAACCAGGTTTTGGAGAGATGAACTGGCAAAACGTTGGTCAAAATAACAATTCTACTACATTTTCTAAATGTGTAGAACGGTAGATTCTTAAGCATAAAGTGAAATGGTTTCATTTTACGATCTCAGGAGTTACATATCTATACAGTATAAGGGTCCATTTGTTGTTAGCTGGGGACCACTTGGAATCCTCTCAGGGACCACCTGGTCTAGAGGTCTAAGCTTCAGTCTTATTCTTTCAGCATCAGTTCTCCTTCATGCCGTCTCTGGGTGTAGACCTGATCACAGAGATGGGTGTGGGGGTCCCTGAGATCCTGGAGTCCGCCGTACAGATGCACACGGCGCTGTACCACGAGAGCTCCGTCAACGCCAAGCTGTCCATCAACAGGAACCACGTCAAGCTGTCCATGCCTGCACCCCTCACCAGCACACAGCTGATCACTGTCAGGTTGGATCAGTCAGTAAAATATAAATGCTTCAGTCATACGGTCTGGAGCAACGTTAGCTCTGATCACCAGTAAAATATAAATGCTTCAGTCATACGGTCTGGAGCAACGTTAGCTCTGATCACCAGTAAAATATAAATGCTTCAGTCATACGGTCTGGAGCAACGTTAGCTCTGATCACCAGTAAAATATAAATGCTTCAGTCATACGGTCTGGAGCAACGTTAGCTCTGATCACCAGTAAAATATAAATGCTTCAGTCATACGGTCTGGAGCAACGTTAGCTCTGATCACCAGTAAAATATAAATGCTTCAGTCATACGGTCTGGAGCAACGTTAGCTCTGATCACCAGTAAAATATAAATGCTTCAGTCATACGGTCTGGAGCAACGTTAGCTCTGATCACCAGTAAAATATAAATGCTTCAGTCATACGGTCTGGAGCAACGTTAGCTCTGATCACCAGTAAAATATAAATGCTTCAGTCATACGGTCTGGAGCAACGTTAGCTCTGATCACCAGTAAAATATAAATGCTTCAGTCATACAGTCTGGAGCAACGTTAGCTCTGATCAAGCCATTTTCTAATCATATATTTATTATATTGATCAAGCCATTTACTAATCATATATTTATATTGTGTTTCCATAGCAACGAGATCCTTTCAGTGTCGTCCGGGAAGACTGAAGTGATCCCATCCCCGGAAACGCTCACAACAGACTACACTGAGTGTCAGCCTCTGTTTGTTGGTCTGAAGTACTGTGGAATCGCACAATACTCTGAGTACCTTCTGAGTGGAAATACTAGGTAATAACACTACACTGTGAATGGAAATACTAGGTAATAATACTTCCCCGATACTGTATCAGTATCACATCTGCCCTTTTTTCATTATGGGGTCATATCAGTATTGGTAAATATACCAGTCTATCCAGTGATCAGACACAGGGGTAAGGGGTTGACACTATGGTGAATATACCAGTCTAACCAGTGATCAGACACAGGGGTAAGGGGTTGACACTATGGTGAATATACCAGTCTAACCAGTGATCAGACACAGGGGTAAGGGGTTGACACTATGGTGAATATACCAGTCTAACCAGTGATCAGACACTAAGGGGTTGACACTATGGTGAATATACCAGTCTAACCAGTGATCAGACACAGGGGTAAGGGGTTGACACTATGGTGAATATACCAGTCTAACCAGTGATCAGACACTAAGGGGTTGACACTATGGTGAATATACCAGTCTAACCAGTGATCAGACACAGGGGTAAGGGGTTGACACTATGGTGAATATACCAGTCTAACCAGTGATCAGACACAGGGGTAAGGGGTTGACACTATGGTGAATATACCAGTCTAACCAGCGATCAGACACAGGGGTAAGGGGTTGACACTATGGTGAATATACCAGTCTAACCAGCGATCAGACACAGGGGTAAGGGGTTGACACTATGGTGAATATACCAGTCTAACAGTGATCAGACACAGGGGTAAGGGGTTGACACTATGGTGAATATACCAGTCTAACCAGTGATCAGACACAGGGGTAAGGGGTTGACACTATGGTGAATATACCAGTCTAACCAGTGATCAGACACAGGGGTAAGGGGTTGACACTATGGTGAATATACCAGTCTAACCAGCGATCAGACACAGGGGTAAGGGGTTGACACTATGGTGAATATACCAGTCTAACAGTGATCAGACACAGGGGTAAGGGGTTGACACTATGGTGAATATACCAGTCTAACCAGTGATCAGACACAGGGGTAAGGGGTTGACACTATGGTGAATATACCAGTCTAACCAGTGATCAGACACAGGGGTAAGGGGTTGACACTATGGTGATTATACCAGTCTAACCAGTGATCAGACACAGGGGTAAGGGGTTGACACTATGGTGAATATACCAGTCTAACCAGTGATCAGACACAGGGGTAAGGGGTTGACACTATGGTGAATATACCAGTCTAACCAGTGATCAGACACAGGGGTAAGGGGTTGACACTATGGTGAATATACCAGTCTAACCAGTGATCAGACACAGGGGTAAGGGGTTGACACTATGGTGAATATACCAGTCTAACCAGTGATCAGACACAGGGGTAAGGGGTTGACACTATGGTGAATATACCAGTCTAACCAGCGATCAGACACTAAGGGGTTGACACTATGGCAGGTAATCTAAAAGTTGGCTCCTGTGCATGGAGGTACTTAGTAGTTTTTTGAGTGATCTGTTATTCCTGTTATTTATTTTTTTCTGGTATGGGTATCTGTCCGGACATCCCTAGCAAATATATACTAGGGATATATACAGTATTTATACATATGGAAACGTCACAGAGTACAGTCATAATTAAAGAGTAATTAAAGAGTGTTTTATTGTTAGGTTTGCGTTGGAGCTGCAGCCTACAGATCTGACTGTTTCACATCTGTCAGTGTTTTATTTATGGAGCTGCTACAGGAGAAGTGACAGAGTGTTTTATTCAGAGTGTTTTATTCAGAGTGTTTTATACAGAGTGTTTTATACAGAGTGTTTTATCATAAGTTTGCGTTGGAGCTGCAGCCTACAGCAGATGTTTCAGAGTACTGTGTTTGTTTCATAGGTTTGCATTGGAGCTGCAGCCCACAGGAGAAGTCTCAGAGTACTGTGTGTTGTTTCATAGGTTTGCGTTGGAGCTGCAGCCCACAGGAGAAGTCTCAGAGTACGTTGCATCCATCCTGGCAGAGACTCTGAGAGAAGGGAAAGAAGGACGGCAGAAAGTCGACTCTCTGAAGATCAGCCTGAAGGCAGAAGGTACAAACATTTTAATGTCTTACGTTAATATCTTTGACTGGACTGCAGAGCTGGACTGGACTGCAGAGCTCCACTGGACTGCAGAGCTCCACTGGACTGCAGAGCTCCACTGGACTGCAGAGCTCTGCAGAGCTCCACTGGACTGCAGAGCTCGCCTGGACTGTGATTTTACAATAGCCAACGTATAAAAATGCTTTTTAGTTTAAACCTAAAATGAACACGGATGCTTTCAACACCAGAATACAATGGGCAACCACCTCAGTGGTTTTCAACCAGTGGTCAGCGGACCACTGAAACTTCAAAGTAAAATGCTCTCCATTTCCGTTCCTCTCTGTTCTCCACTAGGGGTGGACTCATTAACACTAGAAAGACCAACGGGTCTTCAGGACCCTTTTTGAGATTTTGAAGTGGATTTTCTCTGCCCTGTGATGGTCTGAAAAAGTTCCCCTTCCATGACTTTTCCTAAATATGCAATTCAAGTCATCTCTGTTTTTCTTTTCGTCTGTAATAATTTCTAAATATGAATTTAGAAGTGATTCTACCTTCCATGACTGGTCATTGTGGGTCCTGTGGACCCGTCGTCACCCTCCTCCCCCACTAATCCTCAAAGCACTAAAAACCTGTTTTCCAACCTTTGTCCTTCCTGGTTGGAAATTCAATGTGAATGTAAATGAGCCATTAGCTGGAACAATAGAGCTGCTCTGGGCATGGAGGTGTGAACTCTTAAGGGCAGAGAATGGCTGAGGTTTTTACGGGTCTCAGAGACCCAAGAGTTTCAGTCTTAATAGGAGTATTTGCATTCCCAGTCCTGCTTGTGTTAACATGCAGTTCCTCTGTTCTCCACTAGGTGTCGCCTCGGAGGCGTCAGCCTCAGTGAAATACAACCGTAACATTATTATTATTATTATTATTATTATTATTATTATTATTATTATTAATAATATTATTACCCCTATTGTATTTTGCGTCCACAACGCTTATCAACTCCTGCTGGTGCACACACCAAACTTCCGCGCCCCATGGTGCAGACTGTGGGGCCGTGAAAAATCACCGGTTGGATTCTAAATTTCTTCTGTGTCCCCCTCTGCGTGTGGCATCCACTAGTTCGCCCATCAATCCCACAGATTAGTTTTTATTCCATTTTATTCATTTGTTTGTATTTAGGGTCATTTTCTGCAGTTCAAGCATACTTCCACAGGGTGGCAGGCTATTTCCAAAACTATTGGAAGTGCACGTGTGCACTTCCAATAGTTTTGGACAACACTACATAGCCAGCTCTACCCGATATAAAATGTATTTTGCAGATCTATTTGGACAATCCACACACTTTAAAGATCTAAATGGCCCTTCTGCATGTTTTGGAGATCTAATTGGTCAATCCATACCTTTCACAGATCTAATAGGCACAGATCTAATATGTTCTCACACCTGGCGGGCCCAGGCAAGACTCGGGTGCACAGGCTGTACCTGTGTACCATATTAGACTCCATCCGACTCCAACACACTAGCTCAGCTCTAGAAGGCTATGCTATAGGCTCTGTCAGGGTGCACAAGGCAGAACTCTACCATGGTCTAGAAATGTCCATTTGAAACTACTCGTTGTGCACACAAAACTAGTGTCTATGCACACAGTGTTTAGTTGCAATTGTGTGAGTACATACAGGGCTGACAACAGCTCAGCACACCCCAACATACTCTATTAACGCAGTGAACAACTAGTACAGCCCTTCCTGGTGTGATCCATTTTCTTATAGCAGAGTACACCCCCTGGCCTTGTCAATTCTACCACTAGGCAGGACTAGGCCAGACTTGGGTGCCCTACACCTGTTCTAGAAATACTCAATAAATGGTCGTGCACACAGAAATGTTGCCCGTGCACACATCGTTTAGTTGCAATGGTGTAAGTACATACAGGTCTGACAACAGCCTAATAGAGCCCAGTATGTCCAGCAAAGCCCCCCAAGGGCATCTTAACCAGATCCATCCCATTATAGTCCAGTAGTACACTCTCTTCTAGTGCGTGAACACCTGGTGGGCCCAGGCAAGACTCGAGTGCACCAGGCTGTACCTGTGTACCGTATTAGACTCCATTAGACTCCAACACACTAGCTCAGCTCTAGAAAGCTATAGGCTCTGTCAGGGTGCACAAGGCAGAACTCTACCATGGTCTAGAAATGTCCATTTGAAACTACTCGTCGTGCACACGAAACTAGTGTCTATGCACACAGTGTTTAGTTGCAATTGTGTGAGTACATACAGGGCTGACAACAGCTCAGCACACCCCAACATACTCTATTAACGCAGTGAACAACTAGTACAGCCCTTCCTGGTGTGATCCATTTTCTTATAGCAGAGTACACCCCCTGGCCTTGTCAATTCTACCACTAGGCAGGACTAGGCCAGACTTGGGTGCCCTACACCTGTTCTAGAAATACTCAATAAATGGTCGTGCACACAGAAATATTGCCCGTGCACACATCGTTTAGTTGCAATGGTGTAAGTACATACAGGTCTGACAACAGCCTAATAGAGCCCAGTATGTCCAGCAAAGCCCCCCAAGGGCATCTTAACCAGATCCATCCCATTATAGTCCAGTAGTACACTCTCTTCTAGTCCGTGGACACCTGGTGGGCCCAAGCAAGACTCGAGTGCACCAGGCTGTACCTGTGTACCGTATTAGACCCCATTAGACTCCAACACACTAGCTCAGCTCTAGAAAGCTATAGGCTCTGTCAGGGTGCACAAGGCAGAACTCTACCATGGTCTAGAAATGTCCATTTGAAACTACTCGTCGTGCACACGAAACTAGTGTCTATGCACACAGTGTTTAGTTGCAATTGTGTGAGTACATACAGGGCTGACAACAGCTCAGCACACCTCAACATACTCTATTAACGCAGTGAACAACTAGTACAGCCCTTCCTGGTGTGATCCATTTTCTTATAGCAGAGTACACCCCCTGGCCTTGTCAATTCTACCACTAGGCAGGACTAGGCCAGACTTGGGTGCCCTACACCTGTTCTAGAAATACTCAATAAATGGTCGTGCACACAGAAATATTGCCCGTGCACACATCGTTTAGTTGCAATGGTGTAAGTACATACAGGTCTGACAACAGCCTAATAGAGCCCAGTATGTCCAGCAAAGCCCCCCAAGGGCATCTTAACCAGATCCATCCCATTATAGTCCAGTAGTACACTCTCTTCTAGTCCGTGGACACCTGGTGGGCCCAGGGAAGACTCGAGTGCACCAGGCTGTACCTGTGTACCGTATTAGACTCCATCAGACTCCAACACACTAGCTCAGCTCTAGAAGGCTATGCTATAGGCTCTGTCAGGGTGCACAAGGCAGAACTCTATCATGGTCTAGAAATGTCAATTTAAAACCACTCGTCGTGCACACGAAACTATTGTCTATGCACACAGTGTTTAGTTGCAATTGTGTGAGTACATACAGGGCTGACAACAGCTCAGCACACCCCAACATACTCTATTAACATGGTGAATACCTAGCCCAGCCTTTCCTGGTGTGATCCATTCTCTTACAGCATAGTATACCCTCTGGCCTTGTCAATTCTACCACCTGGCAGGACTAGGCCAGACGTGGGTGCCCTAGACCGCAATGCATTATGCCCTAAAAGACTCAAACATGTTGTTTTCAGAATTAGCAGGCTGTGCCAGGCTCCAACAGGCTTTACTATGCTATAAAAAGCAATTCTGTATGGTGAACTAGAAATACTCAATAAAACTATTGGTCATGCACACGGAACTACTGCCCATGCACACAACGTTTAGTAGAAATGGTGTGGGTACGTACACGGCTGACAACAGCCTAATAGAGCCCAATAGAGTCCAGCAAAGCCCCCCGCCAAGGGGATCTTAACCAGATCCACCCCATTACAGTCCAATAGCTGTAGGAGGCTGTGCCAGGCTCCAACAGGCTCTACAAGCTTTACAAGGCAAATCTGTATGGTGTTCTAGAAATACTCAATAAATGGCCGTGCACACAGAAATGTTGCCCGTGCACACATCGTTTAGTTGCAATGGTGTGAGTACATACAGGTCTGACAACAGCCTAATAGAGCCCAGTATGTCCAGCAAAGCCCCCCAAGGGCATATATAGTCCAGTAGTACACTCTCTTCTAGTCCGTGGACACCTGGTGGGCCCAGGCAAGACTTGAGTGCACCAGGCTGTACCTGTGTACCGTATTAGACTCCATCAGACTCCAACACACTAGCTCAGCTCTAGAAAGCTATAGGCTCTGTCAGGGTGCACAAGGCAGAACTCTACCATGGTCTAGAAATGTCCATTTAAAACTACTCGTCGTGCACACGAAACTAGTGTCTATGCACACAGTGTTTAGTTGCAATTGTGTGAGTACATACAGGGCTGACAACAGCTCAGCACACCCCAACATACTCTATTAACGCAGTGAACAACTAGTACAGCCCTTCCTGGTGTGATCCATTTTCTTATAGCAGAGTACACCCCCTGGCCTTGTCAATTCTACCACTAGGCAGGACTAGGCCAGACTTGGGTGCCCTACACCTGTTCTAGAAATACTCAATAAATGGTCGTGCACACAGAAATGTTGCCCATGCACACATCGTTTAGTTGCAAAGGTGTAAGTACATACAGGTCTGACAACAGCCTAATAGAGCCCAGTATGTCCAACAGAGCCCCCCAAGGGCATCTTAACCAGATTCATCCCACTATAGTCCAGTAGTACACCCTCCTCCAGTCCGTTCTCACACCTGGTGGGCCCAGGCAAGACTCGGGTGCACCAGGCTGTACCTGTTTACCGTATTAGACTCCATCAGACTCCAACACACGAGCTCAGCTTTAGAAAGCTATACGCTCTGTCAGGGTGCACAAGGCAGAACTCTACCATGGTCTAGAAATGTCCATTTAAAACTACTCGTCGTGCACACGAAACTATTGTCTATGCACACAGTCTTGCAATTGTGTAGGTACACCTAGTCCAGCCCTTCCTAGTATGTTCCCTTCTCTTACAGCATACTACACCCCCTGGCCTTGTCAAGTCTACCACCACGCAGACTTCGGTGCCCTAGACCGCAATGCATTATGCCCTAAAAGACTCAAACATGTTGTTTTCAGATGTAGCAGGCTGTTTCAGGCTCCAACAGGCTTTACTATGCTATAAAAGGCAATTCTGTATAGTGGACTAATACTCAATAAAACTATTGGTCGTGCACACGGAACTACTGCCCGTGCACACAATGTTTAGTAGCACTGGTGTGGGTACGTGCACAGATGACAACAGCCAAATAGAGCCCACTAGAGTCCAGCAAAGCCCCCCACCAAGGGAATCTTAACCAGATCCATCCCACTATAGTACAGTGCATTGCGGTCTAGGGCACCTAAGTCTGGCCTAGTCCTGCCTGGTGGTAGAAATGACAAGACCAGGGATTGTACTATGCTGTAAGAGAATGGAACACACCAGGAAGGGCTGGACTAGGTGTTCACTGTGTTAATAGAGTGTGTTGGGGTGTGCTGGGCTGCTGTCAGCCCTGTATGTATTCACACAATTGCAACTAAACACTGTGTGCATAGACAATAGTTTCGTGTGCACGACGAGCAGTTTTAAGTGGACATTTCTAGACCATGATAGAGTTCTGCCTTGTGCACCCTAACAGAGCATATAGCATAGCCTTCTAGAGCTGAGCTAGTGTGTTGGAGTCTGATGGAGTCTAGCCTCGACACCCAGGCTTTCATTTTCGTCCGCCTTGCGCGAAAACGGAAAGCCTGGACTAACGCGTTGGAAAGTGGCCTTGAGGGGCGTGTCAACCTTCCGGGGTGGGCGTCGCTCTAAATGATGTGACGTAGAACAGCAGTGGACGGGCGTGGGAGGGGCCGGAGATGACGACACTTTAGTGAGATCAAATCAGAGCGCAGCACTTCCGCCGTGGGCATCCCACGACACCCCCGCCCCCCAAGGCCAAAATCATTGAGGGCTAGACCAGGCTAGATGGAGTCTAATACGGTACAGCCTGGTGCACCGGAGTCTTGCCTGGTCCCGCCAGGTGTGAGAACAGACTGGAGGAGGGGGTACTACTGGACTATAAAGGGATGGATCTGGTTAAGATGCCTTTGGGGGGGAGGGGGGCTTGCTGGACTATAGTGGGCTCTATTAGGTTGTTGTCAGTATGTACTTGCCTTTATGTACTTACACCATTGCAACTAAACGCTGTGTGCACGGGCAGTAGTTCCAAGTGCAGATTTGCCTTGTACAGCCTAGTAGAGCCTGTTGGAGCCTTGCACAGCCTCCTATAGCAGCTGGACTATAGTGGGACTGGTTAAGATTCTCTTGGTGGGGGGCTTTGCTGGACTCTAGTGGCCTCTATTAGGCTGTTCTCAGCTGTGTACGTACCCACACCATTGCTACTAAACGGAGTGTGCACGGGCAGTAGTTCTGTGTGCACGACCAATAGTTTTATTGAGTATTTCCAGTCCACCCTACACAATTGCCTTTTACAGCTTAGTAGAGCCTGTTGGAGCCTGGTACAGCCTGCTACAGCTGAAAACAACCCGTTTGAGTCTTTTAGGGCATAATGCATTGCGTTCTAGGGCACGCAAGTCTGGCCTTGTCCTGCCTGGTGGTAGAACTGACAGGACCAGGGGGTGTACTATGCTGTAAGAGGATAGATCACACCAAGAAGGGCTGGACTAGGTGTTCACTGTGTTAATAGAGTATGTTGGGGTGTGCTGGGCTGTTGTCAGCCCTGTATGTATTCACACAATTGCAACTAAACACTGTGTACATAGACAATAGTTTCGTGTGCATGACGTGGACATTTCTAGACCATGATAGAGTTCTGCCTTGTGCACCCTGACAGAGCATATAGCATAGCCTTCTAGAGCTGAGTTCGTGTGTTGGAGTCTGAAGTCCAATACGGTACAGCCTGGTGCACCCGAGTATTGCCTGGCCCCGCCAAGTGTGAGAACGGACTAGAGGAGAGGGTACTACTGGACTATAGTGGGATGGATCTGGTTAAGATGCCCTTGGGGGGGCTTTGCTGGACTCTAATGGGCTCTTATAGGCTGTTGTCAGCCGTGTACGTACCCACACCATTGCAACTAAACGGTGTGTGCACGGGCAGTAGTTCCGTGTGCACGACCAATAGTTTGGTCATGCAGATTTGTCTTGTACAGCCTAGTAGAGCCTGTTGTCCTACAGCTACTGGACTATAGTGGGATGGATCTGGTTAAGAATCCCTTGGTGGTGGGATTTGCTGGACTCTAGTGGGCTCAATTAGGCTGTTGTCAGCCGTGTACGTACCCACACCATTGCTACTAAACGTTGTGTGCACGGGCAGCAGTTCTGTGTGCATGACCAATAGTTTTATTGGGTATTTCTAGTCCACGATACAGAATTGCCTTTTACAACATAGTAAAGCCTGTGGGAGCCTGGCACAGCCTGCTACAGCTGAAAACAACCTGTTTGAGTCTTTTAGGGCATAATGCATTGCGGTCTAGGGCACCCAAGTCTGGCCTAGTCCTGCCTGGTGGTAGAATTGACAAGGCCAGGGGGTGTACTATGCTGTAAGAGAATGGATCACACCAAGAAGGACTGGACTAGGTGTTCACTGTGTTAATAGAGTATGTTGGGGTTTGCTGGGCTGTTGTCAGCCCTGTATGTATTCACACAATTGCAACTAAACGCTGTGTGCATAGACAATAGTTTTGTGTGCTCGACGAATGGACATTTCTAGACCATGATAGAGTACTGCCATGTGCACCCTGATAGAGCCTATAGCATAGCCTTCTAGAGCTTAACTAGTGTGTTGGAGTCTAATACGGTACAGCCTCGTGCACCCGAGTCTTGCCTGGGCCTGCCAGGTGTAGAACGGATTGGAGGAGGGGGTACTACTGGACTATAGTGGGATGGATCTGGTTAAGATGCCCTTGGGGGGGCTTTGCTGGACTCTAGTGGGCTCTATTAGGCTGTTGTCAGCCGTGTACGTACCCACACCATTGCTACTAAACGTTGTGTGCACGGGCAGCAGTTACGTGTGCACGACCAATATTTTTATTGAGTATTTCTAGTCCACCATACAGAATTGCCTTTACAACATAGTAAAGTCTGTTGGAGCCTGGCACCGCCTGCTACAGCTGAAACAACCTGTTTGAGTCTTTTAGGGCATAATGCATTGCGGTCTAGGGCACCCAAGTCTGGCCTAGTCCTGCCTGGTGGTAGAATTGACAAGGCCAGGGGTGTACTATGCTGTAAGAGAAAGCTGGGCTGTTTTCAGCCCTGTATGTATTCACACAATTGCAACTAAACGCTGTGTTTTGTGTGCACGACAAATGGGCATTTCTATACCATGATTGTGAGTTCAAAAGCCTGAAGCAGTAAGCTTGACTCCAAAAACAGTAATCCAGGTCCACAAAGAATGAAGGTTTCAACTGTTTACTTGCAAAAAAAAAGTCAGGCGTACAAAAACAGAAAAAACAACAAACATTTAAATAAAAGGTGTTCAAAGTAGTCCAAAGTAGTCAAATATTTTCAAGGTTCTTTAAGTTACTATTTTTCTATGTCTGGTTACTATCCTCTTTCTGTGGTTACTATTTTCTTTCTGTGGGTCAAAAAACTGTTTCTGCTCCCACTCAGGCTTCCAGCACTGAACTGACTAATTAGAGCCTGACATACAGCTGCTGCAAGCCAGCCTCAGTAAGCTGGTTAAGTGGCTACACACTCCTATAGGCTGAACCTCAATTGGCTCATTTACACCCTAGGCAGCACACACAGTGTAAACAAGACACGCCCTTCTATACACACACACAGACATTTTCAGTTCCAAATATGACTCTAACAATGATAGAGTACTGCCCTGTGCACCCTGATAGAGCCTATAGCATAGTCTTCTAGACCTTAACTAGTGTGTTGGAGTCTGATGGAGTCTAATACGGTACAGCCTGGTGCACCCGAGTCTTGCCTGGGCCTGCCAGGCGTGACAACGGACTGGAGGAGGGGGTACTACTGGACTATAGAGGATGGATCTGTTTAAGATTAAATATGTAAAAGGTTTGGATTGACCAATTTGATCTGCAAAATACGTGGATGGGACAATTAGATCTGTAAAAGGTGTGGATTGACCAATTAGATCTGCAAAATATGCAGAAGGGCAAATTAGATCTCCAAAACAAGCGGATGGGCCAATTAGTACCTGTAAAAGGTGTGGATTGACCAATTAGATCTACAAAACATGCAGAAGCGTCAATTAGATCTGTAAATGCTGTGGATTTACCAATTAGATCTCCAAAACATGCGGATGGGCCAATTACATCTGTAAAAGGTGTTGTTTGGCTGTACCAGGAAGTAACTATGAATTAGAAATGTCCATGGATAACTATTGCTTGTGGACATGAACTTTGCAAGTGCACACATTAGATCTGTAAAATGTGTTGTTTGACTGTATCAGGCAGTAACTGTGCTATGAACTAGACATGTGCATGTAAAACTATTGCTTGTGGACACAAACTATGCAAGTGCACACATTGATCTCTGCTGCCCCCCGTTGACAAAAAACAGTCAGCACAGCCGTGTGCACTTACAGGAGTCATACATGACTCATGTACGTGAAATTTTGTGCACTTGCCATAGTTGCTTGGTGAAATGCACTTGACAAGTTTTTCGCAAGAAATTTGTGCACAAGCCCAAGCTCTAATATGGGGAACTCCCTGCCGTGCACGCAAAATACAATTGTTAATATTATTATTATTATTATTGTTGTCCACTAGGTGTCGACTCGGAGGCGTCAGCCTCCGTGAAATACAACCGTAACATTATTATTATTATTATTATTATTGTTGTCCACTAGGTGTCGACTCGGAGGCGTCAGCCTCAGTGAAATACAACCGTAACATTATTATTATTATTATTATTGTTATTGTTGTCCACTAGGCGTCGACTCGGAGGCGTCAGCCTCAGTGAAGTACAACCGTAACATTATTAATATTATTATTATTATTATTGTTGTCCACTAGGTGTCGACTCGGAGGCGTCAGCCTCAGTGAAGTACAACCGTAACATTATTATTATTATTATTATTATTATTATTGTTGTTGTCCACTAGGCGTCGACTCGGAGGCGTCAGCCTCAGTGAAGTACAACCGTAACATTATTATTATTATTATTGTTGTCCACTAGGTGTCGACTCGGAGGCGTCAGCCTCAGTGAAATACAACCGTAACATTATTAATATTATTATTATTATTATTGTTGTCCACTAGGCGTCGACTCGGAGGCGTCAGCCTCAGTGAAGTACAACCGTAACATTATTATTATTATTATTATTATTATTGTTGTCCACTAGGCGTCGACTCGGAGGCGTCAGCCTCAGTGAAGTACAACCGTAACATTATTATTATTATTATTGTTGTCCACTAGGTGTCGACTCGGAGGCGTCAGCCTCAGTGAAGTACAACCGTAACATTATTATTATTATTATTATTGTCCACTAGGCGTCGACTCGGAGGCGTCAGCCTCAGTGAAATACAACCGTAACATTATTATTATTATTATTATTGTCCACTAGGCGTCGACTCGGAGGCGTCAGCCTCAGTGAAGTACAACCGTAACATTATTATTATTGTTATTATTGTCCACTAGGTGTCGACTCGGAGGCGTCAGCCTCAGTGAAATACAACCGTAACATTATTATTATTATTGTTATTGTTGTCCACTAGGTGTCGACTCGGAGGCGTCAGCCTCAGTGAAGTACAACCGTAACATTATTATTATTATTATTATTGTCCACTAGGCGTCGACTCGGAGGCGTCAGCCTCAGTGAAATACAACCGTAACATTATTATTATTGTTATTATTGTCCACTAGGTGTCGACTCGGAGGCGTCAGCCTCAGTGAAATACAACCGTAACAGGAACACTGTGACCGCGACCCTCAACATCCCAGACTACGACCTGGAGGCGGGGCTAAAGCTGTCCGTCACAGACTCCAGAGCCAAAGACAAAACCATGAGAGCTCTGACCATCGACGTGACCAATAGGAACGTCCCACAGCTCACCCTGGTGGCCAGAACCAGGTACTGTTAAAATACTGTTAGTATAGCACCACCTAGTGGCTGAACCAGGTACTGTTAAAATACTGTTACTGTAGCGCCACCTAGTGGCTGAACCAGGTACTGTTAAAATACTGTTACTGTAGCGCCACCTAGTGGCTGAACCAGGTACTGTTAAAATACTGTTACTGTAGCGCCACCTAGTGGCTGAACCAGGTACTGTTAAAATACTGTTAGTATAGCACCACCTAGTGGCTGAACCAGGTACTGTTTAAATACTGTTAGTACAGCACCACCTAGTGGCTGAACCAGGTACTGTTAAAATACTGTTAGTACAGCACCACCTAGTGGCTGAACCAGGTACTGTTTAAATACTGTTAAAATACTGTAGTGCTGCTCATAGATATATCTATATATAATAAAGCTAGATGTTTCTCCCGCGCTGCTGGCCAGTTGGGAGTGACGTTGTTACGTGTCGGCCATCTTAAATGATAACTTGCTTATTTTTCAAACGGATTGGTTTGTTGTAAATGTCAAAGACGTCTGCATAATATGAGCCCTGTATATGATGTTTTTGGAAAAAAAAGAATAGCAAAAATAATAGCCATGTTGATTACGTTCACAATAAATCAATCCGTTTGTAAATCCGTCCAGGTTTGAACGAGTTGTAGCTGTTTTTGTTTGGGCTGCCATAGAGCATAATGTATTGAGTACTCTGGTAAGATGGCCGCCGTGAACGACGTCAGAGGCTCCACCTCCAGACATCTAGCCTCCTCATATATATCTATGGCGCTGCCTGGTGGCTGAAGCAGGTACTGTTAATGTCCCAGAAGCAAAACATTTGAGTTAAAAACTGTGACACAATATTGACAGATTTCCACAGATATCAGATCTATATTAAATTAATGATTATTCTGTGTTTTAGGATGGACATGATGAAGGATGCCATGGTACAGATGGAGGTCCAGGTTCCTTCTCTTCAGGCCGATGCGACCCTGACCGCGACCCTGAAGACTGACCCCTCCCTGAGCACTGCGGTGGAGGCTGCGCTCAGAGCGCCAGAAATAACATCTGTACAGAAAATCACCTTGAAGTACGGTAGGAATCACCTCTGTCCTAAAGGTCATGACCTCTGTCCTCAAGGTCATGACCTCTGTCCTCAAGGTCATGACCTCTGTCCTCAAGGTCATGACCTCTGTCCTGAAGGTCATGACCTCTGTCCTAAAGGTCATGACCTCTGTCCTCAAGGTCATGACCTCTGTCCTAAAGGTCATGACCTCTGTCCAAAAGGTCATGACCTCTGTCCTGAAGGTCATGACCTCTGTCCTGAAGGTCATGACCTCTGTCCTGAAGGTCATGACCTCTGTCCTGAAAGCAGGGCTGGATCTAGAGGGGAAAATGTGCATGTTGATAGAACTAGAGGTGAAGAACACAGACTAGTAGTAGTAGTAGTATTATTAACAGTAATACTCCTTCAGATTCCTCCAGGATGGAACTAGAGCTGGACTCAGACTAGTATTAGTATTAGTATTAGCATTAGTATTAGTATTAGTATTAGTATTAGTATTAGTATTATTAACAGTAATACTCCCTCAGATTCCTCCAGGATGGAACTACACCGCGTTCCAACTTATTATGCAAATCATGTTTTTGTTTGATTTTCCAACATAATTGATGCAAATGATATCAGCATAATTTTCAAGTCATTAGCTGTCAATTTATGTTTCAAATGTTATTGAACAAACCTCCTAATGAAAACAGAATTTAAAAAATAAATTAAAAACTTGAAACAGTGCGTTTCGCAGTGTTCCAAATTATTATGCACATCATAGTTTCAAGACATTTTCTTGTTTGTAAAGAACTGAACATAGTAATTTGTTGAATCCATAGCAATAAGGAGGTCATATGTACTGGGGAAAAATGCTATTTCAATCCAAAACATGTTAACAGGTCCAGTTACATGTTAACATGGGACCCCTTGTTTGATAGCAGCTTGCGTCCATAAAACTTGTGAGTTTATGGAGAGTTTCTGCTTGAATGTCTTTGCAGGATGTCAGAACAGCCTCCCAGAGTTGCTGTTTGGATGTGAACTGCCTCCCACTCTCATACTGTACATTTTTCAGTACAGTCTTGTTCAGTGATGAGTGCCGTGCAACCCTGGATGGTCCAGATGGATGGAGTAGTGGATGGTTGGTGCATGGCCAGTTTGGCCACCATGTCCCAACAAGGCTGCAACGTCAGCAAGGAGGTGGCGGAGTCATATTTTGGGCCGGAGTCATAGGGAAAGACCTGGTCGGCCCCTTTAGATCTTTCGCTCGAGGATGCTCCAGACATTCTCAATAGGATTGAGGTCAGGGGGGGGCGGGATGGGGGCCACACCATGATTTTTTTTCCCCTTTTATGCCCATAGCAGCCAGTGAAGCTGAGGTATTCCGTGCAGCATGAGATGGTGCATTGTTGTGCTTGAAGATGATTTTGTTTCAGAAAGCATGATTCTTCCCTTTTGTACCGTGGAAGAAAGTGGTCAGTCAGAAACTCAACATACTTTGCAGAAGTCATTTTCACACCTTCAGGGACCCTAAAGGGGCCAAGCAGATCTTTCCCTAGGATTCCGACCCAAAACATGACTCCGCCACCTCCTTGCTGACGTCGCAGCCTTGTTGGACGGCACTCCTCAGTGAACAAGACTGTTTGAAAATTAGTCTTTGTGTACAGTATGAGGTTGGGGGGCAGTTCACATCCAAACAGCAACTCTGGGAGGCTGTTCTGACATCCTGCAAAGACATTCAAGCAGAAACTCTCCATAAACTCACAAGTTTTATGGACGCAAGCTGATATCAAACAAGGGGTCCCATGTTAACATGTAACTGGACCTGTTAACATGTTTTGGATTGAAATAGCATTTTTTCCCAGTACATATGACCTC
Source organism: Benthosema pterotum (assembly GCA_039105355.1). Taxonomy (NCBI): domain Eukaryota; kingdom Metazoa; phylum Chordata; class Actinopteri; order Myctophiformes; family Myctophidae; genus Benthosema; species Benthosema pterotum. Next base: position 306,713 of record CM076972.1, on the reverse strand, counting down.
CTTATTGCTATAAATTCAACAAATTACTATTTTCAGTTCTTTACAAACTAGAAAATGTCTTAAAACTATGATGTGCATAATAATCTGGAACAGTGCGAAAACAGTTTTTAATTTATTTTCTAAATTCTGTTTTCATTAGGAGGTTTGTTCAATAACATTTGAAATATAAATTGACAGCTAATGACTTGAAAATTATGCTGATATCATTTGCATCAATTATGTTGGAAAATCAAACAAAAACATGATTTGCATAATAAGTTGGAACGCGGTGTAGAGCTGAACTCGGACTAGTATTGGTATTAGTATTAGTAGTAGTAACATTATTATTCCTTCATACGGTAGATTCCTCCAGGATGGAACTCGAGGTGAGCTCCGATCTGAACTCAGAGCTCCAGAAGTTGCTTCCCAACGCTGACGTTTAGTACTAGTAGTAGTATTAGTATTAGTATTAGTATTAGTATTATTAACAGTAATACTCCTTCATACGGTAGATTCCTCCAGGATGGAACTCGAGGTGAGCTCCGATCTGAACTCAGAGCTGCAGAAGTTGCTTCCCAACGCTGATGTTTATCACAGAGATCTGCAGAACTTCATCACAGACCTTCTGGACCAGAGAGTAGCCAAGACAGACATGAAACTACGACACATAGTTACCAAGGGCCTGGAGGTACCTGTCTGTCTGTCTGTCTGTCTGTCTGTCTGTCTGTCTGTCTGTCTGTCTGTCTGTCTGTCTGCCTGTCTGTCTGTCTGTCTGTCTGTCTGTCTGTCTGTCTGTCTGTCTGTCTGTCTGTCTGCCTGTCTGTCTGTCTGTCTGTCTGTCTGTCTGCCTGTCTGTCTGTCTGTCTGTCTGTCTGTCTGTCTGTCTGTCTGTCTGTCTGTCTGTTTGTCTGTCTGTCTGTATTACAGTATTGCTATACTATAATACTTACTTTATATACTTATAATACTTACTGTCTTTTTTTCTCTCTCTCTGTCTCTCTCTGTCTCTCTCTCTGTCTCTGTCTCTGTCTCTCTCTCTCTCTCTCTCTCTCTCTCTCTCTCTCTCTCTCTCTCTCTCTCTCTGTCTCTCTCTCTCTCTCTCTCTCTCTGTCTCTCTCTCTGTCTCTCTCTCTCTCTGTCTCTCTCTCTCTCTCTCTCTCTCTCTCTCTCTCTCTCTCTCTCTCTCTCTCTCTCTCCCTCTCTGTCTCTCTCTCTCTCTCTCTCTCTCTCTCTCTCTCTCTCTCTCTCTCTCTCTCTCTCTCTCTCTCTCTCTCTCTCTCTCTCTCTCTCTCTCTCTCTGTCTCTCTCTCAGGCCGTTAACATCTGGTTAGATAAACTGTCGTCCGGTCTTCCCTCTGACCAGAGGAGTAAGAGGAGTCTGTCTGACCTCACACTGCCTCCCCTGCCCCAGAAACTCTTCCTGCAGTCGTAAGTATGAACACATGGACCCTAAACCCTAAACCCTAACTAGTGAACACATGGACCCTAAACCCTAACTAGTGAACACATGGACCCTAAACCCTAACTAGTGAACACATGGACCCTAAACCCTAACTAGTGAACACATGGACCCTAAACCCTAACTAGTGAACACATGGACCCTAAACCCTAACTAGTGAACACATGGACCCTAAACCCTAACTAGTGAACACATGGACCCTAAACCCTAACTAGTGAACACATGGACCCTAAACCCTAACTAGTGAACACATGGGGCTCGATTTTGGTTACATCAGCCCTTATACGCAATTAACGCACTTAGCATTGGGGAAGAGGCGTTCCCACACTAAAGTTGATAATTTCGTTGCCATGCCATCTCCCTTAAACACCTCCTATACCCGTTAAATTATGCATAGGTGTGGTTTGGGCGTTTTTAGCTTTCATCCAATCCGTGTTGGTCTTGCCATTCCCTTTAATTCATCCCTTATCTATTTTCCTTATCCCTACTGCTAAACCTGACCCTCCTAAGCACGCAGCCTGGCTGCGGGCTTAGGACAGACACATGCATGAGTAGCCTATTCTCAAAGATTATAGCTCTCATTTTCAAACAATTATAGCTCGGTCAATTCTCAATCATTTCTTACCATTCAACATGTTATGTTGAAAAAACATGTTCCATGTTTTTTTTGCTGTATGTGGCGTGCATTTATCCCAAGACTGCAAAATGTTATAAAGTAAATTGCAAAAAAGTCGGGAATTCGTGGCAAAAAAGACGTTTTTTGATCATTCATTTCTCTGTCAATTCTGGACCATTTTTTACATTTCAAAATGCAGCGTGGCGGGAAAACGCCACTCTGCACAGAGACAGCCTGTTCAGGTGTATATTATATGTTTATAATGTTTATAATGTTTATATTTATATTTAAACAGAGACAGCCTGCTCCGGTATGAGTTCAACCCAGATCGCTGGGCCGTGTCTCTGAATATTATATGTTTATAATGTTTATGTTATGTTTATGTTCAGAGACAGCCTGTTCAGGTGTATATTATATGTTTATAATGTTTATAATGTATTTATGTGTATTTAAACAGAGACAGCCTGTTCAGGTGTATATTATATGTTTATAATGTATTTATGTGTATTTAAACAGAGACAGCCTGCTCCGGTATGAGTTCAACCCAGATCGCTGGGCCGTGTCTCTGTATATTTATAGGTTTATAATGTTTATAATGTATTTATGTGTATTTAAACAGGGACAGCCTGTTCAGGTGTATATTATATGTTAATAATGTATTTATGTGTATTTAAACAGGGACAGTCTGTTCCGCTATGAGTTCAACCCCCAGCGTTGGGCTGTGTCTCTGCCGGTGCCTCTGGGGGGGAAGACCTCGGAGGAACTGGGTCTGCCCAGCACCCTGTCCATCCCAGAGCTCAGCCTAGAGGCTCTGGGTCTACATGTACCCTCCATGAGCTACCCTCTGCCCCCCTTTACCCTGCCCCGGGCCTGGGACCTCTCCCTGCCCCTGCTGGGCATGTTCCATGGGTCTACGAGGATTCACAGCAATCTGTACAGCTGGGAGGGCTCTCTGTCTGGAGGTATGTACCCTAAACCCTAAACCCTACACCCTAAACCCTAAACCCTAAACCCTAACCCTGGGACCTCTCCCTGCCCCTATTGGGCATGTTCCATGGGTCTACGAGGATTCACAGCAATCTGTACAGCTGGGAGGGCTCTGTTTCTGGAGGTATGTACCCTATACCCTACACCCTAAACCCTACACCCTAAACCCTACACCCTAAACCCTAAACCCTAAACCCTACTGTACAGCTGGGAGGGCTCTCTGTCTGGAGGTATGTACTAGACCCTAAACCCTACACCCTAAACCCTGACCCCTAAACCCTACACCCTAAACCCTACTGTACAGCTGGGAGGGCTCTCTGTCTGGAGGTATGCACCCTACACCCTACGCCCTAAACCCTACACCCTACACCCTACACCCTATACCCTAAACCCTACACCCTACAATCTAAACCCTACTGTACAGCTGGGAGGGCTCTGTTTCTGGAGGTATGTACTAAACCCTAAACCCTACACCCTAAACCATAAACCCTAAACCCTACTGTACAGCTGGGAGGGCTCTCTGTCTGGAGGTATGTACCCTATACCCTAAACCCTACACCCTACACCCTACACCCTAAACCCTAAACCCTACTGTACAGCTGGGAGGGCTCTCTGTCTGGAGGTATGGACCCTACACCCTAAACCCTACACCTTACACCCTAAACCCTAAACCCTACACCCTAAACCCTAAACCCTAAACCCTACACCCTAAACCCTACTGTACAGCTGGGAGGGCTCTCTGTCTGGAGGTATGTACTAAACCCTAAACCCTAAACCCTAAACCCTACTGTACAGACGTTCCCAGTTACTTTGCATTGTATTTAATAACTGTAATAATGTATAATAACTGTATTTAATAATGTATTTTAGGTAACAACTCGGCGGACAACGTTCCCAGTTACAATAATAATTGTATTAATGTATAATAACTGTATTAATAATGTATTTTAAGGTAACAACTCAGCGGACAACGTTCCCAGTTACAATAATAACTGTATTAACTGTATTAATAATGTATTTTAGGTAACAACTCGGCGGACAACGTTCCCAGTTACAATAATAACTGTATTAATGTATTAATAATGTATTTTAGGTAACAACTCGGCGGACAACGTTCCCAGTTACAATAATAACTGTATTAATGTATTAATAATGTATTTTAGGTAACAACTCGGCGGACAACGTTCCCAGTTACAATAATAACTGTATTAATGTATAATAACTGTATTAATAATGTATTTTAGGTAACAACTCGGCGGACAACGTTCCCAGTTACAATAATAACTGTATTAATGTATTAATAATGTATTTTAGGTAACAACTCGGCGGACAACGTTCCCAGTTACAATAATAATTGTATTAATGTATAATAACTGTATTAATAATGTATTTTAGGTAACAACTCGGCGGACAACGTTCCCAGTTACAATAATAACTGTATTAATGTATTAATAATGTATTTTAGGTAACAACTCGGCGGACAACGTTCCCAGCTACATCGCTCAGTACAAAGTGACGGCTGAGTCTCCATTCTGCCCTCTGTCCTACAAACTGGAAGGTACAAATAAACATTTTATTTTAATTACTTATCAGACTCTTATTCCAGTGGTTTTCAACCTTTTTCATACCAGGGCCCAGTATTTATTCTGTATTTTAGCCACGGACCACCATTTGGTGTTGAGTTTAGCCTCTCTAAATGTGTACCATAGATTCTTAAAAATGAAGTCATTCAGATGTTTAAATATAGAGCGTAAAATGATCTGTAAGGGTCCATTTGGTTACCAACTGGCCATCATTTAGTTGGGGACCACCTGGAATCCTCTCAGGGACCACTGGTTGAAAACCTCTGCCTTATAGTGTCCTGTTGTTTAACTTAAAGTTTTTCTACAGTGCTTTCGTAGCTGGTGATCCTTGTGCTGGAAGGAACAGAGATGATCATTTATAGCTGGTGGTCCTTGTGCTGGAAGGAACAGAGATGATCATTTATAGCTGGTGGTCCTTGTGCTGGAAGGAACAGAGATGATCATTTATAGCTTGTGGTCCTTGTGCTGGAAGGAACGGAGATGATCATTTATAGCTTGTGGTCCTTGTGCTGGAAGGAACGGAGATGATCATTTATAGCTGGTGGTCCTTGTGCTGGAAGGAACAGAGATGATCATTTATAGCTGGTGGTCCTTGTGCTGGAAGGAACGGAGATGATCATTTATAGCTGGTGACTGTCCTTGTGCTGGAAGGAACAGAGATGATCATTTATAGCTGGTGACTGTCCTTGTGCTGGAAGGAACAGAGATGATCATTTATAGCTGGTGACTGTCCTTGTGCTGGAAGGAACAGAGATGATGATTTCTTCGTGCCAGGATTCCATAAAACCTTTGTGAAAATGCTAAGAGTATGTTAATTAAGTCGAAAAAAGAAAAGCGAATTGTCGGCTGCTTCCATTAACTGATGAAATGCGACCCATGAAAGTCTCAGAAAAAAATAAAATTGGTTCATGAAATAAGCAATAGATGGCACAGTTTTGCCAGAAACGTGAGACGTATGGTTATTTTACATATAATTTCACTTTTGTCATTTTAGGCTTTACATAACATTTTACACAGACTGCCTGCATTATTCCTATTGAACTATAGGTTAGAACTCTGTTCTGTTGTGCAGAGGCTGTTCTGGCTCTGCTGTAGCTAAAACAATAATTAATATAGCCTACATCCTTATACATTATCTAAACAACTTCTTTGTGATGTTGTAGAATGTCGTAGACTACATCATGTTATCTGCATGCTTGAACTTTATTAACGAAATAATTAATTAATATCTAAGAGCAGAGCCCATGTAAAACAGCTGTTTATGTACAGTATGATTTGATATCACTTGCATATCTTAGCTATCATGCATAACGATGCAGGTTCAAGGTTTTTTATTTGTCACTCCAGTGTATGTCAGGACATATACAGGGATGAAATAACGTTTCCATTGTTCCCCAGTGCAATAAGACAATAGACAGTGTAATAAGACAATAGACAGTGCAATAAGACAATAGACAGTGCAATAAGACAATAGACAGTGCAATAAGACAATAGACAGTGCAATAAGACAATAGACAGTGCAATAAGACAATAGACAGTGCAATAAGACAATAGACAGTGCAATAGTCAAGATAGTAGTCAAGATAGTAGACAATGCAATAAGACAATAGTCAAGACAATAGACAGTGCAATAAGACAATAGTCAAGACAATAGACAGTGCAATAAGACAATAGTCAAGACAATAGACAGTGCAATAAGACAATAGTCAAGACAATAGACAGTGCAATAAGACAATAGTCAAGACAATAGACAGTGCAATAAGACAATAGACAGTGCAATAAGACAATAGACAGTGCAATAAGACAATAGACAGTGCAATAAGACAATAGACAGTGCAATAAGACAAAGTCGAGACAATATATAGACGAGACAAACAATAGTTTGCAGACCAGTAAAGTGCAAACTGTACACCTAACTTGAGGTGAAGGTGCTAAGCTAACCAGGTGTGATAAAGTGGCAGTAGTGTGAAGCTAACAGACAGCTAGACAGGACATATATACAACTACTAGAAACTACAATATACTACAGCTAGAAACTACAACTATAAATCTAAAAGCTATATACGAGACTATATAACCTACAACTAAACAAACAACATACAGCCTACAGATACATACATACAGATACATACAGCCTACAGATACATACATACAGATACATACATACAGATACATACATACAGATACATACATACAGATACATACATACAGATACATACAAGCTACAGATACATACATACAGATACATACAACATACAGATACATACAACCTACAGATACATACATACAGATACATACATACAGATACATACATACAGATACATACATACAGATACATACATACAGATACATACATACAGATACATACAACCTACAGATACATACATACAGATACATACATACAGATACATACATACAGATACATACATACAGATACATACATACAGATACATACATACAGATACATACAACCTACAGATACATACATACAGATACATACATACAGATACATACATACAGATACATACATACAGATACATACATACAGATACATACATACAGATACATACAAGCTACAGATACATACATACAGATACATACATACAGATACATACATACAGATACATACAACCTACAGATACATACATACAGATACATACATACAGATACATACAAGCTACAGATACATACATACAGATACATACAAGCTACAGATACATACATACAGATACATACAAGCTACAGATACATACATACAGATACATACAAGCTACAGATACATACATACATACAGATACATACAAGCTACAGATACATACATACATATACATACAACCTACAGATACATACATACAGATACATACAACCTACAGATACATACATACAGATACATACAAGCTACAGATACATACATACAGATACATACAAGCTACAGATACATACATACAGATACATACAAGCTACAGATACATACATACAGATACATACAAGCTACAGATACATACATACAGATACATACAAGCTACAGATACATACATACAGATACATACATACAGATACATACATACAGATACATACATACAGATACATACAACCTACAGATACATACATACAGATACATACAACATACAGATACATACAACCTACAGATACATACATACAGATACATACAAGCTACAGATACATACATACAGATACATACAACCTACAGATACATACATACAGATACATACATACAGATACATACAAGCTACAGATACATACATACAGATACATACAAGCTACAGATACATACATACAGATACATACATACAGATACATACATACAGATACATACATACAGATACATACAACCTACAGATACATACATACAGATACATACATACAGATACATACAAGCTACAGATACATACATACAGATACATACAAGCTACAGATACATACATACAGATACATACATACAGATACATACATACAGATACATACATACAGATACATACATACAGATACATACAACCTACAGATACATACATACAGATACATACATACAGATACATACAAGCTACAGATACATACATACAGATACATACATACAGATACATACAAGCTACAGATACATACATACAGATACATACATACAGATACATACATACAGATACATACATACAGATACATACATACAGATACATACAAGCTACAGATACATACATACAGATACATACAACCTACAGATACATACATACAGATACATACATACAGATACATACAAGCTACAGATACATACATACAGATACATACAAGCTACAGATACATACATACAGATACATACATACAGATACATACATACAGATACATACAAGCTACAGATAGGTCTCCTGTAAATATAGGACCTGTAGCTGCTCTCCGACTTTCATGAACAAACGCGAGAGTTGACGCAAGAGCTGTTTTTGCGCAAAAATAGGACTTATGGAAACCTGGCTTATGATAAAGAAAGAGGATAGTGCAAGGAGGCGTGGCCTGGTCTCCAGCAGGAGGTTTGCACATGCTCAGTGTAAACAGGAAGTGCTATGATGGAATGTTCCAGCAGAGGCGCTAGATACAAATCCCATAACTTGTGATGTAAATAATGAGATCCAGAGTAGTTGTGAATTAAACAGCATCACTCTTCCCTTTTCAAGCGTTTTATATCATCCACAGCACTTGAATCAACATTATCCAATGTTTCTTTGTTTGTTTTGTCATAATAAGATACCTGATAAAGTATTATTATTATTATCTTATCTTATTATTTAAAGGAACAGGGCTGGCCTCAGGTAGACTCCAGGACAACCTTCGGTATCTTCTGAACAGCTCCTTCAGCCACTGCCTGGTGGAGTCCAGCTTCAGCGTTCTGGAGACTCTGAGCCTCACGGACGACAAGGTCCTGGCCAGAGCCGGCTACAAGCTGGAGGCGTCCAGTCCACTAGGTACCAGGTTCCTTGATGACATTTTTGGAACATGGACTCATTCAGAACAAGAGTTCCAAGAATTCATTAATATTTTAAACACACACCATAGATCCATTACAATCAAATACGCTACAAGCACAGAAAAAATTGATTTCCTAGATGTTACAGTATTCAAAGGACCAAACTTTAGTACAAGCGGGAAACTAGATCTTAAGGTTTACTTTAAAGAAACAGACACACATGCACTTTTACATAAAACATCCTTCCACCCACCACACACATACAAAGGTATAGTGAAATCACAACTGCTAAGGTTCAGTCGCATCTGTACACAACAAAGCGATTTTAAATTAGCATGTAAAACTCTATTTAATGCCCTAAAACAACGGGGGTACACAAGGACCTTTCTAAGAAAAACCTTTGACACCTTTCGAGAGGTGAAAGAGAGGGATGAAAGACCCCAAATTGCTCTAGTAACCACATATTCAACATTAAGCAAAATAGCTAGCATGAGGATCAAAAGAAACTTTGCAAGAAGGGCAGAAGACCCACTAGAGGGGTACAAAGTAATACCTGCCTACAGAAAAAATAAAAACTTAAAAGATTACCTAGTCCACAGCAAACTCAAAGGAGCAAACAGAACCTTCCCTAAAAGCCCAGATTACTTTAAACCCAAACCACTAGTGAAGAATAGAGCAACGAAAATCATGATAGGGATAAAACAAAACATTACAGCGTCCACAAAAAACTGTGTCTACCTAGTCACATGCAACAAATGCAAGTTACAATATGTAGGGGAAACCAGAAACACAATAGCAGATAGACTTAACCAACATAGATATAACATAAAAAATGCCAAAGAGATGTCCCTTATAGTAGAACACTTTATGGGACATGGAATTGGGGCAATGGAAGTGTGTGGATTAGAATCCAATCAAACATGGACAGAGGGAGAGAGGAAGTTTGCAGAAAAACAATGGATTTTAAAACTTAACACAACATTTCCACAGGGCCTAAACCACTATGAAAGATAATTAAGATTGTTTATGTCAGACCTACAGACTCCTTCAACAAAGATGGTGAATGCAAACATTCTCTGTGTTGTACTCATACATAATGTTGTAAGAGACAAAACATTGAAGTCTTTTACCACAAACCTAACCCTAACCCACCATACAATACAATACAAGCTGGAGGCGTCCACTCCGCTAGGTAGGGTGACCATCCCTCATTTTAAAGACTTTTCAAGCCTCCCACAAATTGAGACTCTGTCCCACATTGTGACTGACAACAGGCATCAGTGTTCAAAATGCCCCTAATAATTTGTAGTGCCCTAATAGTTGGGTTTCTGTTATCATTTCTTGCTATGTTCTTTTTTTTTTTTAAGAATTCCCCCATGGTGCCACTACACTGTGTTCCAAATTATTATGCAAATCATGTTTTTAACCCTAACCCACATAATTGATGCAAATGATGATCAGCATAATTTTCAAGTCATTGAAGTCATTGTCAATTTTTATTTCGATTTTTTTTTCAAATGTTATTGAACAAACCTCCTAATGAAAACAGAATTTAGAAAATAAATTGTGCGTTTCGCACTGTTCCAAATTATTATGCACATCATAGTTTCAAGACATTTTCTAGTTGAAAATAACTGAAAAAAAAGAACTGAAAATAGTAATTTGTTGAATTCATAGCAATGATGAGGTCATATGTACTGGAAAAACGCACTCTTCCAAGTTTTTAATTTATTTTCTAAATTCTGTTTTCATTAGGAGGCTTGTTCAATAACATTTGAAATAAAAATTGACAGCTAATGACTTGAAAATTATGCTGATCATCATTTGCATGTTGGAAAATCAAACAAAAACATGATTTGCACAATAATTTGGAACACAGTGTATATTTCCACAGTCACTCTAGAGAGGCCACATCGTATCAAAAATAGATGATCTACAATCTCAAAACGCGTCGCACTGCATCAACAGATTGTTGATTTCAGATCAGCTGTTTTTGCTATGTGTCAAATGGAATCGTGAAATGTTTTTGGAATATTGACATCAAGATGTTAATAATTTGCTAACTACATGTTGTCCTGTTTCCCACTACACTTCTGTCCCTCAAATGGACAGTTTGGATCTGGTCACCTACCTGACCTCACCATACAAGACAATACTGATATTTATAATAATAATGGATTGCATTTTTATAGCGCTTTTCCAAGTGCTCAAAGCGCTTTACAATGGTCCATTCATTCATACATTGGGAAGTAGAGCGGCGAACAGTCGACGCCAGCGTCCTAAACTTCACACATTCACACACCAGTGGTGGCAACAGGCTCACACCAACCAACTCATTGGAGGCAATTTGGGGTTCAGTGTCTTGCCCAAGGACACTTCGACACATAGACAGGAGGAGCCGGGATTCGAACCGCCGACCCACGGGTCATTGGACGACCTGCTCTACCTCCTGAGCCACAGCCGCCCCAAATATTATATTCTGAATCGATTTAGATTGCAATTCTTAGTTATGCTGTGCTTTGATTTGATAATGTCGATATCGCGTTTTTCCTACAAATGACTAGAACATTTTAAAAGGGGAATTCCACCCATTTTTCTTTTTTTCTGAGAGCGTACAAATGGAACCAAATGGACCCTGAAGAACCTCAGAAAAATCCTACAAGAAAAATCATTAACAAACGCAACGCAAACACAATTTGATGGTGCCATCAAGTTGTGTTTCATTATGTTAATGATTTATTTCAGACCTCCATTTTAGGAAATACAGAATGGGGGGAACTTTTTTACCATGTCCAACAACATGTAAGGTACAGTAAAATGTTGAAAATTCCCCTTTAAATCAATTCTAAAAAACATCAAAGTCAAAGTGTCATGATTTGTCACTAGGTTACCACAACAAAATTGGCATTTGACCCATCACTTGGGCTCCAAGGAGCGGTGATTGAGTCTTTGGTATAACTCAACCGGGAATCGAACTCTGGCCTCCCAGTTCCAGGGTGGACACTCTAACCACAAGGCCACTGTTCTGGTACAATCAACTAGAATTGTAATCTAAGTAACAAAAAGTTCAATCATCATGAACATCATCAGACATGAACAAATTAATGAATAGGACCTACATAAATATCATAAAATCGATTTTGAACCTGGCAATTCAACATTTTTCCCCCCACCGCTAGGCCTACGCGCCTCCCTCTCCACCGCTAGGCCTCCGCGCCTCCCTCTCCTACTCGGCTAAATCATTTTTTCCCCCACCTCTAGGCCTCCGCGCCTCCCTCTCCTACTCGGCTAAATCATTTTTTTCCCCACCTCTAGGCCTCCGCGCCTCCCTCTCCTACTCGGCTAAATCATTTTTTCCCCCACCTCTAGGCCTCCGCGCCTCCCTCTCCTACTCGGCTAAATCATTTTTTCCCCCACCTCTAGGCCTCCGCGCCTCCCTCTCCTACTCGGCTAAATCATTTTTTCCCCCACCTCTAGGCCTCCGCGCCTCCCTCTCCTACTCGGCTAAATCATTTTTTCCCCCACCTCTAGGCCTCCGCGCCTCCCTCTCCTACTCGGCTAAATCATTTTTTTCCCCACCTCTAGGCCTCCGCGCCTCCCTCTCCTACTCGGCTAAATCATTTTTTACCCCCACCGCTAGGCCTCCGCGCCTCCCTCTCCTACTCGGCTAAATCATTTTTTTTCCCCACCTCTAGGCCTCCGCGCCTCCCTCTCCTACTCGGCTAAATCATTTTTCCCCCCACCTGTAGGCCTCCGCGCCTCCCTCTCCTACTCGGCTAAATCATTTTTTCCCCCACCTCTAGGCCTCCGCGCCTCCCTCTCCTACTCGGCTAAATAATTTTTTTCCCCACCTCTAGGCCTCCGCGCCTCCCTCTCCTACTCGGCTAAATCCTCGTCCTCCGAGGAGCAGGTGAGCGGAGACGGAGACCTCCAGACCTCTGTGGCAGCAGGATCCCTGTCTGCAGAGTCCAGCTACACCCACAGATACAGTCTGGAGACCCTGGAGAGGAGGGGGAGAGGAGAGAGTACTCTGAAGATCACTACACCGCTGGGAGAGCTTCACAACACTGTACAGGTACACCCTAAACCCTACACCCTAAACCCTACACCCTAACCCTACACCCTATACACTACACCCTGGAGCCTCTAGACCGCAGGGGGAGAGGAGAGAGTACTCTGAAGATCACTACACCGCTGGGAGAGCTTCACAACACTGTACAGGTACACCCTAAACCCTACACCCTAGGCCCTACACCCTAGGCCCTACACCCTATACACTACACCCTGGAGCCTCTAGACCGCAGGGGGAGAGGAGAGAGTACCCTGAAGATCACTACACCGCTGGGAGAGCTTCACAACACTGTACAGGTACACCCTAAACCCTATACCCTACACCCTATACACTACACCCTGGAGACCCTGGACCACAGGGGGAGAGGAGAGAGTACACTGGGGGTGAGGGTAACCCTACACCCTAAACCCTATACCCTAACCCTAATACACTACACCCTGGAGACCCTAGACCGCAGGGGGAGAAGAGAGAGTACCCTGAGGGTGAGGGTAACCCTACCTACACCCTATACCAGGGGTCGGGAACCTGCGGCTCCCGAGCCATATGTGGCTCTTTTGATGGCTGCATCTGGCTCGCAGGCAAACCTTTAATTATACTTAATAAAGTGTCATTAGACTCGTTTGTGCATGTGCGAAACAGGGCTGGTCGGCGACTAGACTGCAGGTTTACAATCATTTCAGTGGGAAAGTGGCAAACATTTCACAAACATTTTTTTTTTTCTGGTGACTGATATTGTCCTCCTAGTACATGAGAGGGCCGTGGAATTTCATTTACAGTTTTCATTTATTTTGAAAATATTGTTTTAATCATTTGTGTGGGCACGTACAAATATGGGGGCGGCTACATATTCCAAAACTAAAAACTAAAATAAATGAAAACAGTAAATGAAAACTAAAATAAATGAAAACAGTAAATGAAATTCCACGGTCCTCTCACGTATTAGGAGAACAATATCAGTCACCAGCAAAAGGATGGGTTGTTTTCAAATAATCTGTCATGGTTAAAATGGAGTTTTAAGTTATAATGGGTTTGTATAGGAAGGAGCTGGAGGCGCAAAAATGAACATCAGATATCTAAATACTGAAAGGAGTAACTTATAAACTGTCTGGTGTGTTCACATGAGACTGAGTAGACCTTATAATGACCAAAGGTTTTTTTGAAAGTGGAATACCCCTTTAAATTATATTTATACATCTGAATTATTATTATTATTTTATTTTATTTTCACAATTAGAAAATGTAGAAGAATTGTTATTTTGACCAACGTTTGGCCAGTTGATCTCTTATCTCTTAACCCATTTAGATCTGGCCCAAGGTTTTTGAAAAACTTCAAATATTTCTCTAGCCGCATCAAACAAAATTGAATCTTTGAATACTGTAAATACTGTACAGAATCCAAAAATTGATTCCCCGCCTGAAAGGGTTAAATTGTGGACAAAAACTCGAGACTAAATTCAGCATCAAATGGTGGTCCGTGGCTACAATGCAGAATAAATAGTGGGCGCTGGTGTGAAAATGGTTCATAAAGAAAAACCCTGATCTAATAGTAAAGATATTTTTCCTCCTCCAGGGAGTTTATGAGAACTCGGAGCTGTCGGTGGTGTCAAAGAGCACAGCGTTGGGTGATGTTCTGATAATAAAGATATTTTTCTCCTCCAGGGAGTTTATGAGAACTCGGAGCTGTCGGTGGTGTCAAAGAGCACAGCGTTGGGTGAAGTTCTGAAACACACTGCAGAGCTGAAGTTTAAAGACTCTCAGAACAGTTTGAAGTTTAAAAAGGTTGAAAACCCCTGGTAAAGATATTTTTCTCCTCCAGGGAGTTTATGAGAACTCGGAGCTGTCGGTGGTGTCAAAGAGCACAGCGTTGGGTGAAGTTCTGAAACACACTGCAGAGCTGAAGTTTAAAGACTCTCAGATCATTGTGAAGTGCAACGCTGCAGCTATGGGACCTGGAGGAACCTCACTGCAGAACAAGGTAGGAACCCTAACTCTAACCCAGGATAAACCCTAACCCAGGATAAACACTAACCCAGGATAAACACTAACCCTATGGGACCAGGATAAACACTAACCCAGGATAAACCCTAACCCAGGATAAACACTAACCCAGGATAAACCCTAACCCAGGATAAACTCTAACCCAGGATAAACCCTAACCCAGGATAAACACTAACCCAGGATTAACACTAACCCTATGGGACCTGGAGGAACCTCACTGCAGAACAAGGTAGGAACCCTAACTCTAACCCAGGATAAACCCTAACCCAGGATAAACACTAACCCAGGATAAACACTAACCCTATGGGACCAGGATAAACCCTAACCCAGGATAAACACTAACCCAGGATAAACCCTAACCCAGGATAAACACTAACCCAGGATAAACCCTAACCCAGGATAAACACTAACCCTAACCCTAACCCTATGGGACCTGGAGGAACCTCACTGCAGAACAAGGTAGGAACCCTAACTCTAACCCAGGATAAACCCTAACCCAGGATAAACACTAACCCAGGATAAACACTAACCCTATGGGACCTGGAGGAACCTCACTGCAGAACAAGGTAGGAACCCTAACTCTAACCCAGGATAAACACTAACCCAGGATAAACACTAACCCAGGATAAACACTAACCCTATGGGACCAGGATAAACACTAACCCTAACCCTATGGGACTTAAGGTTTACTTTAAAGAAACAGACACACATGCACTTTTACATAAAACATCCTTCCACCCACCACACACATACAGAGGTATAGTGAAATCACAACTTCTAAGATTCAGTGGCATCTGTACACAACAAAGCGATTTTAAATTAGCATGTAAAACTCTATTTAATGCCCTAAAACAACGGGGGTACACAAGGACCTTTCTAAGAAAAACCTTTGACACCTTTCTAGAGGTGAAGGAGAGGGATGAAAGACCCCAAATTGCATGTAAATTTGTATGTAAATGTAATGGATAATACATTAATTATTATGTCCAGGTCTAGGTGGGGGTCTCTCCTCTAATGTAAAGTATCTTTATTATGTCTAGGTGGAGGTGGGGTCTCTCCTATAATGTAAAGTATATATATTATTTCCAGGTGGAGGTGGGGGTCTCTCCTCTAATGTAAAGTATATTTATTCCAGGTGGAGGTGGGGGTCTCTCCTCAGATGTAAAGTATATATATTATTTCAGGTGGAGGTGGGGGTCTCTCCTCTAATGTAAAGTATATTTATTTCAGGTGGAGGTGGGGGTCTCTCCTATAATGTAAAGTATATTTATTATTTCCAGGTGGAGGTGGGGGTCTCTCCTATAATGTAAAGTATATTTATTTCAGGTGGAGGTGGGGGTCTCTCCTCTAATGTAAAGTATGTGTATTATTTCTAGGTGGAGGTGGGGGTCTCTCCTCTAATGTAAAGTATATTTATTTCAGGTGGAGGTGGGGGTCTATCCTCTAATGTAAAGTATGTGTATTATTTCTAGGTGGAGGTGGGGGTCTCTCCTCTAATGTAAAGTATATTTATTTCAGGTGGAGGTGGGGGTCTCTCCTATAATGTAAAGTATATTTATTTCAGGTGGAGGTGGGGGTCTCTCCTCTAAAGTATATATATTATTTCCAGGTGGAGGTGGGGGTCTCTCCTCTAATGTAAAGTATATGTATTATTTCCAGGTGGAGGTGGGGGTCTCTCCTATAATGTAAAGTATATATATTATTTCCAGGTGGAGGTGGGGGTCTCTCCTCAGATGTAAAGTAAAGTATATATATTATTTCCAGGTGGAGGTGGGGGTCTCTCCTCTAATGTAAAGTATATATATTATTTCCAGGTGGAGGTGGGGGTCTCTCCTCTAATGTAAAGTATATTTATTTCCAGGTAGAGGTGGGGGTCTCTCCTCTAATGTAAATTATATTTATTTCTAGGTAGAGGTGGGGGTCTCTCCTCAGATGTAAATAAAGTATATTTATTTCTAGGTGGAGGTGGGGGTCTCTCCTCTAATGTAAAGTATATTTATTATTCCAGGTGGAGGTGGGGGTCTCTCCTCAGATATAAAGTATCTTTATTGTTTCTAGGTGGAGGTGGGGGTCTCTCCTCTAATGTAAAGTATCTTTATTTCAGGTGGAGGTGGGGGTCTCTCCTCAGATGGGGGTCCTCAGGGTGGAGTCTCAGCTGGATGATGACACCAACAGGTTGTACTCTCTCCTGGACGGCTCCGTCAACTCGGACCGCCTGGAGGTGAACTCTGAGGGGTCCCTGACCTTCCCGGCGGGCCGCGGCTTGCACAAAGCCTCCCTGAGCGTGAGCCGGGACAGCGGCTTGCTCGCCAGCGCCACCAACAGCCTGCAGTGCAGCCCTGTGACCTTGGAGAGCGTCATGGACGCCGCCGTAGACGCCAGCGGAGCCTCGCTGTCCTCCAAGTCCAAAGCCATGGCTGAGGAGAGCAGAGGAGAACTGGAGGTGGAAGGAAAACTGACGACCGCCGAGGCTTCAGTCAACGCTGTGATGAAAGGGTATGTAAACACCACCCTGAGGGGTTTGTAGATCTATAGAACACTGAACACCTCTGAACGCTGTGATGAAAGGGTATGTAGATCTAACCCTAGAACACTGAACACAGAGGAGAACTGGAGGTGGAAGGAAAACTGACGACCTCCGAGGCTTCAGTCAACGCTGTGATGAAAGGGTATGTAGACACCACCCTGAGGGGTTTGTAGATCTAACCCTAACCCTAGAACACTGAACACAGAGGCTTCAGTCAACGCTGTGATGAAAGGGTATGTACTGTAGATCTATAGAACACTGAACACCTCTGAATGCTACGATGAAGGGGTGTGTAGATCTATAGAACACTGAACACAGAGGAGAACTGGAGGTGGAAGGAAAACTGACGACCGCCGAGGCTTCAGTCAACGCTGTGATGAAAGGGTATGTAGACACCACCCTGAGGGGTTTGTAGATCTAACCCTGAACACAGAGGCTTCAGTCAACGCTGTGATGAAGGAGTATGTAGATCTATAGAACACTGAACACAGAGGCTTCAGTCAACGCTGTGATGAAGGGGTATGTAGATCTATAGAACACTGAACACAGAGGCTTCAGTCAACGCTGTGATGAAAGGGTATGTAAACACCACCCTGAGGGGTTTGTAGATCTAACCCTAACCCTAGAACACTGAACACAGAGGCTTCAATCAACGCTGTGATGAAGGGGTATGTAAACACCACCCTGAGGGGTTTGTAGATCTAACCCTAACCCTAGAACACTGAACACCTCTGAACGCTGTGATGAAGGGGTATGTAGATCTATAGAACACTGAACACAGAGGCTTCAGTCAACGCTGTGATGAAAGGGTATGTAGATCTATAGAACACTGAACACAGAGGAGAACTGGAGGTGGAAGGAAAACTGACGACCGCCGAGGCTTCAGTCAACGCTGTGATGAAAGGGTATGTAGATCTATAGATCACTGAACACAGACACTGTAGGGACCGACCGTGGCCGTCCCTACAGTCCTGGAGAATCAGGCCAGATTTTTTTCCATTGTATTTCACACAGGTTTAAACATCATTTCTGAAACATGGCGACTTTTTCAATCATAAATATTTGGTCTGTGGGGCTATAATACATTACTCTGTGGTGTGACAAACTGGGAATACATTTTGTATCATACTTTTTTTTTGCTTTACGGGGTCTTTAATGATTTATTTATCTTCCAGGTACTCTCATGATGCCAGCATCTCTGACGTTCTTCTGTTAAATAACATTATTTCCAGGGAGTTACATATCATTATTTAATGTTTTCTAGGTACTCTCATGAGGCCAGCACCAGGAGCACTCTGGACGTTCTTCTGATGAATAACATTATTTTATATTATTATTTAATGTTTTATAGGTACTCTCATGATGCCAGCATCATAAACTCTCTGTTATAACATTATTAATGTTATAATGTTTTCTAGGTACTCTCATGACGCCAGCACCAGGAACACTCTGGACGTTCTTCTGATGAATACAAAACAGTATTTCCAGTTTAATTCTATTTATTTATCTTATATTTATTTATATCCCAGGTAATCCCATGACGCCAGCACCAGGAACACTCTGGATGTTCTTCTGATGAATAACAGTATTTTATATTATTATTTAATGTTTTCCAGGTACTCTCATGACGCCAGCACCAGGAACACTCTGGACGTTCTTCTGAACGGCAGGTCTCTGACCGTCGCTGCCCACTCCATGGGTCAACTCCACCAGATGAAGACGGAGAACGTCCACACGCTGAGCGCCACCCTGTGGACGCTGGCGCTGCGCTCCAAGACCGACAACTACGTCTGCGAAGACGTCTACTACAAACACGACATCAAGGTCAACCTCAAGCCCTTCGTGGCGTCTCTAGACGCCACCAACGACCTGAAGGTGAACCCGGACAAAAACGAACTACTATTTTTCCTCCCCCTTACAGGAGCTAACCATATCCGTTGACAACGCCATGGTAACCTCAGCCCCTACGGCCAAAAACCTTGGTATTGTCCTGGACAGCCAGCTCAGGGCTTGACACTAACACTTGCCCGCTTGCCCGGGGCAAGTAAAAAAAATGGTGGGGCAAGTGAAGACTGCTACCTGGTTGCCCGATCGGGCAAGTGTGCAACTTAGTGCGCTGTAACACAACACAAGATAAATTTGTCTTGAAGGTGGTCATTGCGACCTGGGCTAATTAAGATGATGAATTTTAACTCTTGAGAGTGTGAAAATGAAACCAAATGGACCCTTGCGGGTCCATTTGGTTTCATTTTCACACTCTCAAGAGTTACATCTGGTTAACCAACTTAGCTGGGGACCACCTGGAACCCTCTCAGGGACCACTGGTGGTCCCCGGACCACCTGTTGAAAACCCCTGGTTTAACGCACCCAAGTAGGAAGTAAACTTAAATGCAAAATTTACAATATATTTTTCGGGGGCAAGTGACCATGACCTGAGGGCAAGTAGAACCTGACTTGCACTTGCCCGATGGGCAAGTGCCTCGGAGACCTTAGTGTCAACCCCTGTCATTTAAAACACACATGGCAGCTGTCACCCGATCCTGTAGGTTCACACTCCACAACATCAGACGGATTAGACCCTTCATCACCCAAGAGTCAGCCCAGCTTCTCATCCAGACAACAGTCATATCTAAACTGGACTACTGTAACTCCCTCCTTACTGGTCTACCATGTGCACTTAAGCCCCTCCAATTGATCCAAAATGCCGCAGCCCGCCTGGTCTTTAACCAGCCCAAATTCTCACATGTCACTCCGCTTCTCCGCTCCCTCCATTGGCTCCCAGTCGCTGCACGCACAGTGTTCAAAACTCTCACGCTGGCATTCAAAGCAACCAAAGGTTTGACTGCACCTTACCTCAGTGGCCTCATAAAACCCTACAAGCCCTCCCGCGCACTCCGATCAGCCGACACTGGGAAGCTGGCAGTAGCCCCACTAAAAACGCCTGGACAACGCTCCACGCGCCCCAAGCTCTTCTCCCTCCTGGCCCCAAAACTATGGAATGAACTTCCCCCTGCAATCAGAACCACAGACTCACTCCCTATCTAAACTATGGAATGAACTTCCCCCTGCAATCAGGACCTCAGACTCACTACCTATCTTCCAAATATGCCTTAAAACACTATACTTGCCTTCTATAACTAAAACATGCAGATAAAAACACCTTCAATACTTTATTTCTTTCATAAATAGAGAATCTTTCACTCAATAGGAGGTGCTTCTGTCGCAGGATGATGATGTCACATGAGCATGTTCATCCATATATTCCATAGAGCTAGATCACACATGGACATGTGACATCATCATCCTGCGCCAGGAGCAGTTCCTGTTGAGTGAAATATTCTCTATTTATGAAAGAAATAAGATGCCATTGGTGTTTTTATTTGTTTATTTTAGTTATATAGGGAAAGTATAATGTTTTAAGCAATGTTTATCTTATTAGACAGGGATCCTTTTAAAACACACCTCTTCAGACTCCATCTCAGCCCATAGCACTTGTATTACATACCATAGTAGTACTGTATTACATACCAACCATAGTACTGTATTACATACCATAGTACTGTATTACATACCAACCCACAGTACTTGCTGCAATGACTTATATAGGTTGCCTAATGTATTACAATGTTTTTAGCGCTTCATTGTATGTTGTAAAATGTATTGTAAATCCTGATTTAAATTGTAAACTTTTCACCATTGTAAGTCGTTCTGGATCAAGAGAGTCTGCTAAATGCCTAAATTATAAACTGTAATTGTAAATTAAAGGTCTACGACGCAGAGCTGAACAACGAAGGACACCTGAAGGCCGAGCCGGTCAAGCTGGCGCTCAGCGGGAGCGTGAAAGGATCGTACGGAGGCGACCGTACGGGATTCAAACACACGTACGAGGTTAGTGTATGTAGTTATGTAGCAGAATCTAGTTTACTGAATGTTTCATAAAGATTTTTGTAAACCATGTTTTTTCTGTTCTATGAACCATATGGAACATGGAAAAAGTGGTTTACATTTTTTTTTATCTTTGCCCAGAAAATATTCACCCATAACATCCCATATAATGTAATAATTAAAAATATAATCATACTTTAAGAAGCACATGTGACATGTCAAATTAGGGGTTTTTCATGCTTCTGAATCCATCCCAAGCATTAGTTTTGCACAAAAACATTCCTTGGGTTAAAATCGGCCATAGAAATCATGGAAAATGTGATGAGGTCAGCACATTTGGGCCGTTTTTTTATGGCCGTTTTTAGGCCAAGGAATGTTTTTTGTGCAAAACTAATGCTTGGGATGGATTCAGAAGCATGAAAAACCCCTAGTTTGACATGTCACATGTGCTTCTTAAAGTATGATTATATTTTTAATTATTACATTATATGGGATGTTATGGGTAAATATTTTCTGGGCAAAAATAAAAAATGTAAACCACTTTTTCATGTTCCATACGGTTCATAGAACAGAAAAAACATGGTTTACAAAACGTTTACTTAAATACACAATGACATTTATTTTATAATAAAGTTGTCTCTTTTTGCCCCCCCCCTCGCCCCACCCCACCAGCGTCTTTGGGTATTTTGAAAAGCGCTCTATAAGTCCCAGATATTATTATTATTATTATTATTATTATTATTATTATTATTATTAGGTCCTGTACGAGGATCTGTCCGGGGCGCTGCGCTGGCGAACGTCTGCCAACGCCGTGGAAGCTCAGCTGAACCACGGCTGTGAGCTGGAGTTCGCCGGTCTGTCCTCCAAGGCCGTGTGCGAAGCGCGGCTGAACTCTGAGCCGCTGACGGTGGACGGAACGCTGCGGAGCGCCGCGCAGCCGTTCAGCCTCACTCTGGACGGCCTGCTCAACGGGAACGGACAGGTGAGTTATTTATTACCCTCATTTCCGAATCTATGGATTTTTACAGGTGTTTTTTAACAGGGGTTTTCAAAAGGTGGTCCCTGAGAGGGTTCCAGGTGGGCCCTCCAGACTAAATGATGGAAAGTTGGTTAACCAGATGTAACTCTTTGAGAGCGTAAAAATGAAACCAAATGGACCCTTGCGGGTCCATTTGGTTTCATTTTTACGCTCTCAAGAGTTATGATATTCTAAATTAGCACCACTTAATTAATAAGTCATGGTCATTTTGATCTCTATGTTTTGCCTGTTTTGTTTGCGAAAATCCATCCTGGAATTGTGGACAAAACCAAAAGAAATCTTTAGTTTTGGGTTCTGTGGGGTGAAAATGTTGTCAAATAGTGGTCTGTAGCTCAAATGCTGAATAAATAGTGGGCCCTGGGATCAAAAAGGTTGAAAACCACTGCTCTAACATGAAGCTTGTTGTCAGGTGCGGCTTATAGTCCGGAAATGACGGTAGATCCCCGTTAGTTTGCTGTACTAGCCGGCAGCTACTCTTCCTGGGGTTTCACATCTCAACATATTATCATCCACAGCATTCATACAACACTACAAAGACAATACAAAACAACACATAACATCTCATCTCCTTCTGGCTTCATTTTCTGAAACAGCAATTACCATTTAAAGTAAAAAGGGGAGTAAAATTGCTCTTTCCTTTACATCTCCTGCATGAAAAGTAACAACTTCAACTTTCTCTTGAATGTGGTATGCCCACTTTCGTTGAAAAAAAAATAGGTATAGAGTTCCATGCAACCATACCTTTATAGCATACTGTTTTTTGGTAAAATGGTAAATGGTGCATTTATATAGCGCCTTTATCCAAGGCGCTTTACATAGCTTGTGCATCACATTCACCACATTCACACACACATTCATACACTGATGGCAGTGGAAACCATGCAAGGTACCTACTAGCACATCAGGAGCAGTTAGGGCTTCAGTGTCTTGCTCAAGGACACTTCAGCACTAACGCTGGGGGAGCCCGGGATGGAACCGGCAACCTTGTGGTTACCATCCGGTGACTCTACCCCTGGCTGAGATTTGTTCTACATGTCGGTAGGAAACCAAATGGACCCTTGCAGGTCCATTTGGTTTCATTTTTACGCTCTCAAGAGTTAAAATATTCATCATGTGAATTATCCCAAGTCTACACAACTAGAGAATGTAGAAGATTAATGGTCATTTTGTTTCTCAAAAACCCAGGCTAGAATTGTGGACAAAAGCAAAAAGAAATCTTTAGTTTTGGGGTATGAAAAAGGTTGAAAACCACTGTTCTAAATCAGAGGTTTTCAACCGATGGTCTGGGGACCACCAGTGGTCCCTGAGAGGGTTCCAGGTGGTCCCCAAATAAGTTGGTTAACCAGATGTAACTCTTGAGAACGTAAAAATGAAACCAAATGGACCCTTGCGGGTCCATTTGGTTTCATTTTTACACTCTCAAGAGTTAAAATATTCATCATCTTAATTAGCCCAAGTTTTGACAACTAGAGAATGTAGAGGATTAATGGTCATTTTGGTCTGTATGTTCTGCCTGTGTTGTTTCCCAAATCCAGCCTGGAATTGTGGACAAAAGCACAAGAAATCTTTAGTTTTGGGGTCTGTGGGGCTAAAATGTCCTCAAATGGTGGTCAGTGGCTCAAATGCTTAATAAATGGTGGTTCCTGGAGTCAAAAAGGTTGAAACCCACTGTTCTAAATCCTCACTAGGTGGAGCTGTACGGGCAGAAGCACGCTGGACAGGCCTTCAGCAAACTGCTGCTGAAGGCTGAACCTCTGGCCCTGGCCGTGTCCCACGACCACAGGCTGTCCTCCACACACACCCCAGAGGACGGGGAGACGCCCACGTCCCTCTACCTGGACAACAAGCTGGACGCTCTGCTGACGCCCAGCCAGCAGTCGCTCAGCTGGAAGAACAAGAACAACCTGAACGAACACGCCTACAGCCAGGAGGTGGCGCTCTACAACGATCCCGAGAGGACGGGGGCGGAGTTCAGCGCCACGCTGCTCAGCGACCTGTTCGACCGGCTGGCCGCCACCGCCGCCAGGTAGTCCAGTAATAATGACATTTGACCTAGAACTAATTGCAAAAAAATCAAACTCAGCTGATTTTGTATCTTCAATATATCCTGAATAACAGGTAAAAAGTTGCCTGGAATTGTCTGAGGAGAGAGGTGAAAATGGCATTTACAGTAAGTCCACCATTGACATTCTATTGAAGGCAAATATTTTCTAAATTTCATTGTGCTTTAAGTAGCAAGTGACATATCAAACTAGAGAGATTTCATGATGCTGAATCCATTCTTAGCATTAGTTTTGCACAAAATCACTCATTGGCTGAAATATCGCCATAACAACTTGCCCAAATGTGCTGCTGACCTCATCATATTTGGTTATGGCTGTTTCCAACCCAAGGAAGATTTTTTTGGGCAACATTAATGCTTGGAATGGATTCAGCATCATGAAAACTCCGTAGTTTGATATGTCACTTGCTACTTAAAGCACAATGAAATTTAGAAAATATTTGCCTTCAATAGAAAGTCAATGGTGGACATACTGTAAATGCCATTTTCAAAGCTTTCCCCTCAGACAATTCCAGGCAACTTTTTATCTGTTATTCAGGATATATTGAAGATACAAAATCAGCTGAGTTTGATTTTTTTGTAATTAGTCCCAGGTTGACCCCTTCTATTCCATATAATGCTTGTACTAAGGGCCAAGAGGGCAGCGGAGCCTGAGAAGCAGGAGTTCAACGTGGCGGCTTTCCTCAAGTACGACAAGAGCAGCGGTGACTGTCACATCGTACACCTGCCCTTCGTAGAGAGCCTCCCGCTGGCCTTCGAGCAGCTCAGGAGCGCCCTCGTTGGAGCCCTGGAGTCACTGCAGGACGCCGTCAACGGCCTGGACTTGAACGCGCTGATGGTGCGCTTCCGCGCCTGGCTGGACGAGCTGCCGGCGCAGGTACTACCCAGGGTTTTTATAGTTAACTAAAACTAACGAAAAAAACATAACTAAAATGTTTTAAAAATATCCGTTAAAGGTAGGGTAAGTGATTTGAAATTCATGGTGTAGTACCAGCCTGGTGCACTAGGGGCGACCAAGAGTAGCTACACTATGTGAACCTGCTGCTCGATCCTGATTGGAGGAGAATTCACCCTCCACCTGGGGAACTTTTATTAGCTCCTCTGCTAACATGGGGGAGGGGAAAACTCCATATATGG
>CM076972.1:253401-275901 GCA_039105355.1 Benthosema pterotum | reverse complement strand
TGGTTCCATTCGTACGTTCTCATAAAAAAAAGGAAAGGAAAGGAATTTTCTTTTAGATCTTTTAGTTTTACTGAACTTCATCTCTAAAGTTTTACTGAACTTCATCTCTAAAGTTTTACTGAACTTCATCTCTAAGGTTCAGTAAAATGTTGAAAATGTTTGGAATTCCCCTTTAAAACAAGGCCTACATGAATATTAAAAAAAGATTTTGAACCTGGCGATTTTATATTGATAACATGGTATTAATATTTGCAATATATTGGCATATTTTTTGCCCTACACCAGGGGTTTTCAACCAGTGGTCCGGGGACCACCAGTGGTCTCTGAGAGGCTTCCAGGTGGTCCCCAGCTAAGTTGGTTAACCAGATGTAACTCTTGAGAGTGTAAAAATGAAACCAATTGGACCCTTGCGGGTCCATTTGGTTTCATTTTTACACTCTCAAGAGTTAAAATATTCATAATCTGAATTAGCCCTACACAGGTCTACACAACTAGAAGATAGACAAAAGCAAAAAGAAATCTTTAGTTTTGGGGTCCGTGGGGCTAAAATGTCCTCAAGTGGTGTTCTGTGGCTCAAATTCTGAAAAAATGCTGGTCCCTGGCACCAAAAAGGTTTAAAACCCTAACCCTGCGATATATTGGCATATTGGCGTATTTTTTGCCCCTACTCCCCTACAGGTCAGAGAGCTCATCCTGAAGGCCAACAACTTCGTGGAGACGGGAGACTACGCTCACGCCGTGTCCACCCTGCTCTCCGACATCGGGCAGAAGCTCGGCGACTTGGACCTGAGGCTGGGCCTCAGAGATTGGCTGGTCCGCCTGGTAGCAGCTGTCCAGGACATCGTGAACCAGATGGACGTTCAGAGGATGGCGGAGAGCGGCGTGACCTGGCTGCAGGACGGTGTCAAGGAGAACATCGTGCAAACGCTGAGCGACTTCAAAGACGCCGTGAGCGACTTCGACGTGGTGGCGTTCTTCCAGGATCTGCGCGATCAGATCCTTTCCTTTGATTGGACCGTGTACCTGGAGCAGTTGTCCCATTATGTGCCCACCTCGGAGATCGCCGGAGTGGTGGAGTCCATGAAAGACGTGGTGGTGAACTGGATAGAAGAGTACGAGATCCCCAACAAGCTGAACGCAGTCTACTTCTACCTCAGAGACCTGGTCCTCAAATACGATCTGGACCAAAAGTTTAAAGATCTGCTGGACCAGGCGGTGGTTCTGATCAAAGAGTTGAAGCTGGAGGAGACGGTGCGCGCCGCGGCCGACGCCTTGAGGTCCATAAACTTTGAAGTCGCCTTGGACAAAATTATGGGATTCCTGGACTACGCGACGGATCAACTGAAAGCCATCGATTTCAAGCAAAGCGTGGACCAACTCAACGAGAGGATCTCGTCCACCCTGAAGTCCATGAAGGACTTTGACTATGACTCGTTCGTCGACTACGCCAACGAGAAGATCATTGAACTGACGGACGACATCAACGAGCAGATCAAGGCGTACGAGCTTGTCGAGAAGGTGGAGGCCGTGAGGGAGTTCGTCAGGGAGATCCAGACGGCTGTGGTCAACTACATCGAGAAGCTGAAAGACACCAAGGTGGCTGAGCTGGTCAGGAGGCTGAACGCCATGCTGGACACCACGGCTTACAGCGACATCAAGATGAAGACCCAGGAGATGCTGGAGGACATGAGGCAGAGGATCGTCCAGATGGACATCAGGGACGAGATGCGCGTCTACCTGGGCAGGGCCAGCGAGTCCTACACCAACATCGTGGCCTACGTTTCCCTTCAGCTGGACAGACTGATGGAGGAGATCCGCAGTCTGAAGGACCACGAGCTGGTGGACCAAATCAAGGAGGCCTTAGGTAACGTTCTGGAGGCTCTGAAGACGGCAGAGCTGGAGTTCCAGAGCTTCACCGTCCCTTTCACTGACCTGGCCGTCCCAGCCTTCACCGTCAACCTGAACAGACTGCAGGACATCAGCATCCCGGCTCAGATCCACGTCCCCGAGTTCACCATCCTGGGTTCCTACACCGTTCCTGCCTTCACCGTGGACTTTGAAGCCATGAAAGCAAAGATCATCGAGGCCGTGGACTACCTCCGAGAGTTGGAGATCACCATGCCTGAACCAGAGGACGTCTTTGGGGAACTGAGAGCTCTGTACCTGAGCTTCGACATACCGGATTTCACCTTCCCTGAAATCACACTGTCAGAAATCAAGTTCCCAGCCATCAAGGTCCCGAAATTAAACCTGGACGATTTTGAAATCTCCACTCTTCCCATACCAGACATAAAGCTGCCACAGATTCCCAGTGATGTTTGCATTCCAGTTTTTGGTAAACTCCAGGGCCAGGTCAGGGTGAACTCTCCTCATTACAAGCTCCTGACGACGGCGTCGTTCGAGAACTCCACCACGGCGCCTAAGAACCAGCAGTTCACCGCCACGTTGACCTCTCAGGCCAAATCCACGGTGGAGTTCCTCGATCATTCTTTGGACGCCACGGCTCGCATCGAAGCTCCGAGAATGAGGAAGCTTCTGTTCACTGAGACTGTGAAAGCTTCACACGCAGCGCTGGACCTCGACCACACAGGATCACTGACCATCGCCGGTTCCTCGGCCGAAGCTGTGGCGAAGACCACCGCCAAAGTGACCACCCCGATGTACTCGGCTAACCTCGTCAACAACCTGGCTTTTATACTGAGTACTGGAGCATCTGCAACCTCGCGTTCTGCACGGGCAGAGCCCAGAGCAAATCTGATATCTGCCACTATGGACACCATCTACAACCACGACTTGAACATCCCTGCGGCCGTAACGGCCAGTCAAGCATCCGTGACTCAAAATGTCGCAGCCAAGATCGAATCTGGCACAGTTTCTCTAACTGTTGTAACTGAAGGCAATGGAAAGTGGTCCATCCAGGAATACACGGATGAAGGAACACATAAGAGCAACATGGAATTCACCGTAAACTTTGACACCGCCAGGCTGACCTTCGAAGGAGACACGGACAGCATGGCCTTGAAGTCAAAGCAGAGATTTAACGCCGAGTCGGTCGTCTTAAGCCATGTTACCGTTGAAGCCCGATCCGAGACTGAAGCCCCGTTCATCAGGAGCAGCGTGGCCATTCTGAACGCAGAGGCTCACGTCGCAGACCTGAGAGCCTTAGTGACGGCGTCGCACAACGCCGAACTCACTGGGAGACTGGCTGGATCCGTTTCTAACTCCTTTGAGCTTTTGGCCCGTCCGTTTGAGCTGGTGTTGGACTCCAGGAACAAATGGAACTCAAAGATCCTCCTGCCACTGAAACTCACCGGTAAGGTGGACCTGCAACACGACTACGGCGTCGTCCTCAACGCCGAGAGGCAGCGCGCCGGTTGGCTGGCCCTGGCCAGATTCAACCAATACAAGTACAGCCACAACATCGCCATGGAAAACAACCAGCTGGAAACGTTCATCCACACGGCGGCCAACGGAGAGGCTAACCTGGAGTTCCTGACGGTTCCTCTCACCGTACCGGAGATGACGGTGCCTTTCCTGGGCGTCGCCACGCCTGAGGTGAGAGAGTTCTCCTTCTGGGAGGACGCCGGGCTCCGGCAGCTGCTGAGCACTCCGCAGCAGGCCTTCGACATGAACCTGAAGCTCCACTACCACAAGAACCCTCACATGCACACCTTCGACTTGGACCTGGAGCCCTTCTACAGCCGCATCCAGCACAACGCTCAGCTCCTCCGTGAGCGTTTTGAAGAAAGCAGAGACGCCGTGGTGGCTCTTCTGAGAGACTCCTACGAACAGGCCAGGGCGCAGTTCATCAAACACAAGGTAGAAACCTCGGCTCTGCCGCCCAGAATCTTCACCGTTCCCGGATACAGAGTCCCAGTCCTGGACATCCAGGTGTCCTCCTTCAGCGCTGAGATGCCCGCCTTCAGCTACTTTGTTCCCAAAGAGGTGAGTCTTTGTTTACATCCTTTGTGTTTAATCTAGTTATACCAGATGAAGCTGAAATACAGCTTTAATATTTGTTCTTGCTTTAGGTGCATTTCCTGCTTCTTAAGTTTGTCTTATAGGCGACGGCAGCTGCCAATGCTGAAGATGTTCATAGAAAACTGTGTTATACTACTACTAGTACTACTCATGTGAACGTGATGCTGAGGCGACCCTTTAAAGCAGGGGTTTTCCACCAGTGGTCCTTGAGAGAGTTCCAGGTGGTCCCCAGGCTAAATGAGGGAAAGTTTCTTAACCAGATGTTAGTCTTTGAGAGTGTAAACCCTTGCGGGTCCATTTGGTTTCATATTTACACTCTCAAGTTAAAATATTCATCATGTGAATTATCCCAAGTCTACACAACTAGAGAATGTAGAAGATTAATGGTCATTTTGATCTGTATGTTGGACTGTTTTAAATCCAGCCCTGAATTGTGGACAAAAGCAAAGTGAATCTTTAGTTTTGGGGTCTGTGGGGATAAAATGGCGTATCAAATTCTGAATAGCTAGTGGGCCCTGGTATGAAGAAGGTTGAAAACCACTACTTTAAAGGGCCGACAGCACCTTAAAAAGCTTTCCGCCTGTGCTCCCCCTTCAGGTGAGCACGCCCAGCTTCAAGGTCCCTGCCATGGGCTTCTCTGTTCCGTCGTACACCGTGGTCCTTCCGTCCCTGGAGCTCCCGGTCATCCACGTCCCAGACTCCCTGAGCGATGTGACCCTGCCGTCCTTCAGCCTCCCTGCGGCTCAGAGCAGTGTGTCTCTGCCCGCCATGGGCAACGCCACGCTGGACTTCTCCTTCAAGTCCAGCGTGGTGAGTCTGAGCGCCAGCGGCGGTCTGTTCAACCAGTCCTCCTCCGACGTGGTGGCGCGGCTGGCCGCCTCGTCCGTCTCCCTGTTCCAGCTGCTCAACGGGAAGCTGGACGCCGCGTCCAGCCTGTCCAGGAAGCGCGGCGCTCTGAAGCTGGCCTCCAGCGCGTCTCTGGAGCACCGAAACCTGGAGGCCAGCAGCGACGCCGCCGTCAGCCTGACGCGGCGCAGTGCAGAGGCATCGTTTACCAACCTGGCCAAAGTACACCTGCCATCCTTGGACCTGGAGTTGAACCAGGAACTGACAGGGACCACCAAGACCAAGCCCAACCTGGACCACAAGCTGGGCCTTAGGTTGGTGCCAGAGTTCAATGAATGAGACAAAACACAATTCACTCTTTTAATGTATCAGAATTTAGTATTGGAATACAGAGCCAGCATTCAACATTTACAATAGAAAAGACATACTGACTACTGATAAAGATAAAGACATACTGACTACTGATAAAGACATACATACTGACTACTGATAAAGACATACTGACTACTGATAAAGATTAAGACACACTGACTACTGATAGAGATAAAGACATACTGACTACTGATAGAGATAAAGACATACTGACTACTGATAGAGATAAAGACATACTGACTACTGATAAAGATTAAGACATAGTGACTACCGATAAAGACATACTGACTACTGATAAAGATTAAGACATACTGACTACTGATAAAGACATACTGACTACTGATAAAGATTAAGACATACTGACTACTGATAAAGACATACTGACTACTGATAAAGATTAAGACACACTGACTACTGATAAAGACATACTGACTACTGATAAAGATTAAGACATACTGACTACTGATAAAGACATACTGACTACTGATAAAGATTAAGACATACTGACTACTGATAAAGACATACTGACTACTGATAAAGATTAAGACATACTGACTACTGATAAAGACATACTGACTACTGATAAAGACATACTGACTACTGATAAAGATTAAGACATACTGACTACTGATAAAGATTAAGACATACTGACTACTGATAAAGACATACTGACTACTGATAAAGACATACTGACTACTGATAAAGATTAAGACATACTGACTACTGATAAAGATTAAGACATACTGACTACTGATAAAGATTAAGACATACTGACTACTGATAAAGATTAAGACATACTGACTACTGATAAAGATTAAGACATACTGACTACTGATAAAGACATACTGACTACTGATAAAGATTAAGACATACTGACTACTGACATACTGTGGGTTAGGCTACTGATGCTTCTGGGGCATCCCTAGAACAACTCGTTATCAGCATCGCTGACACAGAGATAGATTTTTCAGGAAAAAATAGAATCTGATTTCAGAAACTAGAATATGCTGACAGAAAAGGGAATCTGGTTTCAGGAGGTACAATCTGGTGACAGAAACTAGAATCTGGTGTGAGAATGAACTGGATTGACCCTTTGTGTACTGATCGTGTTTTGGTGTTTTATCTATTGAAAAAAAGCAGATGTACAAGCTCATATCGTGCCACCGAGTGGCGCGATATGAGCTTGTAGTTCTGCTATTTTTGAAAAATTGTGAAAATGTGGTGCAAATCTTTGAATACATTATTTCGGAAGCAAACATTTTTAACTCAAATCTTTGCTTCTGGGGGATCCCCTAGAACAGTGGTGTCAAAGTCATTTGGGGTGGGGGCCGCATTGGACTTAATGTGACTTCATGGGGGCCGGAGCGCCGCGGTGCAACCAGTCGCAGACCGCAAGCATGCACGGCACACGCATGTTTACGTACACAGCCGTTACTTCTACACTACAGTATATCACACAAGTCATATTTATTATGAAGAATAGCTATTAATATATATTAATGACTTTTCATTATTGGTTTTATACTTGTAGCCTAGATTAAGACATTTGCTATGAAAGATGCTATTTTTATTTACAGAGCATCAATAAACCATACGAAAATAGCATTTAAATTTCAAATACTAAATTTAAGTAAGTATGTATAGTTAACTAAGTATAGTTCTCGGTTACACACCCTTGTACTGCTGAAGTATAGTTCTCTCGGTTACACACCCTTGTACTGCTGAAGTATAGTTCTCTCGGTTACACACCCTTGTACTGCTGAAGTATAGTTCTCTCGGTTACACACCCTTGTACTGCTGAAGTATAGTTCTCTCGGTTATACACCCTAGTACTGCTGAAGTATAGTTCTCTCGGTTATACACCCTTGTACTGCTGAAGTATAGTTCTCACTTTGCAGTGCCAGCAGCCTAGCCTGGTAAAACGACTCCCCCTGCTGGACAACATGCATTACATGCCGTTCAGAAGAGAGCTCAAAAGCATTTCTTTAAACGATCATAACTTTTGATAGGAACGTGCTAGAGACTTACTTTTTTTTTAATAGACTCAGACATTTTTGCTCTACAAGCCTGGGGCCGGATTAAATCATCTCGCGGGCCGGATCTGGCCCGCGGGCCTTGACTTTGACACATGTGCCCTAGAACAACATGTTTTTAGATGAGGTTCTGCAGCTAAATAATAGATATTTCTGGGGGTCCTTCCTATGAAATATGTCAAGCATCACTGACACAGAGATTTTTCCAGAAAAACTAGAATCTCGCGCCAGGGACTAGAATTTAGTGTCACAAACTAGAATCTAGTGTCATGGACTACAGAAACTACAGTCTACTGAGAGGAACTAGAATCTACCGTGGGGGACTAGAATCTGGCATGAGGAACTAGAATCTACCGTGGGGGACTAGAATCTGGCATGAGGAACTAGAATCTACCGTGGGGGACTAGAATCTGGCATGAGGAACTAGAATCTACCGTGGGGGACTAGAATCTGGCAT
Organism: Benthosema pterotum; assembly: GCA_039105355.1. Classification (NCBI taxonomy): domain Eukaryota; kingdom Metazoa; phylum Chordata; class Actinopteri; order Myctophiformes; family Myctophidae; genus Benthosema; species Benthosema pterotum. Next base: position 268,212 of record CM076972.1, on the reverse strand, counting down.
GAGGAACTAGAATCTACCGTGGGGGACTAAAATCTGGCATGAGGAACTAGAATCTACCGTGGGGGACTAGAATCTGGCATGAGGAACTAGAATCTACCGTGGGGGACTAGAATCTGGCATGAGGAACTAGAATCTACCGTGGGGGACTAGAATCTGGCATGAGGAACTAGAATCTACCGTGGGGGACTAGAATCTGGCATGAGGAACTAGAATCTACCGTGGGGGACTAGAATCTAGCATCAGAAACTAGAATCTGGTGTAAGAATGAACTGGATTAACACAACAAATCTCTTTGCCAGGTTCATGGTGAACGATGCTCTCCTGGACCTCCAGGGGAAAGGCAGCGTGGAACATCTTCTCCAGCTGGAGGTTCTCCAGACCTCCCACCTCTCCGTAGAGACCTCCACTAAGGCCAAGACCGCCCTGACCCTGTCCCAGGCCTACGACACGGCCGTGGACCTGGTCCACCAGGCAGACCTCTTCCTGGACGCTAACGGTCTGCGCTCTGCCGTTAAGACCGACCTGAGCGCCAACGCAGAGCGCTCAGCGGTCCTCAGCGCCCAAGATGCCAGGAGGAGACGAGCAGAGGACCCCCAGAACCTCTTCAGGTGAGGGTTATTATAGGGATCAGGGGCGGATCTAGGCATGGGCATGGGGGGCAATGGCCCCCTAAATACCCAGTCTGCCCCACCAAACACGATGCCATGCAAAACAACCCAAGATATTTCAAATTAAAGTGCTTCTATTTAAAATGATGTGAAACACTACTACTGCTACTAACTACAGCTGTGTCACCACTAAACCAACAGCATTTCATCATTGAAAACAGAAAACTCTCTGAGTCAGACCTTTAGCTTTATGCATGCTGCGTGTCTGTTGCAACTTCAACAACAACTGATGTTATTATTGATGCTTTACTTGACTAATAAAAGTCCTGGAACTGAAAATGGTATGGGTGCGACGTCATCGCCACGGGCGATGAAGCCGCCCCCATACCATTTTCTCTTGCCCCTCCAACATGTTCTCTTGCCCCCCCCCCCCCCCCCCCCCCCCCCCCACCAATGGGACATGTTACATCCGCCCCTGATAGTGATGAATGCATTTTAGTTTAGTTTTAGTTAGTTTTTACTCTTTCTTTTTTAATTTAGCTAGTTTTTATTTAGTTTTTATTTTTGTAAAAAGTTTTAGTTTTAGTTTAGTTTTAGTTTTGGTTTTCAGTTTTCTGTTGTACAATGTACTTTTTTGTACATTGTTTGGTATGGTGTGGTACCATATGCTGAAAACTGCCATAAAAACTTCATAAAAAGTTCATATTATAAATGTCTGAAAGTCATACCAGATATATATATATATATATATATATATATATATATATATATATATATATATATATATATATATATATATATATATATATATATATATATATATATATATATATATATATATATATATAAATTTAGTAATTATTTGTAGTAATTATTTGTAATTATTTGTAATATTTAGTGTCAGTTAACGGATATATTTTTTTCAAATTTTAGTCAACGTTTTTTTCCGTTAGTTTTAGTTAACTATAAAACCCTGCTTCAGGTTGTCTGCCAGCAAGAACCTGGCAGTGGAGGCATCTCTGGGCAGGGTCTACTAAACTAACCTAGTTAACCTAACTAAACTAACCTAGTTAACCTAGTTAACTAAACTCTGCTTCAGGTTGTCTGCCAGTGAGAGCCTAGCGTTGGAGGCATCTCTGGGCAGGGTCTACTAAACTAACCTAGTTAACCTAACTAAACTAACTATAGTTAACTATAAAAACCCTGCTTCAGGTTGGCTGCCAGTGAGAGCCTAGCGTTGGAGGCATCTCTGGGGAGGGTCTACTAAACTAACCTAGGTAACCTAGTTAACCTAACTAAACTAACCTAGTTAACCTAGTTAACTAAACTCTGCTTCAGGTTGTCTGCCAGTGAGAGCCTAGCGTTGGAGGCATCTCTGGAGAGGGTCTACTAAACTAACCTAGTTAAACTAGTTAAACTAAATCCAGCGTAAGCGATAGTTCATGGAGGCACGGAAGGCAGATTGGTGTTAGTGTATCATGCTCCATCCTTCCCCTCCGCCTAGACCTGTCCCCTTAAATCTGCAGCTCCCCATGTTATTCCTCTCCCCTATTCGCTACAGCCATTTCATTCACGCCCACCTTTCCCATAGTTCAATTCAGGCAGGCTTCTTAAGCAGCCCCAGTTCACTATTCAACTCTCTCGCTGAGCTGTCACGCTCCCCAGCTCCGTGAAATTTTGAACCCCCTCCTCCCCGACCTCCTCCCCCTTGTTCTCACCCAGTGTCTTCGGTATTGAGTCATGTACTTGCTGGATTTGTTCTCATGTCATGGTGTTGTTATGTTGTGTTCCATATTGCTCTTCATGTACTGATGTTGTATTGTTAAACGGCTCTGCTCAGGGGTTTTTATATCAGAGCTGTGCTCTGTTCACAGGATGCGATATCAAACGAGATATCAGATCTATGTCCGGTTCATAGATCTGTTATCTCATGGGCAGAGCCACTCCGCCATACTAACATGCAAAAGCTTTGCAATAAAATTGGTTGTTCAATCTGAGCTGAAGTGACTAAACTAACTATAGTTAACTATAAAAACCCTGCTTCAGGTTGGCTGCCAGTGAGAGCCTAGCGTTGGAGGCATCTCTGGAGAGGGTCTACGCTACGCTGGAGACCTCCACCCAGAACCAGATGGACTTCATCTCCACCAGAGGAAAGCAGGAGGTCAAGGCCACCTGGGAGTACGTTCCTCTGACCACCCTGAAGGTCTCAGTGGATCTGGACGCTGCTCAGGACCACCTGGGTCTGCTCCAGAACCTCCTCCTGGACCTCTCCTTGGAGAAACAGGCTCTGGTGTGGAGCTGTGAGGAGCGTCTGGGTTCATCCAGGACCTCCTCCCACCTGCTGCTCTCCAACCAGCCGGAGGAGATCCGCATGGACGCCTGGACCTCCCTGGAAGGACACCTGGACTTCCTGAAGAACCTCAGGATCCCTGTCTACCAGAAGACCGTCTGGGACGTCCTGAAGTTTGACCAGGTCACCCAGGCTGACCGCACGCAGGTAAGATAACCTGGTTAAACTAGTTAACTAACCTAACTAAACTAACCAGGTCACCCAGGCTGACCACACACAGGTAAGATAACCTGGTTAAACTAGTTAACTAACCTAACTAAACTAACCAGGTCACCCAGGCTGTCCACACACAGGTAAGATAAGCTAGTTAAACTAGTTAACTAACCTAACTAAACTAACCAGGTCACCCAGGCTGACCGCACGCAGGTAAGATAAGCTAGTTAAACTAGTTAACTAACCTAACTAAACTAACCAGGTCACCCAGGCTGTCCACACACAGGTAAGATAACCTGGTTATCTAAAGATTTCTTTTGCTTTGTCCACAATTCCAGGCTGGATTTGGGGAAAAAAACAGGCAAATTAACATACAGATCAAAATGACCATTAATCTTCCAGTTGTGTAGACTTGGGCTACTTCAAATGATGGATATTTTAACTCTTGAGAGCGTAGAAATTAAAACAAATGGACCCGCAAGAGTCCATTTGGTTTTATTTTTACGCTCTCAAGAGTTACATCTGGTTAACCAACTTAGCTGGGGACCACCTGGAACCCTCTCAAGGACCACTGGTGGTCCCTGGACCACTGTTTAGTGGACTAACACTAAACGTTGTCTTTCAGCTCCTCAACGTCTCCAGTAGCATCGTCTACACCAAGAGCTCCGACGGCCTTGACCTCTCCATCCCCGTGACCTTGGAGGAGAACGGAGTGACCTTCAGCCTCCCAGAGGTCAGGCTGGGTCTGCCCGGCTGGGCCAGAGACCTGTGGGAGCGGACTGGAGACGCAGACGCTCCACAGGACCTGGTTCTGCCTCAGGAGATCCCTGTACCAGCCTTCCAAGTTCCCTTCACCACCTTACCTGTGGAGGCTTTCACCCTGGATCTGAGAAACATTAATATACCTAAGGTAAGTCTAAGAAGATAAGATCTGAGAAACATTAATATCCCTAAGGTAAGTCTAAGAAGATAAGATCTGAGAAACATTAATATCCCTAAGGTAAGTCTAAGAAGATAAGATCTGAGAAACATTAATATACCTAAGGTAAGTCTAAGAAGATAAGATCTGAGAAACATTAATATACCTAAGGTAAGTCTAAGAAGATAAGATCTGAGAAACATTAATATACCTAAGGTAAGTCTAAGAAGATAAGATCTGAGAAACATTAATATCCCTAAGGTAAGTCTAAGATAAGAACATTAACATCTCTAAGGTAAGTCTAAGATAAGATCTGACGAAGATTAACATCTCTAAGGTAGGTCTAAGATAAGAACATTAACATCCCTAAGGTAAGTCTATGAAACCCTGGAGGCTTTCACCCTGGATCTGAGAAACATTAATATCCCTAAGGTAAGTCTAAGATAAGAACATTAACATCTCTAAGGTAAGTCTAAGATAAGATCTGAGGAACATTGACATCTCTAAGAACATCCCTAAGTTACTGTAGGTCTAAGATAAGAACTGAACATATCTAAGGTTAGTCTAAGATAAGAACATTAATATCTCTCTGTAGGTCTAATTCATTTTCAACAGGACCGGCGTTTTGTGCTCAGAAAACGACCTGCGATAAAAAGAGCGCGTAACGCCGGTCGTTTATCGCGCAGCGTCCAGTGATGTGTGTTGCGTGTGTGTTCGTTTTGTGCACATGCATGCAATGTTTTTGAAAGCTCAATCCAGTGAGCTTTTTAAAACGCCTGGCGTTAATCGACGGGTGATTTTCTTTATGTCAGCACTGCAGAGAGAATCGAGAATCACCACGTTTATCGTTGCCGTCTGGAAAGCCCTTAAGGGCCCTGAAACACCTAGCAATGTTTTGAGCAACATCAACAAGCAACGTCAACTATCAACGTTGACTTTTCACCTTTCTGTAGAAAATGATCAACTCCTGGTTGTTCAGAAAAGTCAGATCATTAGCGCCCTCTACTGGTCAACATTTCAGAATCCTCCAATCACAGCCCTCCCTGGCGTCACCTGATCCTTTCTCCTAGACTCCCACAGAACTTTTCTGAAACCTTGTCTGCTGCTGCTTCTGTTTCACTGCGGTGGTAAAAAAAAAAAGAAAAAAGGATTTCATAACTTTTATTCTGCTAAATGAACATTTTGAGTTGTGTGGCAGTTGGGTGAAAATGATTCAATGCAAACTAAAGGGGCTTACAGACGGCGAGGAATAAATCGCCCATTCTGATTCATTCTCAATGGGGCCGGCGTTTTTTGAGCACAAAAGTTCAAAAATCGACCCGCGTTCAAGAGAGCGTTTAACGCAGCTCGTTTTCCGCCCGGCGTCACTGATTTTTGTTGCGCGCGCGTGCTCGTTTCGTGCACGCGCGCGCGAGTTTTAAAAAGTTCAATCCCAGTGAACTTTTTGTAAAACGCTGGTCGATTTATAGCAAACAAACAACATAGTGAGGACGGTGAGGACCCACTCTACCAGTAGACCTGCACAGTGACTTCACCGTTTCTGTTCCAGGAGTGGATTCCCTATTCATTTAAGGCTCTAGCGCAGCCGAGCCAGGGCAGGATCTAGCCAGCCCTACTAGGGTGGGCTGGAAGAATGGCGGGTGGGCAAGTTTTTCATAAGAAGCAGTGCTTTTGAACATTTTTTATACCAGGGCCCACTATTTATTCGGCTTTTGAGCCACATAACACCATTTGAGGACATTTTAGCCCCACAGACCCCAAAGCTAAAGATTTATTTTGCTTTTGACCACAATACTAGGTTGGATTTAGTAAACAAAACAGTCAAACATACAGATCAAAATGACCATTAATCTTCTACATTCTCTAGTTGTGTTGACTTGGGCTAATTCACGTGATAGAGTGTAAATATGAAACCAAATGGACCCGCAAGGGTCCATTTGGTTTCATGTTTACGCTCTCAAAGAGTTACATCTGGTTAACAAACTTTCCAACATTTAGCCTGGGGACCACCTGGAACCCACCCAAGGACCACTAGTGGTCCACTGGTTGAAAACCACTGATATTACCTTTCATTGGGTGGGCAGGATGCACGTTTGGGTGGGCTGTGCCCACCCCTGCCCCCCCTCTAGATCCGGCCCTGAGCCGAGCCATGACGTGAGTTGTGGCAATTCTAGTGAAGCATGTTGGTTACATGCTTTTAGCCAGCAGAGTTTATTATACAACATATTTAAACCGTGATGGATGCTGGCCATTTTATTTTAACCTACACAACTTGGAATAACTATAGTCTACGTTCAAATATCAACCTCTACGGCTGCAGCCATCATTATTGGTGAGTCATTAATTCATTGTAAATGAATTGTAAATTCAGCGTGATCATGATCAGACAGCCTGCTTGACCATGGAACCAAATGGACCCGCTAGGGTCCATTTGGTTCACATTTGTACACTCAGGAAAAAATGAAAATGGGTGGTGGAATTCCCCTTTTAATGTTGCCTGTTGCCATGTGTCTCATCATGTTGCCATGTGTCTCATCATGTTGCCTGTTGCCATGTGTCTCATCATGTTGCCATGTGTCTCATCATGTTGCCATGTGTCTCATCATGTTGCCATGTGTCTCATCATGTTGCCTGTTGCCATGTGTCTCATCATGTTGCCTGTTGCCATGTGTCTCATCATGTTGCCTGTTGCCATGTGTCTCATCATGTTGCCTGTTGCCATGTGTCTCATCATGTTGCCATGTGTCTCATCATGTTGCCATGTGTCTCATCATGTTGCCATGTGTCTCATCATGTTGCCATGTGTCTCATCATGTTGCCCTGTGTCTCATCATGTTGCCATGTGTCTCATCATGTTGCCATGTGTCTCATCATGTTGCCATGTGTCTCATCATGTTGCCATGTGTCTCATCATGTTGCCATGTGTCTCATCATGTTGCCATGTGTCTCATCATGTTGCCATGTGTCTCATCATGTTGCCATGTGTCTCATCATGTTGCCATGTGTCTCATCATGTTGCCATGTGTCTCATCATGTTGCCATGTGTCTCATCATGTTGCCTGTTGCCATGTGTCTCATCATGTTGCCTGTTGCCATGTGTCTCATCATGTTGCCTGTTGCCATGTGTCTCATCATGTTGCCATGTGTCTCATCATGTTGCCATGTGTCTCATCATGTTGCCTGTTGCCATGTGTCTCATCATGTTGCCATGTGTCTCATCATGTTGCCTGTTGCCATGTGTCTCATCATGTTGCCATGTGTCTCATCATGTTGCCTGTTGCCATGTGTCTCATCATGTTGCCCTGTGTCTCATCATGTTGCCATGTGTCTCATCATGTTGCCATGTGTCTCATCATGTTGCCATGTGTCTCATCATGTTGCCATGTGTCTCATCATGTTGCCATGTGTCTCATCATGTTGCCATGTGTCTCATCATGTTGCCATGTGTCTCATCATGTTGCCATGTGTCTCATCATTTTTCTTCGATTCATAGTTGTTCTCGTCAACGAAAACTAAAACGAAATGTGTTCGTCAACGACCATTTTTCACGGGACGAAAACGAGACTAGACTAAACGAAAAACATGTGTATAAACAATAACTGGGACTAAATTAATATGCAATTTCGTTGACTAATAAATACTAGACGAAAATGTAGTTGACAAAATAAAAACTAATCTAAAATCTATTGTCATTTTCGTTCACGAACGAAGACGACACGAAATATATTAATCGTATCTCTTTTTTGCGGAGTATTTTGCTATGAAGTCACGTTGTGTTCGGAAGTGCACGTCGGGGCTGTCCGGGAGCACAGTCGCCTATCACTTTGTATATACTAGGCATTGTGATCACTTCAGCGTGGCTGTAACCGAACACACCCTCCCTCCACAATTCCTCCTCCTCCGTCTCTTTTTGGTGCTCCGCACTGAGCGCAGCAGCACCAAGAAGGCTCTGCAACTAACAAAACTAAGACACGCGACAGAGATTTTACTCATACTTTATGGTCGAATCCTTTCACACAAAACAGCACGCTTTGCACGGGATTGGGACAAAGAGAAGAGAAGATTTATGGAAATATTTTCGCTAAATCGATGTGGACAGGGACAATACTTTATGCTTGTTCACAACTAGCGCCGTTGTGCGACGTCTCATCTTCGCCGAAAATGCCGTATACAGCACTAGCAGTGGTACGGGGACCACCAGTAGTCCTTGAGAGGGTTCCAGGTGGTCCCCGGCTAACTGGTGGAGACTTGATGTAACTCTTTGGGAGCGTAAAAATGAAACCAAATGGACCCGCATGCTCACACTTGTTGTTCTTGTTGTTAAGCAACTTGTTGTTTAGCTCCATCATTTTACACTGATGGGGCTACAGCGTTTCCAGTGAAGATGAGAGCTAGATTACAAACCTGAAGAGAAACCTCAGGATTTAGCATAAAGCAATCAGCATGCTGCTGGTTGTAGAATGTAACGTTACATCAACGTTGTGTTGTTGAGTGACAGTGTTAGCTTAATGTTAGCAACGCAAAGCGGAATAGATTATAGACCGATTTACGCAAACTCCGTTCACTTCATGGGATCAGTCCATTGGAGGCTCATACATAGACTTCTATTGAAGAGACAACAAAAAGGGACAACCGAAAGTTACGGAATGCATTGGAGTCTATGGGCTCGTGCGAGTACATGAACCACGTGACCAGGCTGTTTTCTGCCCCATCAATGTCGCAACTCTTCTAATAGATAGACCTGCCCACAACTTAGTTTGGACACAACTTGAGATCGTGTTTTGACATTGAATGAATTGAACACACATTATATTACACATTGCTGGTGGGGAAACTATGGTTTCAAAATTCAGTTGGAATGCTAGTTTAGCCTATTTAAAGGGGATTGCCATTATTATACCTTAGAGATGTTGTGTGGACATGATAAAAAAAAAACGCCCCATTCTGTGTTCCCTAGAAATGGAGGTCTGAAAAAAAAATCATTAACATGCTGAAACACAATTTGATGACATCAAGTTGTGTTTCACAATGTTTCTCCAGTGATTTTTCTTTTGGGACCTTTTTTGTGAAACAAATGAATACTAGCGGGTCCATTTGGTTCCACTTGTACACACTCTGGATCCCAGGGGTCCTTCAGGAAATTCCAGGAGATCCCCTGTTAAATGATATATTGGAACCAATTGGAGACTAAATTGTCAGACTAAAACTAGACTAAAATGACAATAGTTTTAGTCGACTAAAACTAAACTAATAAAATCATGGTTTCATGGACTAAAATAAAAACTAAAATGATTTACTTTTCGTCGACTAAAACTAGACTAAATAAAAAAAGGACGAGTTAGACTAAATAGGATAAAAACTAAAACCGGTGATTAAAAGTGGACTAAAACTGAAACTAAAATTAAAAATCGCAGACTAGAACAACACTGCCTCGTTGATGTTGACATTGTTAGTTGATATTGATCTAAATATTGCTAGTGTATCAAAATATTATCTCTTTTATTTGACATTTAGCATCTTGTTCCTCCAGGTGATCTCCACCCAGGCCTTTGACGTGACTCTCCCCGGGTTGCCCTACATCTCCGTCCCCAGCTACGACATCAACACAGAGTTCCTGAGAGGGAAGACGTCCTACCTGGAGCTGAAGACACCTCCACACCACGTCACCGTGTCCTCCTTCAGCCTCCCCACGTCCTTCAGCCTGGGAGACGTCACGGTGGACCTAAAGGTTAGATTAGCACCACCCAGAACACCTCTAAACATCTACATACACCTCTACACATCTACATACACCTCCACAACCCACTCTACACCTCCACACCACGTCACCGTGTCCTCCTTCAGCCTCCCCACGTCCTTCAGCCTGGGAGACGTCACGGTGGACCTAAAGGTTAGATTAGCACCACCCAGAACACCTCTAAACATCTACACACACCTCCACAACCCACTCTACACCTCCACAACCCACTCTACACCTCCACCAGCCTGGGAGACATCACTCTGGACCTAAAGGTTAGATTAGCACCACCCAGCACACCTCTAAACATCTACACACACCTCCACAACCCACTCTACACCTCCACAACCCACTCTACACCTCCACAACCCACTCTACACCTCCACAACCCACTCTACACCTCCACAACCCACTCTACACCTCCACAACCCACTCTATACCTCCACAACCCACTCTACACCTCCACCAGGCTGGGAGACATCACTGTAGACCTAAAGGTTAGATTAGAACCACAGCACAGACCTCCACACACCTCTAAACATCAGTAATAACTAGAGCTGTCAGTCGATTAAAAAATGTAATCGCGATTAATCGCATGATTGCCCATAGTTAATCTTTGATTAATTTAATTGCATATTTTTATGAGTTCTAAATATACCTTAAATGAGTGTTTTTCAAGAATATTCATATCAAGGTCAATTATTTATTCTTCATTTGAGCCACAGACCACCATTTGATGACATTTATTTAGACTTCCAGACCTAAATTAAAGAATTTGTCAACAATATGATGTTGGTATCATTAGGAGCGAACATGCACATTTTGTAGAAAGTTTTCTACATTCTCTAATTGTGTAGACTTATTTTAAAGTAACGTAACTGATGCAGATATTTAACAATCATTCATCTGCATTTGGTGAAATTGAACCAAATAGACCCACTTGGCCTTTGGTTTTACTGTGAGTTAATCTCACACTAAAAAAAATAATAATCTAACCAGTTAATGCTGACAGCCTTAGTAATAACCTGTCTGTCTGCATTAACAACCTGTCTGTCTGCAGTAACAACCTGTCTGTCTGCAGTAACAACCTGTCTGTCTGCAGTAATAACCTGTCTGTCTGCAGGAGATCATCAGTAATAACCTGTCTGTCTGCAGTAACAACCTGTCTGTCTGCAGTAATAACCTGTCTGTCTGCAGTAATAACCTGTCTGTCTGCAGTAACAACCTGTCTGTCTGCAGTAATAACCTGTCTGTCTGTAGGAGATCATCAGTAACAACCTGTCTGTCTGCAGTAACAACCTGTCTGTCTGCAGTAATAACCTGTCTGTCTGCAGTAATAACCTGTCTGTCTGTAGGAGATCATCAGTAATAACCTGTCTGTCTGCAGTAATAACCTGTCTGTCTGTAGGAGATCATCAGTAATAACCTGTCTGTCTGCAGTAACAACCTGTCTGTCTGCAGTAACAACCTGTCTGTCTGCAGTAATAACCTGTCTGTCTGCAGTAATAACCTGTCTGTCTGCAGTAATAACCTGTCTGTCTGCAGTAACAACCTGTCTATCTGCAGTAACAAGCTGTCTGTCTGCAGTAACAACCTGTCTATCTGCAGTAACAACCTGTCTGTCTGCAGTAACAACCTGTCTGTCTGCAGTAATAACCTGTCTGTCTGTAGGAGATCATCAGTAATAACCTGTCTGTCTGCAGTAACAACCTGTCTGTCTGCATTAACAACCTGTCTGTCTGCAGTAACAACCTGTCTGTCTGCAGTAATAACCTGTCTGTCTGCAGTAATAACCTGTCTGTCTGCATTAACAACCTGTCTGTCTGCAGTAACAACCTGTCTGTCTGCAGTAACAACCTGTCTGTCTGCAGTAATAACCTGTCTGTCTGTAGGAGATCATCAGTAATAACCTGTCTGTCTGCAGTAACAACCTGTCTGTCTGCAGTAATAACCTGTCTGTCTGCTGTAATAACCTGTTTGTCTGCAGTAACAACCTGTCTGTCATCAGTAATAACCTGTCTGTCTGCAGTAACAACCTGTCTGTCTGCAGTAATAACCTGTCTGTCTGCAGTAATAACCTGTCTGTCTGCAGTAATAACCTGTCTGTCTGCAGTAACAACCTGTCTGTCTGCAGTAATAACCTGTCTGTCTGCAGTAATAACCTGTCTGTCTGCAGTAATAACCTGTCTGTCTGCAGGAGATCATCAGTAATAACCTGTCTGTCTGCAGTAATAACCTGTCTGTCTGCAGTAATAACCTGTCTGTCTGTAGTAATAACCTGTCTGTCTGCAGTAATAACCTGTCTGTGTGCAGTAATAACCTGTCTGTCTGCAGTAACAACCTGTCTGTCTGCAGGAGATCATCAGTAACAACCTGTCTGTCTGCAGTAATAACCCGTCTGTCTGCAGTAATAACCTGTCTGTCTGCAGTAATAACCTGTCTGTCTGCAGTAATAACCCGTCTGTCTGCAGTAACAACCTGTCTGTCTGCAGTAACAACCTGTCTGTCTGCAGTAATAACCTGTCTGTCTGCAGTAATAACCTGTCTGTCTGCAGTAATAACCTGTCTGTCTGCAGTAATAACCTGTCTGTCTGCAGTAATAACCTGTCTGTCTGCAGTAATAACCTGTCTGTCTGTAGGAGATCATCAGTAATAACCTGTCTGTCTGCAGTAATAACCTGTCTGTCTGCAGTAATAACCTGTCTGTCTGCAGTAATAACCTGTCTGTCTGCAGTAATAACCTGTCTGTCTGCAGTAATAACCTGTCTGTCTGCAGTAATAACCTGTCTGTCTGCAGTAATAACCTGTCTGTCTGTAGGAGATCATCAGTAATAACCTGTCTGTCTGCAGTAATAACCTGTCTGTCTGCAGTAATAACCTGTCTGTCTGCAGTAATAACCTGTCTGTCTGCAGGAGATCATCAGTAATAACCTGTCTGTCTGCAGTAATAACCTGTCTGTCTGCAGTAATAACCTGTCTGTCTGCAGTAATAACCTGTCTGTCTGCAGTAACAACCTGTCTGTCTGCAGTAATAACCTGTCTGTCTGCAGTAACAACCTGTCTGTCTGCAGTAATAACCTGTCTGCCTGCAGTAATAACCTGTCTGTCTGCAGTAACAACCTGTCTGTCTGCAGTAACAACCTGTCTGTCTGCAGTAATAACCTGTCTGTCTGCAGTAATAACCTGTCTGTCTGCAGTAATAACCTGTCTGTCTGCAGTAATAACCTGTCTGTCTGCAGTAATAACCTGTCTGTCTTTAGGAGATCGTCAGACACCTGTCGGACCTGGAGATCCCGTCCATCTCCATCCCAGAGCAGAAGGTCCCGGTTCCTGCCTTGTCCTTCAAACTGCCCTCCAGCATCTTCCTCCCAGCGTTCGGCTCCCTGTCTGCCTCCCTGTCTGTCTCTACACCCGTCTACAACCTCAGCTCCAGCTCCAGCATGGAGAACAAGGACTCCAGCCTGGTCTGCTCTCTGAAGTCCATCTGCACCTCCACCATGATCTTCTTGGAGTACGACCTCCAAGGTAACGTCCATTAGGGCATTCACTTTTTAGATGTGTTTTCAGCCTGGTCTACTCTGGGTTTAATAGTTTTAATGATGTGTTTTAATAGTTTTAATGATGTGTTTTCATAGTTTTAATGATGTGATTTCAGCCTCCTCTACTCTGGGTTTAATAGTTTTAATGATGTGGTTTAATAGTTTTAATGATGTGTTTTAATAGTTTTAATGATGTGATTTCAGCCTCCTCTACTCTGGGTTTAATAGTTATATGATGTGTTTTAATAGTTTTAATGATGTGTTTTAACCCATTGTAGACTATCCCGATTCTAAAAATGTCTCTGAAATACTAACCTAAGTGTACTGGAAAACTTCAAATTATTGTGTAACATCACCAAATTTTTACATTTTTTGATACTGTACATACTGTACAGAACGCATATTGGTGTTCCCGTCAACTAGGGTAAAACTACCACTAGGGGTTCCCGTCTACTATGGGTTAACTGATGTGTTTTCATAGTTTTAATGATGTGTTTTAATAGTTTTAATGATGTGTTTTAATAGTTTTAATGATGTGATTTCAGCCTGGTCTAGTTTTAATGATGTGATTTCAGGGTTTAATAGTTTTAATGATGTGTTTTAATAGTTTTAATGATGTGTTTTAATAGTTTTAATGATGTGTTTTCAGCCTCCTCTACTCTGGGTTTTGATGATGGAATCACCAACTTCATGGGGAAAATTAACCTGATCCACAGTGACCTGAACGTTGACTGGCAGCATGTCTTCACACACAACTCCAGGTTAGTGCTATGGACTTTATTTAAACTCCAGGTTAGTGCTATGGACTTTATTTAACCTCCAGGTTAGTGCTATGGACTTTATTTAAACTCCAGGTATCGTGACATTATTTGTAACATTATTTTATTATGTTGGAGATGATCCTCAAAATGTGTTTAACAGGCTTTCATAGAAAAAAATACTCAAATAATGTGTTTTTGGTCCCTTTCTTTTACATTCTAATGGGGCATGGAGAAAAACACATTCTTTTGGCCACTAGGGGTCGTACTTTACTCCTTCTATGTCAATCACTGTCATGATCCACCCACCCACCCCTCTACCCCTCCTCTCCAACAAACTTCCCCGCCTCCTACATAGGGTGGCCAGGTCCTGTTCATTTGAGGTAAAATTAGTGTTGCATGTGTGGGACATGTTGAGTGGGGAAAGGGGACAAAATGTGGTTAGTTAATAGGATAGTTAATTATTAACATTGTGATGTCATTATTCTAAAATAATTCAGGATTTCAATTCATATATAACAAAAATAGCTGATCTTGGTTGAATAGACAGGAAATACTAACTAGACCACTGACACTGTGGTTGCCTCATTTTTAGTGTCCCGAACAAATCCATAGACTTGTCTTTGAGACTAAATATTTGGTGATCAGCAGTTCAATTAACTGTACTGCATTACAGTGGTTTTCAACCATTTTGATACCAGGGACCACTATTTATTCAGCGTTTGAGCCATGGACGACCATTTGATG
>CM076972.1:193401-248401 GCA_039105355.1 Benthosema pterotum | reverse complement strand
AGGTATCCAACACCATCGAACGGTCGTACCACCGGATGTCCTTCAACTCTCTACAGAATTTACTCCAACAACTGGCTGACAGAATCAGACAGCTGTCAATCAACATGCAGGTAAATGCTGCTGTCAATCAACATGCAGGTAAATGGAATAATGACGGCCATTTGCACCAACATGGATTCAACCCTAATTTGGTTTAAATTAAGGTTTATCTATAAATTCAGTTGCAACAAACTTGAACTCTAGATTTCACTAATCCAGTTGGGTTTTAAACCACCCTTTAAACCACCCTTTAAACCACCCTTTAAACCACCCTTTAAATGATCAGGGTGGTTTTAAACCAGCCTTTAAACCACCCTTTAAATGCTCAGTGTGGTTTTAAACCACCCTTTAAACCACCCTTTAAATGATCAGGGTGGTTTAAAACCAGCCTTTAAACCACCCTTTAAACCAGCCTTTAAACCACCCTTTAAACCAGCCTTTAAACCACCCTTTACATGCTCAGTGTGGTTTTAAACCACCCTTTAAACCAGCCTTTAAACCACCCTTTAAACCAGCCTTTAAACCACCCTTTACATGCTCAGTGTGGTTTTAAACCACCCTTTAAACCAGCCTTTAAACCACCCTTTAAACCAGCCTTTAAACCACCCTTTAAACCAGCCTTTAAACCACCCTTTAAACCACCCTTTAAACCACCCTTTAAACCACCCTTTACATGCTCAGTGTGGTTTTAAACCACCCTTTAAACCAGCCTTTAAACCACCCTTTAAACCACCCTTTAAACCAGCCTTTAAACCACCCTTTAAACCACCCTTTAAACCACCCTTTAAACCAGCCTTTAAACCAGCCTTTAAATGCTCAGTGTGGTTTTAAACCAGCCTTTAAACCACCCTTTAAACCAGCCTTTAAACCACCCTTTAAACCACCCTTTAAACCAGCCTTTAAATGCTCAGTGTGGTTTTAAACCAGCCTTTAAACCACCCTTTAAACCAGCCTTTAAACCACCCTTTAAACCACCCTTTAAACCAGCCTTTAAACCACCCTTTAAACCACCCTTTAAACCAGCCTTTAAATGCTCAGTGTGGTTTTAAACCACCCTTTAAACCAGCCTTTAAACCACCCTTTAAATGCTCAGTGTGGTTTTAAACCACCCTTTAAATGCTCAGTGTGGTTTTAAACCACCCTGATCATTGGCTCAGGGGTACAGTCACTGGTAACCACAAGGTTGTGGGTTCGAACCTGGGCTGCCCCAGAGTTAGTGTCAAAGAGCAAGACACTGAAGCCCTAATTGCTCCTGATGTGCTAGTACATACCTGGGCATTATGCGGCCCTTTGGCTGACTCTGACCGGCCCGGGGACCACCAGTGGTCCTTGAGAGAGTTCCAAGTTAAATATGGAAAACTGGATAACCAGATGTAACTCTTTGAGAATGTAAAAATAAAACCAAATGGACCCTTGTGGGTCCATTTGGTTTCATTTTTACACTCTCAAGAGTTAAAATATTTATCTGAATTAGCCCAAAGTCTACACATTCAATCAGAGAATGTAAGAGAATGGTCATTTTTGTTATCCTGTTTTGTTTCCCAAATCCAGCCTGGAATTGTGGACAAAAACAAAAGAAATCTTGAAGAAAGTTTTTCGATCTGTGGGGCTAAAATGTCATCAAATTGTGGTCCGTGGCTGAAATACTGAATGAATAGTGGGCCCTGGGGTCAAAATGGTCTTACTCTTACTTTTATCTTGGCCCTCCACAATATTTTATGTATCTCACTTGGCCCCTTGGGGAAAATAATTGCCCACCCCTGTGCTAGTAGGTACCTTGCATGGTTTCCACTGCCATCAGTGTATGAATGTGTGTGTGAATGTGGTGAATGTGATGCACAAGCTATGGAAAGCACCCTGGATAAAGGCGCTATATAAATGCACCATTTACCATTTTAATGTCAAACCTGTTACACCACAACTTTAAACTTCTGATTTAAGTAGCAATAGACCTTCTAAACCTTAAGAAGACGAGGTTTAAATATAAACATAGCAGTGTCTATTAGATGGATTCATGATAATGAAAGAGAGAAACAAAATAGCATCTTATAAAAACATAAGGGTCTGTTTAAATCCAGTCAGATGTTATGATTATGATGAATTTAAAGCCAGTGTTTCGCCTGATTTGACTGAAAGTAACACCCACCCTCGTTGAAACTGTTTGTCCAAATTAGCGCTAGCGCTCTAGCGCTCAGTTTCTGTGTGTGCGTGCGTGTGTGGGTGTGCATGTGTCCTTGCGTGCGTGCGTGTGCACGTATTGCTAGATTATGGGATCAAGAGCAACAGTGTTAGAATGTTTCACAACTTCTGCAGGTTTTCATAGTAAACTGTAAGCTGCAGCCACAACATTAACAACAATGTTACAATGTTTCACAACTTCTGCAGGTTTTCATAGTAAACTGTAAGTTGCATAGTAAGGTGTGTGTGGGGGGGGGGGGGAATCTCCTGCAAAATGGCGCCCCCAAGTGATGAATTTATGAACTATTTTTAAACTAAAGATCATATGTGTTTTAAATGTTCATTTCTAGTTATACACGTATAATGTTTTATCCATATTAGTCTTATTAGCCTGGGATCCTTTTAAAGCATGCTGCTGGAGGTCCAGGTCTAACCAGGGCCGGATCTAGGCATGGGCATGGGGGGCAATGCCCCCCTAAATGCCCAGTCTGCCCCACCAAACACGATGCCATGCAAAACAACCCAAGATATTTCAAATTAAAGTGCTTCTATTTAAAATGATGTGAACCACTACTACTGCTACTAACTAACTACAGCTGTGTCACCACTAAACCAACAGCATTTCATCATTGAAAACAGAAAACTCTCTGAGTCAGACCTTTAGCTTTATGCATGCTGCGTGTCTGTTGCAACTTCAACAACAACTGATGTTATTATTGATGCTTTACTTGACTAATAAAAGCCCTGTAACTTTTATTAGAAATGTTACATCCGCCCCTGGGTCTAACAGTACATAATGCTGGTGGTCTTCAAGGTGGTCTGGATCAGTCTATAGGTCCAGGTCTAACAGTCCATCATGGTCTGGATCAATCTGGAGGTCCAGGTCTAACAGGTGGTCTGGATCAGTCTGGAGGTCCAGGTCTAACAGTCCATCATGTCTTCCAGGACTGGTGGGAGCGTGTGCAGGTCCAGATCTATAGGTTCAGGTCTAACAGTCCATCCTGTCTTCCAGGACTCGTGGGAGCGTGTGCAGGTCCATATCTATGGGTTCAGGTCTAACAGTCCATCATGTCTTCCAGGACTCGTGGGAGCGTGTGCAGGTCCATATCTATGGGTCCAGGTCTAACAGTCCATCATGTCTTCCAGGACTCATGGGAGCGTGTGCAGGTCCATATCTATGGGTTCAGGTCTAACAGTCCATCATGTCTTCCAGGACTCATGGGAGCGTGTGCAGGTCCATATCTATGGGTTCAGGTCTAACAGTCCATCATGTCTTCCAGGACTCATGGGAGCGTGTGCAGGTCCATATCTATGGGCCCAGGTCTAACAGTCCATCATGTCTTCCAGGACTGGTGGGAGCGTGTGCAGGTCCAGATCTATAGGTTCAGGTCTAACAGTCCATCCTGTCTTCCAGGACTCGTGGGAGCGTGTGCAGGTCCAGATCCGTCAGAGCCTGCTCTCAGGAGAACAGAACATGGAGGATATGCTGAGAACCATCAGAACCTTCCTGAGGGAAACCTCCTTCTCTGTTCCAGGACTGGAGCAGAAGATGACTGGCATGGAGATGTACCAGAGCATGAGTGATGGTCTGGACAGCATGGTGCAGAGGTTAGATTTAACCCTATAGATAGACCCTATAGATGACTGGCATGGAGATCTACCAGAGGATGTGTGAGGCAGTGGACCACGTAGTTCAGAGGTTAGATTTAACCCTAGAGATATACCAGAGGTTAGATTTAACCCTATAGATAGACCCTATAGATGACTGGCATGGAGATGTACCAGAGCATGTGTGAGGCCGTGGACCACGTAGTTCAGAGGTTAGATTTAACCCTAGAGATATACCAGAGGTTAGATTTAACCCTAGAGATAGACCCTATAGATGACTGGCATGGAGATGTACCAGAGCATGTCTGAGGCCGTGGACCACGTAGTTCAGAGGTTAGATTTAACCCTAAAACGCTGACTGGCATGGAGATGTACCAGAGCATGAGTGATGGTCTGGACAGCATGGTGCAGAGGTTAGATTTAACCCTAGAGATCTACCAGCATACAGTAGGTCATAGGTCATAGCTACAGTATGAACTTGTAGCTCTTGCAACTTTTGTTTGTGATTATTTATTTCATTTTGTCCAACTTTCTGCTGTTTCATCCATCCATCCATCCATCCATCCATCCATCCATCCATCCATCCATCCACCCACCCACCCACCCATCCATCCATCCATCCATCCATCCATCCATCCAGTTCCTAGCCTCCATCAGTAACATTCACCCATTCATCAGTAACATTAATCCATTCATCAGTAACATTCACCCATTCATCTCAGTAACATTCACCCATTCATCAGTAACATTAATCCATTCATCAGTAACATTAATCCATTCATCAGTAACATTCACCCATTCATCAGTAACATTAATCCATTCATCAGTAACATTAATCCATTCATCAGTAACATTCACCCATTCATCAGTAACATTAATCCATTCATCAGTAACATTAATCCATTCATCTCAGTAACATTAATCCATTCATCAGTAACATTCACCCATTCATCTCAGTGACATTCACCCATTCATCAGTAACATTAATCCATTCATCAGTAACATTCACCCATTCATCAGTAACATTCACCCATTCATCTCCAGGGTGTTCGTCCTCCTCTCCTCGCTCACTGAGGATGTGTCAGCTCTGGTCAGGGACGTAGAGTTCACCGTTCCGCTGATAGACGTGGTTGTGAGCGGTCCAGTCGTCATGGAGCGTCTGAAGTCTGGCCAGGAGGAGGCGCTAGAGATGTGGAACCAGCTGAGCTGGGAGCAGGCCACGGGTAAGGATTAGGGCAGGGATGATCTACCAGTAGATCACACAGACCATGGTAGATCGTGACCACCTCCAGACATGGCCAATGAGGGACAAGGGACCCCCTGTTGCGGGACACCGCGGGACACATGGGGGGGGGGGGGGGGGGGGGGGGGGGGGGTTCCGGTGAACATGTTTTTAGTGCAAAATTAAAAGGTATGACAAACATACATATAGGCAAAGTTATTGACTTTTTCATTTAATATTATAGGCAGCGCTGCTTGCTGGCATGATTGACATGATTGACTGTAATTACTTAATTGGTTGCCCAGCCGTGTAACATTCCACAGTTTGAACATTTTAAAATATTGTAATATAACCTCAATCAGCATATTCTTTGAAATGAGGTTTTTGCATTATAGAATACATGGTGCTCATTTTTCCAATCAAATAAACCGCTGGGAAAGACCTAATAATTAGGCTAAGTGTACAAGCCAGCGCACATGGCTCTAAGCTGCGTGGACGACATTAGGCCTATCTATCTTTTCTATCTATTGTTTGATGAAAAAAAACGTGGCTATACCTATACCCAATGAAAATATAAAATATATAAATTATACACTGTGTTGACTAGTTGGAATTAAAACAATCGCTTGAAAACTGAGTGAGGATGACACATTTGAAATCTCAAAAAGTTTTTGTATCGGAGCGCATTGATGCGCTGTTGACGGTAACTGGAGAAGTCGGGCCGCCGCAAAGTCGGACCGAGCAAAAGTGCGGAGATCTCGGCCCAGGGATGTGGAAAGGTCGGCCAGGGCTGTGGAAATCTCAGCCAAGGGCTGTGGAAATCTCGGCCAAAATCAACCAGACATGCATATCAACCATTATCAAGCCATATGCATGTTCAATAGACATGCATACCAGCCATTCCACAGACTTGGGCCGACCTTTCTTCACTATTCGGGCTGACTTTGCTGCGGCTAGACTTCTCCGGTGACCCTGTTGACAGACGCATGGATTCAGTATGGTGAGTGCTTGCTTAGGCTATAACTCGCAGTTTGCTCATCAACACACGGAATGACAGTAGACCTATACGTTTAAGATAATATGCAGTCTGAGTTACTTGTAGGCCTGCTGTAGGCCTACATAAGCTGTTTATGGCAGAATTAATCATGTAGGCTATTTTGAGGTGGAGGACTGCTGTCGCATTGTGACATGCGAGATGCTGAGGGCATGGGGCGCGTCGGCAGGAATGAGGTCTGCAAACGCATACGGTATAATATAATAATATAGTAATAGTATTAGGCCTAATATGTTTGCAAATAACAGCTCATGGGTGCTTATTTGGACGAGAGCAGCAGCTCAGCAGCACGCCAGCACAGCTAGCGTCAGACTTTTTTTCTCCCCCTCTCTTTTTTTTCTCCTCCGTCTTTTGACAGTTTTGCGGGACATTAGTCCCTTTTTGAGGGACGCGGGACAGAGGGTTGAATTTCGGGACTGTCCCGCGAGATCCGGGACAGGTGGGCACTATAAGTAGATCACACAGACCATGCAGGTAGATCACATGGTGATCTACCAGTAGATCACACAGACCATGGTAGGTGGTGATCTACCTGCATGGCCTGTGTGATCTACTGGTAGATCACATGGTGATCTACCAGGTCACGTCGCGACAGTCCCCAAAATGTATAGACCTGTAACTCTTGAGAGGGTGAAAATGAAACCAAATGGATCCTTACGGGTCCATTTGGTTTCATTTTACACTTTCAAGAGTGTTAATTCATAATATAATTTAACTATTGAGAGTGTGAAATGATGTTTAAATATTATTTAAACATCTGAATTATGTCATTTCCAAACTCCACACACTATTTTGACTAACGTTTGACCATCGTTCTCTTTGCCAATTGTGGACAAAATCGTGAACGTTATTAGTTTTGGGTGCAAGAGACCAAACTCAACATCACAAACTGTCAACTCAAAGCCCAAATACTGTTTTCTAACGTCAGTAGTAGCATATACAAGAAGACCTTCCAATTCTCCCCCTTCATTATAAGTGTATTATTCTTAAACAGTAAGTAGTAGTAGTAGTGGTAGTAGTAGTAGTAGTAGTAGTAGTAGTAGTAGTTGTTGTGTAGTTGTAGTATTATTAGTAGTAGTAGTAGTAGTAGTAGTAGTAGTAGTAGTAGTAGTAGTAGTAGTAGTTGATGTGTAGATCTTGTTGAGCAGGTCATTTTGAAAGTAGCTCTCAAGTCCAAAAAGTGTGGGCACCCCTGGATTAGGGTTTTCAACCAGTGGTCCGCGGACCACCAGTGGTCCTTGAGAGAGTTCCAGTTAAATATGGAAAGTTGGTTAACCAGATGCAAATCTTTGAGAGTGTAAACATGAAACCAAATGTTTCATGTTCACACTCTCAAGAGTTAAATTATTCACCATCTGAATTAGCCAGAGATCTATGTTTTTTGATCTATGTTTGCCAGTTTTGGGGTCTGTGGGGCTAAAATGTCATCAAAAGCTGCTCCTCCGTGGCTCAAGTACTGCATGGGCCCTGGTATCAAAGTGGTTGGTCTTTAAATTTATATTACGCAGACTTTAGTTCAGCCTTTAGTCTTGGCCCTCCACAACATTTTATGTATCTTACTTGGCCCCTGATCTGCCCTTTTCTGTCTTTATGGGGACATATCAGTATTGGCAAATATACCAGTCTAACCAGCGATCAGACACAGGGGTAAGGGGTTGACACTATGGTGAATATACCAGTCTAACCAGTGATCAGACACAGGGGTAAGGGGTTGACACTATGGTGAATATACCAGTCTAACCAGTGATCAGACACAGGGGTAAGGGGTTGACACTATGGTGAATATACCAGTCTAACCAGTGATCAGGCACAGGGGTAAGGGGTTGACAGACACTATGGTGAATATACCAGTCTAACCAGCGATCAGACACAGGGGTAAGGGTTGACACTATGGTGAATATACCAGTCTATCCAGCGATCAGACACAGGGGTAAGGGGTTGACACTATGGTGAATATACCAGTCTAACCAGCGATCAGACACAGGGGTAAGGGGTTGACACTATGGTGAATATACCAGTCTATCCAGTGATCAGACACAGGGGTAAGGGGTTGACACTATGGTGAATATACCAGTCTAACCAGTGATCAGACACAGGGGTAAGGGGTTGACACTATGGTGAATATACCAGTCTAACCAGTGATCAGACACAGGGGTAAGGGGTTGACACTATGGTGAATATACCAGTCTAACCAGCGATCAGACACAGGGGTAAGGGGTTGACACTAGACTAGAATTAGAGTTCTACGACTAGAGTTCATGTGCTGTATAATATTTAAGTATTAACCGTGAGGTAAAGTTATTTTGGGTAGCCTAAAGTTTTTTTTTTTTTTTTTCTTGAAGACATTAGTTAAATAATATAATAAAAATTCCAGGTAAAGTTCAGGAGCTCTGGGAGGTTGTGGTGAGGAAGGTTGAAGACCTCATGATGTGGTCAGGAGATCTGTCCAAAGGTCTTGAGGACATCTTCAACCAGGATGGACTTCAGACCTTCAGACAGCAGCTCTCTGAGCTCCAGGTCAGTGCAGAGTTCATTCATTTATACTCCAGGGGTTTTCAACAGGTGGTCCGGGGACCACCAGTGGTCCTTGAGAGGGTTCCAGGTGGTCCCCAGGCTAAGTGATGGAAAGTTGGTTAACCAGATGTAACTCTTGAGAATGTAAAAAATGAAACCAAATGGACCCTTGCGGGTCCATTTGGTTTCATTTTCACACACTCAAGAGTTAAAATATTAATCATCTGAATTAGCACAACTTCATTAAGAAGTTTACACTGCTTTGTTGGCAAAATACAGCCTGTAAATGTGGATAAAATCAAAGGAATTCTTAAATTTTAGGTCTTTGGTGTGAACATGTCATCAAATGGTGGTCCGTGGCTCAAATGCTGAATAAATGGTGGTCCCTGGTGTCAAAAAGTTTGAAAACCCCTGCTCTAGTACTATTAATCCTGTATATTCATGTGTTTTAGATGACTCTAGTGTTTATCATTAATCCTGTATCTCATTATGTTTCAGATGGCTCTAGTGTTATTAATACTGTATCTCATTATGTTTCAGATGGCTCTAGTGTTATTAATACTGTATCTCATTATGTTTCAGATGGCTCTAGTGTTATTAATACTGTATCTCATTATGTTTCAGATGGCTCTAGTGTTATTAATACTGTATCTCATTATGTTTCAGATGGCTCTAGTATTCATCATTAATCCTGTATCTCATTATGTTTCAGATGGCTCTAGTGTTATTAATACTGTATCTCATTATGTTTCAGATGGCTCTAGTGTTATTAATACTGTATCTCATTATGTTTCAGATGGCTCTAGTGTTATTAATCCTGTATCTCCATGTGTTTCAGATGGCTCTAGTATTATTAATACTGTATCTCATTATGTTTCAGATGGCTCTAGTGTTATTAATACTGTATCTCATTATGTTTCAGATGGCTCTAGTGTTATTAATCCTGTATCTCATTATGTTTCAGATGGCTCTAGCACGCTTCAAAGACCTTCTCAAGCAGGCGGTCCAGGAGCTTTACGCTGGCCTCAACCTGGAGAGAGTGAACCAGGATCTGAAGGATTTGGTCAGTGCTGTCCAGGCTGCTCTCTACAGAGCCGTTAACTACACCATCGACCTTCTGAAGAGAGCCACAGCCAGCATGGCTCCATATGTCAAGATGAGCAGCAAGAAGATGGACCTAGATGTTCCTCTACCATTCTACTGGAAGAGCTTCAATGAGCTGCCAACCCAGGACAGACCCTAATCTGGATTACAGGACAGACCCTAATCTGGTTTACAGGATAGAACCTATTCTGGTTTATAGGACAGACCCTGAGTTGGTTTACAGGACAGACCCTAATCTGGATTACAGGACAGACCCTAATCTGGATTACAGGACAGACCCTAATCTGGATTACAGGACAGGCCCTAATCTGGATTACAGGACAGGCCCTAATCTGGATTACAGGACAGGCCCTAATCTGGTTTACAGGATAGAACCTAATCTGGTTTACAGGATAGAACCTAATCTGGTTTATAGGACAGACCCTAATCTGGTTTATAGGATAGAACCTAATCTGGTTTACAGGATAGAACCTAATCTGGTTTATAGGACAGACCCTAATCTGGTTTATAGGACAGACCCTAATCTGGTTTATAGGACAGTCCCTAATCTGGTTTATAGGATAGAACCTAATCTGGTTTATAGGACAGACCCTAATCTGGTTTATAGGACAGACCCTGAGTTGGTTTACAGGACAGACCCTAATCTGGATTAGAAGAGATTCTAATCTGGATCTCTTCTCCACTAGTCCTGACATTTAGATCTACTGGATCTCTTTTCTACTAGTTTCTCCCTGACATTTTAGTGCAGTTTTTATTTGTTGACAAAATTGTCAATATATTTTAGTCTTTTAATTATCATAGTTTAATAATTTAAGTTTTTTTTCTTTTATCATAGTCAACTACAGTATATTGGTCGGCAGAATGTATTAGAATAATTGTCATAATAATGATATTCCTGACGCGTTCTATCGTTTTACTTTTCATTAATTTTCCCATTAGTTTTTCTGACAACAGAATATTGATGAAATGAATGTAGTTCAGAAGTTCTGTAAATTATGTCAATTATTCTAATTTTTTATCCTTTATTATACTCTCTCTACATGCGAATGTACTATATCCACCATGATGCCAAGCTGAATTCAATAAATAACAATAATAAAAAAATAAAAAAAAAAAAACATTTTACTGAATGAGCAGAAAATAACTCTGAATGAGGGAAAATTCTGTCGCGTCTTTTAAGGTTGGTTAAAATGTTAGGAATATATGAATAGGTTTTATCTTTTATATTTCCATAAATTGTTCTGAAGCTGTGAAGTGATGATGATGATACGATTATCATACCATTATCAGTTGAATGTTTTCACCAAAGATGAAAACAAGCTTTCCCCCCTAAACAACGTGGAAGAAAGCCTTAGATCAATTGGTAGCAAATTCCACCATAATGACTAAAGGACAACTTCACTCATTTTCTACATAACTTTATATAACAGAGGTCTGTGGACATTTCACAAACCTGTCAGACATCTACAGACCTGTAAGACCTTCAAAGGTCAGTTTAGACCCATTTTCTTCAGGTTCTGTGTGTGTTTATTGTCTCCACCGTAAGGTGGTGACTATAATTCGTACCCTGTCCGTCAGCCCATATGTCCGTCCGTGAGCTGTCAGTAGTCAGTATATCTCCATATATGGATCTGTCAGTAGTCACTATATCTCCATATATGGAGCTGTCAGTAGTCAGTATATCTCCATATATGTATATCTCCATATATGGAGCTGTCAGTAGTCAGTATATCTATATGGAGCTGTCAGTAGTCAGTATATCTCCGTCAGGCTCAGGTCTGAGCCCGGACGGTGGAGACCTGGGCACAGGGCTTGTTGGTCATAGGTGGAGATATCGCTCCATTGGACCGCCATAGCCTGCGTTGATGCCCATATATGGTCTGAGGTTCCGGCTACCATTTTTTACAACACAGCCCTGCTGAGATGTAACTGTTTTATTATTCACCACTTATTTTTTCCACCAATATAAAAGTTTACAGCACGTTTACAGCACGTTTACACAAAGTTGGGAGGGCGAAATATACCATCCCGTAATCCGGCTTTTGATAGTGTAGAAGTTATTTGTTGGGGGACAAAGTGTCTCATGGTTTTGGAACCATGAGAAGATCAACAGATGACAACATGCTGGACAGAAGCCCTGCGAGACATCGTCCAAACAAAACAGACGCTCTCCCCACAGACCCAGGGGTGAAGACCAGCGACG
Source organism: Benthosema pterotum (assembly GCA_039105355.1). Taxonomy (NCBI): domain Eukaryota; kingdom Metazoa; phylum Chordata; class Actinopteri; order Myctophiformes; family Myctophidae; genus Benthosema; species Benthosema pterotum. The sequence continues at coordinate 236,479 of CM076972.1, read as the reverse complement.
CCCGGATGACGTACCAGAGGTTCGCCATGCAGCAGAACTACGACGAGGAGAGAAATCAAAACCAACTGCTGCAGGACTTGCAGGAAGCACTGAGGACCAACTCCTCCATGAAGCAACGGAATGAGGTGGTGGAGGGTGCTCTTCTGAGCAAAATGCAGGAAATCACCAACTGGCAGCAGGAAAATCAGACGCTGCGCTTGGAGAATCAGACGCTGGCCGCCAAGGTGGGACAAAAGGACAAGGAACTGCATCTGCTCAGGGAGGAGCTCCGAACCAACCACGTCCACTGGGAAACGGAGGCAGAGGAGTGGGGGAAGGAGAAGCAGGGACTGGCCGGGGAACGGGATGCCCTGGCCGGGAAGGTTGCTTACTGGACGGAACAACAGGAGAAATGGAGACACGAGAGACGAGGAATCGCTGGAGATGAGGAGGATCTGCACCAGAACAACGTGGAACTCCAGAAGCAACTGGAGCTGGCCACCAAGGAACTGGGAAACAAAGACGACCACTGGTCGACGGGGAAGGAGGGATGGGGGCGGGGCAAGCCGGAACTGGCCGGAGGAATGGACGATTTGCTCATGAAGAACGAGCAGCTGCAGACGCAGCTGCAAACGCAGACCTTGAAGAACGAACAGCTACAGACGCAGCTCGACTTGACGCAGGAGGAACTGCGGAACAGACATTCCCATTGGTCAACGGAGGAGGAGAAATGGGAGGACGAGAGGCGAGGATTGGCTGGAGAAAGGGCTGATCTGGTCATGAAGAACGCACAACTTCAGACACAGCTCCAACTCGCCAAGGACGAACTGACCGTTGTAAATGAGCACCTGTCAATGAAGGACATGGGATGGGAGCAGCAGAAACGGGGACTCCTCAGGGAAAAGGAGACAACTAACGTCCAACTGGAGCTGACCGGGAAGGAGATGAGAAGCAAAGACGTCCATCGGCCGACAGAGGAGGAGGAATGGCGGAAGGAGAAACAGGTGCTGGCTGAGCAGAACAGACAACTCCATGAAGAGGTGGAGATGCTCCGGGAAGAGCTGAGAAGCAAAGAACTCCGTCTGTCAAAAGCGACGGGCAAATGGCAGAAGGAGAGACGGGGCTTGGCCGCAGGGATGGAGGATTTGTTCTTGAGGAACGAACAGCTTCAGGAAGACCTGAGAAGCAAATATTCTGGAGGAACTGAGGATTTGGTTGAGGAGAACAGAAGTCTCCAGAAGCAGCTAGGTCTCATGGAAGAGGAGCTGAAAAGCAAACTTTATCACTGGTCGACGGAGCAGGAGAACTGGAGGCAGGACAGACGGGGACTGGCAGGAGGAATGGATGATCTGGTCCTGAAGAACGAACAGCTGCAGATGCAGCTCAACGTCACGCAAGAAGAAATGCAAACAAAACATTCTAACTGGTTATCAGAGGAGGAGAAATGGGAGGAGGAGAGACAGGGACTGCTCAGAGAAAAGGAGGCTCTGGAGAACATAAACATGCAATTCCAGAAGCAAGTGGAACTGGTCCAGGAAGAACTGAGGACTAAAGACACTCACCTGACCATTAAGACGGAGCAATGGGGCGACGAGAGGCGGGGACTGGCTGGAGAAATGGACACTTTGCTCGTGGAGAACGCCCGTCTTAAGAAGCATCTGGAGTTCACCCGGGGAGAACTGCAAAGCAAGGAGAGTCACTGGGTGACACGTGGGCCGTCGGAAGAATCGGACGACTTGGTCGCTCAACTCCGGAAGCGACTGGAGCAAGAGCTAGAAAACACGACTTCCAAAAAGGAGAAATGGGAGGAGGAGAGACAGAGACTTTGTGAAGAAAAAGAGACTTTGGTTATAAAAAACAGTCAACTCCAGAAGCAGATGGAGCTCACCCAGGAAGCGCTGAGGACCAAAACATCTGATTGGACAATGGAGACAGAGATGTGGCAAGAGGAAAAACGTGGACTGGTTGGAGAACGTCAGGATTTGTATCTGAAGAATGGACAGCTCCAGAAGCAACTGGACGCCATCAGGGAAGAACTACTTACAACCACGAGAAGCAATGAAACACGTCGGTCGATGGAACAGGAGGAATGGGCGATGGAGAGACGGGCACTAGCCAGAGAAAAGGGTCAACTCCAAGAGAAGATTGATGCCATCCAGGAAACACTCAAGACCAGAGATCTGCATTGGTCGTTGTCGGAGGAGAAATGGGTCGAGGAGAAACAGAGACTGGTTAGAGAGAATGAGGCTTTGACCAATCAGAACGGACGACTCCAGGAGCAGGTTTCCCTCGCCGATGAGGAACTAAGAACCACGAAAAGCACGAAAGACTCTTGGTTAACGGAGAAGGAGAAATGGGCTCAGGAGAGACAGGCACTTGTAGCGGAAAAGGAGGAGCAGCTGGACCTCATCCAGGAGCAAATGAGAAGCAAAAATGTCCATTGGTCAACGCAGGAGGAGAAATGGACCAAGGAGAGAGAGGAACTGGCTGGAGAGAAGGAGGCCCTGGTCGAACACAACGGACAACTCCAGAGGCAGGTGTCCCTCATCGAGAAGGAACTGAAAAACATGAATATCAAGCTTTCTCACCGGATGGCGGTCGAGGACAAATGGATCAAGGAGAGGGCGGGACTTGCTGGAGAAAAGGAGGCTTTGGCCGATATGAACGAGCAACTGCAGAAGCAACAGAAGCTCCTCGAAGACGAATTGAGCAACCGAGATGTGCGTTGGTCAACGGAGAAGGACGCATGGGGGCAGGAGAGGCAGAGACTCGCTGTAGAGAATGAGGCTTTGGTCAACACAAACAGAAATCTCCAGAAGCAGCTGGACCTCACCAAGGAAGAGCTGAGAACTAATCAGTCTCATCGGTTGATGAAAGAAGACAATTGGAAGAAGGAGAAATGTGGACTGTCTGCAGAAAGGAAAGAGTTACTTATGCAGAACGAACAACTACAGAAGCAACTTCACCTCAACCAGGAAGAACTGAGGAACAATGACTTTCAGTGGGCCAATGAGAGACGGCTGCTCTCCAGAGACAAGGAGGCTTTGGTTCTGAAGAACAATCAACTCCAGAAGGAAGTGGAGGTCGCTCAGGAGGACCTGAAGGTCATGAGAACCAAGGATGCTCATTGGTCAATGGAGGAGGAGAAATGGGGCAAGGAGAGACGGGGGCTTATTGAAGAAAGAGAGGCCTTGGCTGCGGCGAACAGGCAGCTCCAGAACAAACTGGATCTCGCCCAGGAAGATGTGAGGACCATGAAAAGCACCTTCACTCACTGGACAGAAGAGGAGCAGAAATGGGGGCAGGAGAGACAGGGTCTCGCCGGAGAAAACAAGTCTCTGGTCGAGACCAACACGCGACTGCAGAAGCAACTGAAGATCACGGAGGAAGAGCTGAGAACCAAAGCCGTCCACTGGTCAGCAGAGAAGGGCAAAATGGAGGATCTGTTCAAGAAGAACGCAAGACTTCAGGAGCAACTAGAGATGTGCCAGGAAGAGCTGAGAAGCAAGCACTATCAACTGTCCATGGAGGAGCAGAGTTGGGGGCGTGAGAGACAGGCGCTGGTCACCGAGAGGGAAGGGTTGGCTCTAAAGAACGGACAACTCCACTATCAACTGGAACTGGTCAGGGAGGAGCTGAAAAGCATGTATGCCCAGTGGTCAAAGGAGGAGCAGAGGAACGGACAGCTGCAGACGCAGCTGGACAGCATCAAAGACACCTGGGGAAGGGAGAGACGAGGCCTGAGCGGCGACAAGGACACTCTGCTCCAGAAGAACGCTCAGCTGCAGACGCAACTGGAGATGGTCCAGAAGGAGCTGAGAACGACCAGCGCTCATTGGCTGACGGAGGAGGAGAAGTGGGGCGAGGAGAAACGCAGCCTGGCCGTGGAGAACCAGGCTCTGGCCAGGGAGAACCGGAAGCTCCAAAAGGATCTGGACCGCGAAGACGAGGACATGAGGACCATGATGAGGACCATGAGTGAGAGCTTTCTGCGCAACCGGCAGAAAGCCAGACCCCAGTGCCCTGTCGCCGTGGTAACACCCGAGACTCTGACGTGTGAGCCGTGAAGAGAAAACCACCCCATCCACCACCCCTCTGTCTCACCCCCACCACCCGGCCACCACCCCACTGTCTCACCCCTACCACCCCTCTGTCTCACCCCTACCACCCCACTGTCTCACCCCTACCACCCCATCCACCACCCATCCGTCTCACCCCTACCACCCCACTGTCTCACCCCTACCACCCCATCCACCACCCATCCGTCTCACCCCTACCACCCCACTGTCTCACCCCTACCACCCCACTGTCTCACCCCTACCACCCCATCCACCACCCATCCGTCTCACCCCTACCACCCCACTGTCTCACCCCTACCACCCCACTGTCTCACCCCTACCACCCCATCCACCACCCATCTGCCCCCTCCCCCACCACCCCAGCCTCCACCTGTTGTTTTGAGTCTTCTCTTTAAGCTCAGGGGATTCTGCTGCACTTGCTCATTTTATATTCAATAATAATATATTCTATCCATGAGTTGTTCAAACCCTTTAATTGGAGCCACCATGAAACTAAGACATTTCATTGGCTGGTTGTTTAACATCATGTCTAATTGCCACTCATCATTTTCACTAACATTTAATGAGAATATAAAACTTAAAATCACATGAATAGTATTTCTATTTTAAGACACTGGAGTCTTGTAATGTAATAATAATCCTAACCCTTTTTGGCCACAAACAACCAGAAATATCTTATCCTAACTCTAACCAAACCCTAAACCACCTGCAGAATGTTGTGGTCGTGATATTTCTGCACGGTGTGAACTTCTTTGTTGACAGGCTTTGTTGACAGGCTAATTCTCAGCCTGTCAACAAGGCGCCCTCTACTGCAAACCACCGAAAACACGCCATGAGCAGAATCTGGTCATTGGCAGGCAATGTGTTAAATGTACTATAAGGAGGACAACACTCTCTGTGAATGGTGAGCCTTACGGCCAATCACACCTAGTTAAAATATAAACACTCTCTGTGAATGGTGAGCCTTACGGCCAATCACACCTAGTTAAAATATAAACCAATGAAAACTATGCTCTAACTAACAATAGTAATACTAGTAATGATCTAACTCAGGGGTGTCAAACCCACATACAGAGTGGGCCAAAATAGAAAAATTAGGACAAGTCGAGGACCGGAGATATCGGTCCGTGTTTCAACACCGGTTTACGATGACGTCCCTGTCAAACAGCAAAAAAGTAATTTCTCTTCAAAAATCAATGTCTCTTAATGGCAAGATAATTGTAAAGATGAAACTGCCTGCATTAAAAACTGTTTTAAGTTTTAATGAAAAATAGCAGGTGTACACGTCTCATAGCGTGCCACAGAGTGGCGCGCTATGAACACCTGCTATTTTTCGGGATTTTTTTGTTTTCTTCTATGATCCTCACCAAGTGCTGCTTTCATAGAAAGTAAATGAGACTGAGTTGAGGAAGTAAAACAATTAGTTGCATTCATTTCTTATCATGGTGTGTGTAATATACCAGAGTGCCAGTTCTAATACTAATTCAATGTCATCCCACGGGCCGAAGATAATTCATTCACGGGCCTGATTTGGCCCCCGGGCCTTGAGTTTGACATATGTGATCTAACTGGATTGGATTGCACAGTTCACAACAATATTGTGGGTTTAGTGTTTGGGGTGAATGGAATCAAGGAGGAAAGTTTCATCCTCAGGGGAGTTGAATACATGTGAAATAATTAAATAATAATAAAATAATTAAATAATAATAAAAACAACATAATGGAATGTCAGAACAGGTCAGCTCCACAGGGGCGGATGTAACATTTTCCAACATCGCCTGTGGCGCGAAGCGACACGGGCGATGAAGTCGCACCCATACCATTTTCAGCTCCAGGACTTTTATTAGTCAAGTAAAGCATCGATAATAACATCAGTTGTTGTTGAAGTTGCAACAGACACGCAGCATGCATAAAGCTAAAGGTCTGACTCAGAGAGTTTTCTGTTTTCAATGATGAAATGCTGTTGGTTTAGTGGTGACACAGCTGTAGTTAGTTAGTAGCAGTAGTAGTGTTTCACATCATTTTAAATAGAAGCACTTTGATTTGAAATATCTTGGGTTGTTTTGCATGGCATCGTGTTTGGTGGGGCAGACTGGGTATTTACCCCCCCCCCCCCATGCCCATGCCTAGATCCGCCCTGCAGCTCCATAGCATGGAGTGTTTCAGAAGAGACTGATTCAACCAGTAGCTAGTATTATCTTTAGCTATTAAAGCATTACCTTTATATATTGAAAATTAAACAGACCTACAAGCTTATGGCATGCTGCAGGTCTCAGGGGCGGATCTAGGCATGGGCATGGAAGGGGGGGGGGGGGGGGGCAATGCCCCCCTAAATACCCAGTCTGCCCCCCAAACACGATGTCATGCAAAACAACCCAAGATATTTCAGATTAAAGTGCTTCTATTTAAAATGATGTGAAACACTACTACTGCTACTAACTAACTACAGCTGTGTCACCACTAAACCAACAGCATTTCATCATTGAAAACAGAAAACTCTCTGAGTCAGACCTTTAGCTTTATGCATGCTGCGTGTCTGTTGCAACTTCAACAACAACTGATGTTATTATTGATGCTTTACTTGACTAATAAAAGTCCTGGAACTGAAAATGGTTCATCGCCCGTGTCGCTTCGCGCCACGGCCGATGAAGCCGCACCCATACCATTTTCTCTTGCCCCTCCAACATGTTCTCTTGCCCCCCCAAATGGGACATGTTATATCCGCCCCTGGTAGGTCTGCTATTTTTGAGTAAAATAAAATAGAAAATAGTGTCAAATAATGTTGACCACATTTTATGTTGTTTTGGGATCAAAAACTTTTAACTCAAATCTTTACTTCTGCACTGCAAAAAACTTTGAACTAAGCAAGTCTTTTATTCTTAAATCTAGACTTTAAGCACGATTGCTCTTGTTTTAAGAAGGATTTACTAACCAAGAGCAAGTTGTATAAGATTATCAACCTTGTTTTTAGAACATATTTCTTATTACAAGAATTCTTACCAAGTACAATTCACTCACCCCACAGGCAGATTATTTTGCTTGTTTCTAGTACTATTACACTCAAATATATATATATATATTTTTTCTTATATGAAGGACAGCATTTTTTGCAGTGTGGGAGTTCTCTGCACTATAGTGACTAGGTGGTCTCTGCATCCAAATACAGAGTATTCTGGTGGTCCTTGACACAACAGACAATAGATTTATTTCAGAAAAGGGTTTATAGGAGACATTTTGTAGAAAGTGTCGTTAGGTGAAATAAAAGAATAAAAGTCAGAGTTGAGGCCAAACTAAACGGGGACAAGATTCACAATGACACAGGAGTGTCCTGTCCTCTGTGTGTGTGCGTGTGTGTGTGTGTGTGTGTGTGTGTGTGTGTGTGTGTGTGTGTGTGTGTGTGTGTGTGTGTGTGTGTGTGTGTGTGTGTGTGTGCGTGTGTGCGTGCGTGCGTGTCTGCGTGTCTGCGTGCGTGCAGACTCTCCTCCTCCTCTCCTTCAATGGTTCTGACCATTGAAGGAGAGGAGATGGCTCTTCAATGCCCTGAGGTAAATGTGTGTGTGTGCGTGCGCGTGTGTGTGTGTGTGTGTGGGTGAGATGGCTCTTCAATGCCCTGAGGTAAATCACACCGATGTAAATGAGAGTGAGACGGGGGGGCCCTGGGGGGCCCTGGGGGGGGGTCCCCCAGGGCTGTGGAGAATGGCCTCCCACCTGGCTGAATGCTATCTGCTCAAACATCAAGGAAACACTAGACTTGAATTGACAATCGATTCTCCGTGAGCAGCAAACCGTCATGAAAGACTAAGTGTCTGCAGTGGAAGGAGAGAATTCTAGAAGCACCGAGGCTGAGAGATTTAAAACTCTGCAAAACGCTGCAAGCCACAGGCATCACCGAGGAGTCTTTCTTTCTGCTAGACGAGGTAAGACATGATTCATCTATAATAGGGGAGAATGCCTCGGTTGTTCCCTACTTTACATTTTACTTGATTACCAAAGAAATACTTAACTGACACAAAAATGCTAATTTAATAACTTGGATATGTCTGTCAACTATTGGTGGTGTTTATTTGATTCTATCTGAAATGGAAAAGCCACAATTTAACGTCAAACAAAGTATGAGCATCGGAACAAGCGACCCCGACGGCAGGGTGGATAGTGCCCCTGAATGGGTCATTGTTCCGCTTTCTCTAAATTCATCTAAATTATTTATTATAAATTTAACTCATCCATGTGTTCAGACACATGTTTTAACTTGAAGTATTCACTTATTTGTAATTTAAGTAACTGTAATAGGCCAATTATTACACATATTAGCCTACTGTACACTATAGATAGATTATCCTATGACACTATTACCCTATTGCACATATATTACACTATTACACTTATTATCCTATTACACTTATTACACATATTACACTACAACACTATTACACTATACCACTATTGCATACATTATACTATTACACTACCTTAATGCACATACTGTATATTACACTATTGCACTTATGAGCCTATTGCACTTATTACACTATTACACATATTACCCTAGTACATTATTACACATGTTACACTATTACATATATTACCCTATTACACTATACCATTATTGCATAAATTACACTATTACACTATTTGCCTGCATTACGCTATTACATGTATTAGCCTATTACACTTATTAGCATATTAAATTATTACATTACTGTAATAATTATTATTATTTACACTATGACACATGCTACACTTGCATTTGCTTCACATATGCACTTATTGTGATGCATTGTGATGTTTAATAACTGCTGACTTGAAAACACATTTTTGGACGGACATCTTGGATTTTGGGGGCCGCCATCTTGGAATTCAAGATGCCTCCATATCCAAATATTTTTAGAATGTCTTTGGCTATACGTGTACCAAATTTCATGCTTTTATCACAAACTGAATGGCTATTATCACCTCAGTGGGGTCAGTTGTGCCTCTCCGAGGGGACGGAACTAACGACCCCTACTGACAAAATTTGTTTTAAGACATGATATAAGGCATTTATTTTTGCTACTGGCATTTAAAACTTACATGACGTGGCTGTGGACAGATAGACGGTTAAAATTAGGTGTATTTTGACAGTTTAATGGATAAAATCAATTCAATACATGAAAATTTGTGAAGAGGCTGATACTGGCACTGATACTACTCCTTGGTGGGGTGATGATAAAAGGAAGTGATCTGGTCTCCGCACAGGTTTGGGAAGGTGCTAATCAGGAAGAGGAGGTCCAAAAATGGCAGAAAAATGATTGACAGCATTTGACTTGATTTCTCATTGGCTTAAATGGAGAATAACTATTGACTTTCTCCCCTCAGATGTCCATCTTCGTGTTTCTAATGTTATAATGTTTGTTTCTCCCCTCAGATGTCCATCTTCGTGTTTCTAATGTTATAATGTTTGTTTCTCCCCTCAGATGTCCATCTTCGTGTTTCTGGTGCTGCCGCTCTGCGCTGCTTTTCCTCAAGGTACCATACTCCATTCTGATTGGTCCATGCTTCTATGATCAGCTGTGATTGGTTGTGCTCGTCCTATTGGTTCTCTGTATTGTTCTCTATGATAGATTACAGTTGGAATGCATTCCCTCTAGGGATGTCCCCTACTCCCTATTCCCTATTCCCTATTCCCTATTGCCTACTACCTACTCCCTATTGGGATGTCCCCTACTCCCTACTCCCTACTCCCTATTCCCTATTGCCTACTCCCTATTCCCTATTGGGATGTCCCCTACTCTCTACTCCCTATAGGGATGTTCCCTACTCCCTATTCCCTATGGGGAATGTTCCCTACTCCCTATTCCCTATTCCCTATTGCCTACTCCCTATAGGGATGTTCCCTACTCCCTATAGGGATGTCCCCTACTCCCTACTCCCTATTGCCTACTCCCTATTGCCTACTCTCTACTCCCTATAGGGATGTTCCCTACTCCCTATTCCCTATGGGGAATGTTCCCTACTCCCTATTCCCTATTGCCTACTCCCTATAGGGATGTTCCCTACTCCCTATAGGGATGATCCCTATTCCCTACTCCCTATTCCCTATTCCCTATAGTGATGTTCCCTACTCCCTACTCCCAGGGGCGGATCTAGGCATGGGCATATTTCAAATTAAAGTGCTTCTATTTAAAATGATGTGAAACACTACTACTGCTACTAACTAACTACAGCTGTGTCACCACTAAACCAACAGCATTTCATCATTGAAAACAGAAAACTCTCTGAGTCAGACCTTTAGCTTTATGCATGCTGCGTGTCTGTTGCAACTTCAACAACAACTGATGTTATTATTGATGTCTATTACCGAAAATGGCATTTTCTCTTGCCCCCCCCCCCCCCCCCCCATTTGGTGTTTTACATCCACCCCTGCATACTCCTCATATGGCTCCAGAGTTTTTCAGACAGTATTAGAGCACGCTAAGTTGGCCTACTGTAAATGTATTGTAAATCTGATATTAATCATTCAGTCATTACATACAGATACTGAGATCTCACAGACCTCACAGATAAGATGTCTACAGTATTTAACAGCAGATCTCACAGACCTCACAGATAAGATGTCTACAGTATTTAACAGCAGATCTCACAGACCTCACAGATAAGATGTCTACAGTATTTAACAGCAGATCTCACAGACCTCACAGATTAGATGTCTACAGTATTTAACAGCAGATCTCACAGACCTCACAGATTAGATGTCTACAGTATTTAACAGCACACTGTGATCTCACAGACCTCACAGATTAGATGTCTACAGTATTTAACAGCAGATCTCACAGACCTCACAGATTAGATGTCTACAGTATTTAACAGCACACTGTGATCTCACAGACCTCACAGATTAGATGTCTACAGTATTTAACATCACACTGTGATCTCACAGACCTCACAGATTAGATGTCTACAGTATTTAACAGCACACTGTGATCTCACAGACCTCACAGATTAGATGTCTACAGCAGTGGTGTCAAAGTCATTTGGGGTGGGGGCCGCATTGGACTTAATGTGACTTCATGGGGGCCGGAGCGCCGCGGTGCACACAGGCATTACTTCTATACAGTATATCATACAAGTCATATTTATTATTAAGAATAGCTATTAATATATATTAATGACTTTTCATTATTGGTTTTATACTTGTAGCCTAGATTAAGACATTTGCTATGAAATATGCTATTTTTATTTACAGAGCATCAATAAACCATACGAAAATAGCATTTAAATTTCAAATACTAAATTTAATTAAGTATATATATAGTATACTAAGTATAGTTCTCGGTTATACACCCTTGTACTGCTGAAGTATAGTTCTCTCGGTTACACACCCTTGTACTGCTGAAGTATAGTTCTCTCGGTTACACACCCTTGTACTGCTGAAATATAGTTCTCACTTTGCAGCACCAGCAGCCTAGCCTGGTAAAACGACTCCCCCTGCTGGACAACATGCATTACATGCCGTTCAGAAGAGAGCTCAAAAGCATTTCTTTAAACGATCATAACTTTTGATAGGAATGTGCTAGAGACTTACTTTTTTTTTAATAGACTCAGACATTTTTGCTCTACAAGCCTGGGGCCGGATTAAATCATCTCGCGGCCGGATCTGGCCCGCGGGCCTTGACTTTGACACATGTGGTCTACAGTATTTAACAACAGATCTCACAGACCTCACAGATTAGATGTCTACAGTATTTAACAGCACACTGTGATCTCACAGACCTCACAGATAAGATGTTCACCTTCCCAGACCAGACCAACATCGCTCACGTCAAACTGAACACAACATACGACACCTTCAAAGCTGTCACTGTCTGTCTGAAGTAAGTAATCCATAGATCACACTGTCTGAAGGAAGTAATCCATAGATTACACTGTCTGAAGTAAGTAATCCATAGATTACACTGTCTGAAGGAAGTAATCCATAGATTACACTGTCTGAAGTAAGTAATCCATAGATTACACTGTCTGAAGGAAGTAATCCATAGATTACACTGTCTGAAGTAAGTAATCCATAGATCACACTGTCTGAAGTAAGTAATCCATAGATCACACTGTCTGAAGGAAGTAATCCATAGATTACACTGTCTGAAGGAAGTAATCCATAGATTACACTGTCTGAAGGAAGTAATCCATAGATTACACTGTCTGAAGTAAGGAATCCATAGATTAGATTAGCAGTGCTGTATGGTTTGGGTTCAGTTTGAGGTGGATGGAAGACAAGGATTGCTGGATGTCAGATGAGAAGAAGTGTTGCATTGTGGGTAATCTAGTGTCAGCCAGGCATACAGTAATGCATTGTGGGTAATCTAGTGTCAGCCAGGCATACAGTGATCCATTGTTGGAAATAAAGTGTTCTGTCAGGCAAGAGGCCAATGGCTAGAGGAGCAAACTGGGTTTGCTTCGTGACTCTAGGTGGAGGGGGCGGGTACAACATTAGGAGACCAGAAGAATGTTGGATTCTATTCATTTCCAATGGTAGAATGAACGTGAACACAACTTATGATCCATTCCTTAACTCCATGGATACTGAACTAAATGGACCCGGCCATCAAAAGGCATATAATATTTACAACATATTCATAGTAAAATGGCTTCTATTAGCTAAAAAGGAGAAATTTCACTTTGTTATCAATTATTCTTTATCTCACCAGCAAATTCGGAGTCAGGAATAGTCTCTTTGTAATCTGCAGTTTGCCATACGACAGATAGGGGGCTCTGTGATTTGAAAACCATCTCTATAGTGGCGCCAACGGAGTATGACTATCTCAGCCAGGCATACAGTGATGCATTGTGGGAAATGAAGTGCACTGTCAGCCAGGGATACAGTGATGCATTGTGGGAAATGAAGTGTACTGTCAGCCAGGGATACAGTGATGCATTGTGGGAAATGAAGTGCACTGTCAGCCAGGCATACAGTGATGCATTGTGGGAAATGAAGTGCACTGTCAGCCAGGCATACAGTGATGCATTGTGGGAAATGAAATGAAGTGTAGTGTCAGCCAGGGATACAGTGATGTATTGTGGGAAATGAAATGAAGTGTAGTGTCAGCCAGGGATACAGTGATGCATTGTGGGAAATGAAGTGCACTGTCAGCCAGGCATACAGTGATGCATTGTGGGAAATGAAGTGCACTGTCAGCCAGGCATACAGTGATGCATTGTGGGAAATGAAGTGTACTGTCAGCCAGGGATACAGTGATGCACTGTGGGAAATGAAGTGTAGTTTCAGCCAGGGATACAGTGATTAGCTCTTCCACCTCAGTCAGTGATAGAAAGACAGTCGAGTGTCATGGTGATGTCCTCCATGTTCTCCATGTTCTCCATGTTCTTCATGTTCTCCATGTTCTCCATGTTCTCCATGTTCTCCATGTTCTCCATGTTCTTCATGTTCTCCATGTTCTTCATGTTCTCCATGTTCTCCATGTTCTCCATGTTCTTCATGTTCTTCATGTTCTCCATGTTCTCCATGTTCTCCATGTTCTCCATGTTCTTCATGTTCTTCATGTTCTCCATGTTCTCCATGTTCTTCATGTTCTTCATGTTCTCCATGTTCTCCATGTTCTCCATGTTCTCCATGTTCTCCATGTTCTTCATGTTCTCCATGTTCTCCATGTTCTTCATGTTCTCCATGTTCTCCATGTTCTTCATGTTCTCCATGCTGCAGGAGCTTCACAGACCTCCAGAGGGCTCACGTCTTGTTCTCCATGACCAATCCAGCCAACAACCACGCCTTCGCCATCTTCAAGATCTCCAGCACTGACAGCTTCTACCTGCATGTGGCCTCGTACTACCTCTACTTCTCTGGTCACCAGGTATAAATGTCCTAGTCCTAGTCCTCCTAGTCCTAGTCCTAGTCCTAGTCCTCCTAGTCCTAGTCCTAGTCCTAGTCCTCCTAGTCCTAGTCCTAGTCCTAGTCCTAGTCCTCCTAGTCCTAGTCCTAGTCCTCCTAGTCCTAGTCCTAGTCCTCTCTACTTCTCTGGGCACCAGGTAGATCCTAGTCCTAGTCCTACTCCTCCTAGTCCTAGTCCTAGTCCTAGTCCTGCTACCTCTACTTCTCTGGACACCAGGTAGATGTTCTAGATGTTATCCTAGTCCTAGTCCTCCTAGTCCTCCTAGTCCTAGTCCTAGTCCTACTACCTCTACTTGGACACCAGGTTAGGACTGCAAACGAATGTTCAATATTCCAACAAATTATCAAAACAAACAAAATAAATGAATAAACAAATTCATAAAATTCAGGTTCGAATATCAACCTCAATATGAGTTTGATTTACACCAAAAACAAATGCATAAGCAAGAGGTGCACAGAGGTTCCATATCCTTCATCTTCTCTCCATGTCCTTCATGTTCTCTCCATGTCCTTCATGTTCTCTCCATGTCCTTCATGTTCTCTCCATGTTCTCTCAATGTCCTTCATCTTCTCTCCATGTCCTTCATGTTCTCTCCATCTTCTCTCCATGTCCTTCATGTTCTCTCCATGTTCTCTCCATGACCTTCATGTTCTCTCCATGTTCTCTCCATGACCTTCATGTTCTCTCCATGTCCTTCATGTTCTCTCCATGTTCTTCATGTTCTCTCCATGTCCTTCATGTTCTCTCCATGTTCTCTCCATGTCCTTCATGTTCTCTCCATGTCCTTCATGTTCTCTCCATGTTCTTCATGTTCTCTCCATGTCCTTCATGTTCTCTCCATGTTCTCTCCATGTTCTCTCCATGACCTTCATGTTCTCTCCATGTCCTTCATGTTCTCTCCATGTCCTTCATCTTCTCTCCATGTCCTTCATCTTCTCTCCATGACCTTCATGTTCTCTCCATGACCTTCATGTTCTCTCCATGACCTTCATGTTCTCTCCATGTCCTTCATCTTCTCTCCATGTCCTTCATCTTCTCTCCATGTCCTTCATGTTCTCTCCATGTCCTTCATGTTCTCTCCATGTCCTTCATGTTCTCTCCATGTTCTCTCCATGTCCTTCATGTTCTCTCCATGTCCTTCATGTTCTCTCCATGTCCTTCATGTTCTCTCCATGACCTTCATGTTCTCTCCATGTCCTTCATGTTCTCTCCATGTCCTTCATGTTCTCTCCATATCCTTCATCTTCTCTCCATATCCTTCATCTTCTCTCCATATCCTTCATCTTCTCTCCATGTCCTTCCTGTTCTCTCCATGTCCTTCATGTTCTCTCCATATCCTTCATCTTCTCTCCATATCCTTCATCTTCTCTCCATATCCTTCATCTTCTCTCCATGTCCTTCATGTTCTCTCCATGTCCTTCATGTTCTCTCCATGTCCTTCATGTTCTCTCCATGTTGTCTCCATGTCCTTCATGTTCTCTCCATGACCTTCATCTTCTCTCCATGACCTTCATGTTCTCTTCATGACCTTCAGGTTGTCTCCATGCTCTCCGTGTCCCTCATGTTGTTTCTCCTTCTTGCAGTACAAGATGAACAGCTGGAACCACATCTGCGCCACCTGGGACTCCAAGAACGGTCTGGCCCAGATGTGGGTGGACGGCCAGCCCACCACGCGCAAACTGATCAGGCCTGAGGAGACCCTGAAGGGGTCCCCCATCATCATGATAGGACAGGTACGTAGGGGTCCCCCGATCATCATGATAGGACAGGTAGGGGTCCCCCATCATCATGATAGGACAGGTAGGTAGGGGTCCCCCATCATCATGATAGGACAGGTAGGGGGTCCCCCATCATCATGATAGGACAGGTACGTCTTCAAGGGGTCCCCCATCATCATGATAGGACAGTTAGGTCCTCAAGGGGTCCCCCATCATCATGATAGGTCCTCATTACTGCCCCCTCTGGTCTGATTGTTCCATTGCATTGCCTTTGTCACCAATATGTTGCATGCATAGAATCTGACAAGAGGGGGCAGTAATGTGCGGCAACATGGCGGCGGAAACATCAAACTGTCTGACAAAAGCAGAGATATAAGTGCTCTGTTCAAATTGGATTTTCTCAACCCTACATAATGTTAACCTATAGTTAAAAGTTCATACGGTCATTCACTGTTTGGATTACGTGTGCAGAAACAGGTAAGAATGGTGTATTATGGAAACCATGCACCGTGTCTGAACGATGATATCAAAGCCTTTCATGTGAACTCATCTCGGAGCTACAGAATGAGTGGAGAGGACTGAGGGAACGTATTGGGGTTACCCAGTCCTTAATAAAACAACTGAAAGGTTTAATAAAACAACCGAATGGTTTTCGTCCCACAGTGGCAGATGTCTGGCAGAGGCTTCGAGACATCCCAGTCCTTCAGTTAATAAAACAACTGGTTTTGGTCCCACAGTGGCAGACGTCTCGCGGAGGCTTCGAGACGTCCCAGTCCTTCAGTTAACCCATTGGTTTTCATCCCACAGTGGCAGACGTCTGGCGGAGGCTTCGAGACGTCCCAGTCCTTCAGTTAATAAAACAACTGGTTTTCATCCTACAGTGGCAGACGTCTCGCGGAGGCTTCGAGACGTCCCAGTCCTTCAGTTAACCCATTGGTTTTCATCCTACAGTGGCAGACGTCTGGTGGAGGCTCCGAGACGTCCCAGTCCTTCAGTTAACCCATTGGTTTTCATCCTACAGTGGCAGACGTCTGGCGGAGGCTTCAAGACGTCCCAGTCCTTCAGTTAATAAAACAACTGAATGGTTTTCGTCCCACAGTGGCAGACGTCTGGCGGAGGCTTCGAGACGTCCCAGTCCTTCAGTTAATAAAACAACTGAATGGTTTAATAAAACAACTGAATGGTTTTCATCCTACAGTGGCAGACGTCTGGCGGAGGCTTCGAGACGTCCCAGTCCTTCAGTTAATAAAACAACTGGTTTTCGTCCCACAGTGGCAGACGTCTGGCGGAGGCTTCGAGACGTCCCAGTCCTTCAGTTAATAAAACAACTGGTTTTCGTCCCACAGTGGCAGACGTCTCGCGGAGGCTTCGAGACGTCCCAGTCCTTCAGTTAATAAAACAACTGGTTTTCGTCCCACAGTGGCAGACGTCTCGCGGAGGCTTCGAGACGTCCCAGTCCTTCAGTTAACCCATTGGTTTTCGTCCCACAGTGGCAGACGTCCCGCGGAGGCTTCGAGACGTCCCAGTCCTTCAGTTAATAAAACAACTGGTTTTGGTTCCACAGTGGCAGACGTCTCGCGGAGGCTTCGAGACGTCCCAGTCCTTCAGTTAATAAAACAACTGGTTTTCGTCCCACAGTGGCAGACGTCTCGCGGAGGCTTCGAGACGTCCCAGTCCTTCGTAGGGATGATGTCGGACGTCCACATGTGGGACTACGTTCTGCCGTCGTGTGAGATCCAGCGTTACATGAACAACCGTCACTTCACACCCGGAAACATCATCAACTGGAGAGCCCTGGAGTTCGACACGGTGGGGAAGGTCATCCTGGAGGACATCGGATGTATTTACTGAACGCATGCATGTGTTTGATATTGAAATAACCAAGTGGGTATTTCCTTCTATGCCCTTTTATTGTAAGAAGTGCCTTGTTGGTTTTACACAGACAAACCTTTAATTGTGTTCCAAATGATCAAAAGGTAAAAAAATATATATATATATTATGGTAAAAAAACATGCTTTTATTAATGTAAATCACACCAGATTGCTCCCATATATGATTACAAGCCAAATGATGGTGCTATTAATATTAATTTGTTTTTAGAGTGTAGATGAATGACATTAAGAAACAAAATGGTCTTCATTATATTCTCTATTAAGTAAATGATTCTCAACTACAAACATTTAAATGGTCTTAATTTTGTTTTCTGATTGTGCTGAATGTTTATTAAAATCAGAAAAAGAAACAAACATGTCTCACATTGTGTACATCACAGGAAATATCATATCACTGGTCTTCACCAGGGGTGAAATATCATTGGTCTTCACCAGGGGTGAAATATCATTGGTCTTCACCAGGGGTGAAATATCATTGGTCTTCACCAGGGGTGAAATATCATTGGTCTTCACCAGGGGTGAAATATCATTGGTCTTCACCAGGGGTGAAATATCATTGGTCTTCACCAGGGGTGAAATATCATTGGTCTTCACCAGGGGTGTCCACAGTTTTTGGACTTGAGAGCTACTTTCAAAACGAGCGGCTCAACAAGATCTACACATCAAAAGACATCCATTCCAAGGCCCCCATAAAGTTTGAGCTTTGAAATAGTGGTGATGGTGTTACTTACTGTGTTTTTGAATAATGTGCTTAAAATGAAAAATAGAGGGAGAGAATTGGAAGGTTTTCCGGGTTAGGGTTAGGGTTAAACTAAGAACGTTCGCGTTTTTGTCCACCATTGGGAAAGAGAACTGGCAAAATGTTGATCAAAATAACAATTATTCTCCATTTTCTAATTGTGTGGACTCTTGAAAATTAAGTAATTCAGATGTTTAAATACAATTTAACTCTTGAGAGTGATAAAATGAAACCAAATGTACCCATAAGGGTCCATTTGGTTTCATTTGAACTCATCATGAATCTGCTGGAGACTGCTGTGCTGTGATTGGCTAAAACGCTGCCCCTCACAAATTAGCACCGCCTTTCCTGAGCCTGACGAATGTTTCGTTTTCACGATTTGTTGACAATAACAAATCTGGACCGTCTGCAGGACGAAGCAAGTGTCTGTCTGCGGGGAGACAGCAGCAGCATCAAAGTAGCAATGTAGGAGGGAAAGGAAAACAATATATAACCATATACTATTATACTATATTTATTTGTATTATACTATATCTATTTGTAGGGAAAAGGAAAACAATATATAGAGCTATACATGTATATATATACGTATATGTATATATGTATATTTACTTACTTACTATACATGTATATCTATTTGGATTATTGGCTCCATTCCCTTTAAGGGGAATTCCACCCATTTTCAAAAAAATCCTGAGAGGATACAAATGTGAACCAAATGGACCCTAGCAGGTCCATTTGGTTCCATTTGTACCCACTCAGGAAAAAGGGTTCTGAAAGAAAAATCATTAACATGGTGAAATACATCTTGATGATGTCATCAGATGTATTTCACCATGTTTTTTCAGACCTCCATTTTTAGGAAATACAGAATTGGGGAGACTTTTTTTCTCATGTCCACACAACATCTCTAAGGTATATTAATGACATTAAAATGTTGAAAATGGGTGGAGTTCCCCTTTAAGGATTAGAGGTTTTATATTGACCTGTGATTTGGAAATGAACCATTCCACATATAGGCCGACTGTCAATCAATTTATCAATCGATCGATCAATCAGGGAGGGGGGGGGTATTGATGAATGAATGAATGAATGAAATTTTTATTAACAGAGATGAGAGTTACAGTACAAGTCAAGTCCACACTGCTACAAAACTGATAACAGCTTGGAGAATTACAGTACAATTCAAGTACAACTACATCAAATCTGAAAAACTGATTGGACACACTAGTTAAGCATACACTTGTTTACAATAGTGGCCAACTTGTTCATTTCATTGAGGCATTCAAATACCGTACATACAAAACAACTACTTTAGTAAAATCAGAAGCAGCAAATCATGGAGGCAAAATCATAGTGGGGGTAAAAAAGGAAAAGAGAAATGTACAAAGAGGAGAGGCAGGGTGGGTGGGGGGGGGATTTTATATACATTTTTGTTTTACAGAGGCCAGTTTCGAATTGCAGCCATCTGTAGGTGCCCTTTGAGAGCGGTTTTGAAGGAGTCAAGGGATTCACATGCCTTTATGACTGTTGGTAGGCATTCCACATTTTGGTGGCATATGAGCGGAAGGAATTAAGTCCCTTGTTTGTGCCAAATCTGGGTTGGACATGGTTAGTAGCACTCCCTCTGGTGTTGTGGGAGTGTACCTCATTGACATTAAGGAAGTATTTGGATAGGTACAAGGGTATTTTGGTAGAGTATCGTATCTTGTGGACCAAGCCCATTGCGAGATGTTGTACTCTGTCATCAACCCTAAGCCAACCCAAACTGTCGAAGTGGGCAGGGGTGAGGTGGGTTCGGGGTGTGAGGCCAAGTAACAGTCTGACAAGTTTGTTTTGGGAGGTCTGTAGCTTTGTTTTTAAGGTTTTTGAGGTGCTGTGGTACCAAGAGGTGCAGGCATAGTCAAAGTAACCTTGTACCAGGGCTTATGGTCTTCAGAGTGTCTTTGTTGACCAGTGAGGAGATCCTGTATAGGAATCTAGTTCTTTGGTTGACCTTTTTGATTACGTTGGTGGCCATTTTATCACCGGAAAGATTTGCCTCCAGGATGGAACCCAGGTAGGTAATTTCCTCTTTCCGGGTGATAATGTTTTCCCCCACTTTGACAGTGAAGCCATTTGCCTTACTGAGCTTAGCATTTGTACCAAAGATACTTTTACTTAAAGGGGAATTCTACCCATTTTCAACATTTTCAACACTCTCAGATAAAAAAGAAGCGTCTACAGAAATCCATGAAAATACATCTTAATGATGTCCTCAAGATGTTTCACCATTTTAATGATTTTCTTCAGACCTCCATTTCTAGGAAACACAGAACCTTTTTATCATGTCCGACTCCACAACAACCTCTAAGGTATACTAATGACATATTAGAATGTTGTAAATGGGTGAAATTCCCCTTTAAAATCAACCCTGTATCAAATGTAAAAAGTCAAATAGTGACTCCCCCCCCCCCCCCCCCCCCCCCCCCCCCCCCAGTGCAGACCACATCCACCGACAGCGCCTCCAGGCTTGAAGCAACGGACCCTGGTGGCGAAAAGTGGAAGTGCTGGCAGTCTTCCGGGTGCTATAGACCTCCGCAGTGACGTCACAATCGTCACGTGGCCCCTGTTCCAGAAATGGAAATCCCATTCATTTTCTCCATAGGAATTTCAAAACGTATTTAATTAAATACCTTTTAAGCGTCACACAAAGCCAATTCGAGTCGTGAGAAATCATGATAATATTAGAAATTTTTTGCACCGAAAAACTAGTTCGAAATTTGAAAAAAGTGACAGGGTACAAGACTGTGTACATAATTTTTCGCAAAAATGCGGAGACTACAATCCCATAAGCCCTTGCAAATGTGCTTTGCTCCTGAATGTTGTGGATATCACTGGGGAGGATCTAGATAAGGTGCTGAGGGAAGGTTTCACAGAAACACAGCATCAGGACATGGACTAAGAGAAATGAATTAGGGTGGACTTGGACATTTGCTTTTAATGGAGATATGCAGAAATGAGAGAACGGTGTGGAAGAAACTTCCACACTGTATCCAGTAGGTG
The DNA here is from genome assembly GCA_039105355.1 of Benthosema pterotum. Taxonomy (NCBI): domain Eukaryota; kingdom Metazoa; phylum Chordata; class Actinopteri; order Myctophiformes; family Myctophidae; genus Benthosema; species Benthosema pterotum. The sequence continues at coordinate 215,145 of CM076972.1, read as the reverse complement.
GCGGTATACACCAAATAGGTCGCAACCCGCCATAAAACCCCAATGAAGAAGAAGAAGAAGAAGAATGTGCTTTGCTTCCTGCAACAAGCGGTTAGAGGGAAGTTTCTGAAGTTGTCCGCACCGTAGTAGCTTATAGTTTTGATATACATTTCATCTTTTGTTCATCTTTCGTGCAGTTCATCTTTCGTGTAGATTTTGTTTTGAAGATCATGGTGCAGTGTTTTGTCCCCGACTGCAACCATCGGTCGGATCGAAATAGTTGCAGTTGGCATAGTTTTCCAAATATTAAGTTGTGTTCTAGTTCAGGGTTTTCAACCTTTTTTACTCCAGGGACCACCATTTATTCAGGATTTGAGCCACGGACCACCATTTGAGGACATTTTAGCCCCACAGACTCCAAATCTAAAGATTTATTTTGCTTTTGTCCACAATTCCAGGCTGGATTTGGGAAACAAAACAGGCAAAGCATATATTCCAAAATGGCCAGTTCAGATGATGAATATGTTAACTCTTGAGAGCGTAAACGTTCTCAAGAGTTACATCTGGTTAACCAACTTAGCTGGGGACCACCTGGAACCCTCTCAGGGACCACTGGTGGTCCCCGGACCACCGGTTGAAAACCCCTGTTCGAGTATAATAAAAGCAGAGTCAGTTGTGGAGAAAAGATGCAATATATCAAATCACAGCATAATTAAGAATCACAATATAAATCGATTCATAAGCCTAAATATCAATATTCTATCGTATTCTATCAATTTTGTTTCAAGTTTCACATTGACTACTCCCTTCTGTACTTCTGTCTTTACCATTATGCCCTGACTGTACCCATTTGTTGTGACTGTCCCTGTAACACAATGTTAAATGGTGGTTTTTCACTTTTTACTTTCACTATATAACATATAGAACATATAGAACGTTTTTGTGAAACAAAGTGCAACAGAACAGTGCAAACAAACAATCTTGACACTCTTTTCTCATCTTTAAAATAGCGTAACATATTAGAAAAAGAAATCATTTTTATTCATGAAAGAATCCGCATTAAGTGTTTTAATATGGCGGGTCGACAGGGGGCGGTAGCGATTTCCACGGGAACCGCAACGTCCACCAATGACAGACGTCGACGTCAGCGGATGTTATGACTGTGGCATCATGGGTAATGTAGTACTTCTCTGCGAGGTCGCGATTAAAACATGTTTTTGCGAAAACGAGAGCGATGCCGTGCATAGTAGGGGCTTCTACATGAGCATATAGAACCGTGTTACAACCACGACCGTGGTGGTAAGTGTCCATTGAATGGTTACGATATTATGGCTGATAATAGAATTCCCTATGGGGAAAATGAATGGGATTCGGATTTCTGGAACAGGAGTGTGACGTCACTGCGCAGGTCTATATTTTATTACTTTATGGTGCAGGCTCACAGAGTGGCCACAGATATACAAGACCCATTCATATTCATTATTCATATTACTACTACTACAACTTAATATATGCCAGACTGTCATCTGTACATGTTTATTTATGGAGAAAAGGCAACAGCACAGCTTTAATTATCTTAAATCACTTTATTTTACTTTGTTTTGTTAAACAGTTGTTATGTGGCATCTATTTCCAACTCCAGTTTGTCCCTATTCAGTTTCTGACACCTGAATGTCGCCACGCCAGTCTAAGGCTCTGGTCTACTGCTCTAAGCCCCGTTCGGGACTCTCATCTTGCTGTCGATGCTGACTACAGCCTAGAGGAGAGAGTCCCGTGCAGCTCTGTTCTGTGGTTGACCGGCTTGAATGGCTGGCGCTAGCAATTAGCTGCATGCTAGCGCTTCCAAAACATGGTACTGCCGTCTCCTAAAATTAAATACACGTTTTCTGTGTGACCGGGTTTAAATGTTAGGTACCGGGTTGAGTTTTTTGTTGTTGTGACTATCGATACCATTCCCGTTTGCATTGGTTACTGCTAAAGGGGTTTAATCCAGTGTTTTTGGACGGCTGCACCCCCTGGTCAACCACAGCAGCAACCGGGCTGCGCGGGACTCTCTCCTCGTAGCTGTATCAGCATCACCAGCGGGATGAGAGAGTCCTGAACGGGGCTTAGAGTAGACCAGAACGGGGCTAGTCTACTGCAGAGCCTTGGAAATAGACAGAGTTACGCCAACTCCGTTCACTTCATGGGGCCAGTCCCTCTACATAGACTTCTGTTGGATAGTGACATGAATAGTGACAGTCGGAAGTTACTGAATCCATTGGGGGGGCTATGGGCTCGCGCGAGTACTAGAACCACGTGACCAGGCTGTTTTCTGACCCCTCAATGTCGCAACTCTTCTGCTAGATGGCTCTGGTCTACTGTGTGCTCTGCAGCTCATCAGCTGTGCTGTATCACCAGCTGTGTGTTGTTGTTGTTGTTGTTGCAGTGTGGCCCAGTTTAAACATGTTTAAATGTTTACATGTTGTTGTTGTTGTTGTTGTTGTTGTTGTTGTTGTTGTTAGTGTTGTTGTCACCGCAGTGTGGCTCAGTTTAAACATGTTAACAGAGTTTAAATGTTTACAGAGTTAAAACCTAACCGCTAAAATCATGGATATTTTTAAAGGAACTTCAGAAAGTCAACGACAAACAACGAGCAGCTCAATGGAAGCATCAAGTGGAAAGAAACGCGTCGCTTGTCTTGTTTAACATGATCCGTACAGGACCCTGTGGTAACCCAGGGGACCCCCTCCAGGCAGGGACCCCCTCCAGGCAGGGACCCCCTCCAGGCAGGGACCCCCTCCAGGCAGGGACCCCCTCGGGCAGGGACCCCCTCCAGACAGGGACCCCCTCCAGGCAGGGACCCCCTCGACACCCTGTGGTGAATAATGATGACGAGACATCGGGACTTTCTGTTATTATGCTGCATTATGATGAAGAGGACGAAAATGAATGGAACAACCTCTAATGGTGAGTAAAATACATCGATTTAATTCAGGGGTTTTCAACCTTTTTCATCTCAGGGACCACCATTTATTCAGGATTTGAGCCACGGACCACCATTTGATTACATTTTCACACCAAAGGCCTAAAATTAAAGAATTCTTTTGGTTTTGTCCACAATTCCAGGCTGTATTTCGCCAACAAAACAGTGTAAACTTCTTAATTAAGTGATGCTAATTCAGATGATGAATATTTTAACTCTTGAGAGTGTAAAAATGAAACCAAATGGACCCGCCAGGGTCCATTTGATTTCATTTTTACGTTCTCAAGAGTTACATCTGGTTAAACAACTTAGCTGGGGACTACCTGGAACCCTCTCAGGGACCACTGGTGGTCCCTGGACCACCTGTTGAAAACCCCTGAATTAATTAAATGAAATGAAACATAACAGCAAGGCTTAGCTCTGGTCTCAGTTCGCCTCCACTACTGTTTTTCCAGATGGTTTTGTAGTGGTGAATAATAGTGACCAGACAAAGTGGAACAACATTTTCATGGTCTTAGATGTTGGATTAGTGCAGTGGTTTTCAACCATTTTCATACCAGGGACCACTAGGCTGGGTTTTGGGAAACCAAACAGTCCAACATACAGATCAAAATGACCATTAATCTTCTACATTCTCTAGTTGTGTAGACTTGGGATAATTCACATGATGAATATTTTAACTCTTGAGAGTGTAAACATGAAACCAAATGGACCTGCAAGGGTCCATTTGGTTTCATTTTTACACCGTCAAAAGTTATATATGGTTAACCAACTGTCCATCATTTAGCCTGGGGAACACCTACCCTCTCAAGGACCACGGGTGGTCCCTGGACCACTGGTTGAAAAACACTGCTCTACGAGACTTCACATCTTAGTCTATATGGACCCCCTGGCTTCCCCCTGTCATGAAGACACTAAATAAGATAATGCTGTGTTGTTCTGTCTGTCTGTCCGTCTGTCCGTCCGTCCGTCCGTCCGTCCGTCCGTCCGTCCGTCCGTCCTAACATGTTGTTCACTGCGACTCAGATTTGTTCTTTTTCGTCTCATAACGTCACAAAACACACAGCCTGCTCATAATGTCTGGTTTGTTGTGTAATAGTGTCATCAGTGGTGTGACTGTCAGTGTTGCCAACCTGCTCATAATGTCTGGTTTGTTGTGTAATAGTGTCATTAGTGGTGTGACTGTCAGTGTTGCCAACCTGCTCATAATGTCTGGTTTGTTGTGTAATAGTGTCATTAGTTCATAGTGGTGTGACTGTCAGTGTTGCCAACCTGCTCATAATGTCTGGTTTGTTGTGTAATAGTGTCATTAGTGGTGTGACTGTCAGTGTTGCCAACCTGCTCATAATGTCTGGTTTGTTGTGTAATAGTGTCATTAGTTCATAGTGGTGTGACTGTCAGTGTTGCCAACCTGCTTATAATCTCAAATTGATGCAAATCCTGCACACAGTTCTGCATTCATTCACATTGAACCTTGTCTGAGGAGATGAATTTTAAAGATGATTTCAATGTCCTGATGTGAAAGAAAACAGTCCCAACAGTCCCAACAGTCCCATCACTATGAGTGATGTTGTTATTTTATCTGTTTTTATGCGTTTTATTCATGTGTGTTCTCAGAATTCAAATCAGGCTGATTGTTGACACTGGCTATCAGGAAGATGAAAATATGGCACTTGATATGAAAAAGGTTGAAAACTCCTGCGCTAACCCTCTCATAATGTCTTGGTTTGTTGTGTAGTTTGGTGTTTTCACTAGAGCTGTCAATTGATTATTATATTTTTGTTGTAAATATACCTTAAATTAGTGTTTTTCAAGAATATTCATATCAAGGTCAATTATTTATTCTTCATTTGAGCCGCAGACCACCATTTGATGACATTTATTTAGACTTCCAGACCTAAATTAAAGAATTTGTCAACAATATGATGTTGGTATCATTAGGAGCGAACATGCACATTTTGTAGAAAGTTTTCTACATTCTCTAATTGTGTAGACTTATTTTAAAGTAACTTAACTGATGCATATATTTAACAATCATTCATCTGCATTTGGTGAAATTGAACCAAATAGACCCACTTGGCCTTTGGTTTTACTGTGAGTTAATCTCACACTAAAAAAAATAATCGAGTTAACTCACGGCTGAGTTAACTCGCGATTAACTAGTTAATGCTGACAGCCTTAGTTTTCACACATACTATTCTGCAGTAGTGTACTAGTGTAATGTCAGTACAGCAGGGGTGGATGTAGCATGTCCCATTTGGGGGGGCAAGAGAACATGTTGGAGGGGCAAGAGAAAATGGTATGGGGGACGCAGCATGCATAAAGCTAAAGGTCTGACTCAGAGAGTTTTCTGTTTTCAATGATGAAATGCTGTTGGTTTAGTGGTGACACAGCTGTAGTTAGTTAGTAGCAGTAGTAGTGTTTCACATCAGTTTAAATAGAAGCACTTTCATTTGAAATATCTTGGGTTGTTTTGCATGGCATGGTGTTTGGGGGGGCAGACTGGGTATTTAGGGGGGCATTGCCCCCCCATGCCCATGCCTAGATCTGCCCCTGCAGTACAGTAAGGCATACTGTACTGTACTGCAGTGTATACAGTATTGTCAGTACTGTGTATTTTATTCAGTATACAAACAGCTCAGAATGTCTTGGTTTGTTCTGTAGTTCTTATAATGTGTTCTCTTATTGGTGTGTGATTTGGGACATTGGAGTAGAGTATATTTTTTCCATGCTTTTCTGATTATTGTATTTAAATTACTACTGTTATTGGAGGTGTAGTTGTCAAATCCTTGGTGTGTGTGTGTGTGTGTGTGTGTGTGTGTGTGGTGTGGGTGTGGGTGTGCGTGTGCGTGTGCGTGTGTGTGTGTGTGCCATGCGTCTCATCATGTTGCCTGTTGCCATGTGTCTCATCATGTTGCCTGTTGCCATGTGTCTCATCATGTTGCCTGTTGCCATGTGTCTCATCATGTTGCCTGTTGCCATGTGTCTCATCATGTTGCCATGTGTCTCATCATGTTGCCTGTTGCCATGTGTCTCATCATGTTGCCATGTGTCTCATCATGTTGCCTGTTGCCATGTGTCTCATCATGTTGCCTGTTGCCATGTGTCTCATCAACATTGTTGCCCGTTGATGTTGACATTGCTAGTTGATATTGATTGATATATTGCTAGTGTAGCAGGGCCTTTAGGCACTTGCACAACACTGGGTGTGTTCCATATATTCACCCTGACCGCACTGCCAATACAAACTAATAGGGGGATGTGCTCCCAGTGTGCAAATGTGTGTTTACCAAACTTACCCCAACCCAGAATAGTATCCTGGGGAGCTCTGATAAAAAAAAAAAAAACATAACCCTTTTTATTAAACAACGTTTCACGCTGCTATCATAATTTCTGGCACTGCATGTGTCTAACACCTGTAGACACATGTATGAGTACTTTATATTTTAAATAGGAATGTTTATGTACACATTTTGAATGTAAATGTAGTCACCAGCATAGAACTGGTAGTCCACGTCATTGTGTACTTTACAGAATATTTCGTGAAGATTCTTGTAAACCATATTTTTTCTGTTCTATGGACCCTAAAGGACACAAAAAAAGTGGTTTACATTTTTTCCCTCCACCCTAACATTATTTTATCACCATGGCAACATGGCGTTGTGTATCAATCTGTCTGTATTTCTGTCAACATCATTTCTCCAAATCTGCCTGCCCGATTTACACCAAATTTGGTCCAGAGGTGTATAATGTGCTCAAGAACACTCCATAAAAATTTCACCATGATCGGCCATAGGTGGCGCTACAGTACCAAATTCAAAACCAAAAATCGTGATTATTCACAAACAATTTGTCTAATTTCAATGAAAATTGCTGGGTTCTTGCACAATGGTCTGAGACACAAGCCCTGCAAATTTGACCACTATCCACCAATAGGTGGCGCTACAATAACATATTTAAAATGACCAATTCGCTACAAAAACCTTAAATAATCGCGCGCAGACAGTGTTTTGTTTCAAATGGAAAAAAATAACTTGACTTTCTCTTTTGACAAAAGAAATTGCATCCACGATAATTGGACATTAATAATACTACCCCATATGAGTGGGTGTAGGAGAAACTTATATAGCGCTTTTTTGAGTACCCAAAGACACATTGCATTTACACATTGAGTACCCAAAGACACACATTTACAGAGGTAAAATAAAAAGAAGCAATTTAATTGAGGGGAGTCAGGTTGATCAGTGCTTTATATGGGGCCAGGAGTGTTTTGAAGTGGATTCTTTGTTTGACTGGTAGCCAGTGAAGGTCACAGAGAACAGGTGTGATATGATCTCTGGACTGGGTGCTGGTGAGCAGACGCGCAGCTGAGTTCTGGACAAATTGAAGTTTATTGAGGACTTTGGAGGTGGTGCTGTGGAGGATACTCTTGCAATAATCAAGGCGTGATGAGATGAAGGCGTGGATGAGAGTTTCAGCTGCAGAAAATGACAAGAAGGGTCGGAGACGAGCAATGTTCTTGAGGTGGAAGAAGGCAGTTTTGGTGACGTGGTTGATATGGGGAAGGAATGAGAGGGTGGGTCAAAAAAGATGCCAAGGTTGCAGATGTGAAAAATCCTGCATAGAACTGGTGAGGGAGTTGGGACCAGTGATGATGATTTCTGATTTATTGCAGTTATTGGTTGGTTGGAGTGATGGCTTTGGTGGAGAAATACAACTATGTGTCATCGGCAAATGAGTGGAACTGAGGTCCATGGTGATGGAGGGTCTGACAGTGTGGGAGGATGTTTAAGATGAAGAGCAGGGGACCAAAAACAGCCGTGGGGACACCATGGGTAACAGGGGTAGTGGAGGAGTTGCAGTTCTTGACAGAGATGAATTGTTGTCGATCAGAGAGGTAGGATTTGAACCAGGAAAGAGCAGTTCCTGTTGAATCAATGGAGGATTGGAGACAGGTGATGAGAATGGAGTGACTGATGGTGTCAAAAGCGGCACTGAGGTTGAGGAGGACGAGGATGGAGAGGTGAACGGAATCAGCAGAGAGGAGGATATTGTTGGTGACTTTTGTGAGAATGGTTTCTGTGCTAGGGAATGGAAAACAGATTGAAGTGTTTCGTAGAGGTTATTGGAGTCTATGTGAAACTTGAGCTGAGAGGCAACAGTGTGTTCCAGGATTTTGGAGAGGAAAGGAAGGTTGGAGATGGGTCAGTAGTTGCCCCAATATTTTTCCAATATTGGGGTAAAAGTGGCAAGATGAGAGCAGGGGGAGCTGGCCAGTGGAGAGGGAGGTTTATGATATTGGTGATAAGTGGAGAGAGAACAGGAAGACTGGCAATGAGAGAACAGGAAGACTGGCAATGACCAAGGTGATGGGTATCGGGTCAAGGATACAGGTGGAGGTTTTCATGCCAGAGGTTATGGAGGAGAGGTTGGATGCAGTTATTGCATTAAAGGATTGAGTAGTTGCTGCCGGACTGAATAACAGATGAGTAGTGGGACAACTAAAAAAGTTTTACTCTGATTACATTTTGGGTTTGGCTATTATAGCCTGTTCAAAATTTGGCTCTCCACATTTTGAGCTATCGAGGTGCATGCACTGTTGAGAGCATTTTTGTATTGTTCCAGATGCGGTTTGTAAGCCTTGGAATGAACCTGTTTTCTTGACAAGCCGTTCCAGTTGACAACCCTGTTTTTTTAGTTGATGTAGATGATCCGTGTACCAGGGGGCTGAGTGGGTGTAGGAGACGTGCTTGGTCATTGTGTGGGCAAGTTGATTGAGACAGGTTGAGAGTGTGTCATTGTAAACATTGACGAATTTAGGGTTCGGGGTGGGTGGACTAGGGTCAGATATGGTGTAGGACAATAATGAGGACATGGAGGAGGGGTTAATAGATTTGAGGTTCCGGAAAGTTATGGAGCGTTTTTCATTGTTGAGGGGGGTGTCAATGTCCATGATGATGGCTAGGTGGTCCAAGATGGTGGAGCCAAGGTCCATGCTGGTGACATTATGAGTGGTTATTCCTGTAGTACAGATGAGATCCACAGTGTGTCCTTCTGTGGGTGGGAAAACGGACGTGCTGAGTAAGATTGATAACGTTTAAAATGTCAAGGAATTCAGTGGCGCTTTGAAGTCAGGTGAGTCCACGTGGATATTGACATCTCCAGACAGAGATATGCATCTCAGTGAGCAGGGTGAGAAATACAGAAAATTGAGAGGGAAACCGGTGGATTGTACAGTCCAGGAATGAGGCATTACCCAGGTGAAGGAGTTTAAGTATCTCGGGGTCTTGTTCACGAGTGAGGGGAGGATGGAGAAGGAGATCAGCTGGAGAATCGGAGGAGCAGCAGTGTTGTTTTCGTTGACTAAGACTAAGACGAAAATGCTCGTCAACGAAGCTTTTTCCAAGACGAAGACGATCCAAAGACTAAACGAAAAGTATGCTCTAAAGACTAACTTGAAGACGTACTGTAATGGACACATTCGTCAACGAATCAGACGAGACGAAAATGTTAGGGCGGGACGAACGGAAATGAGATCCAATCACAACTTTTCTTTTTGTGGGACTAGCTGGGAAGACATCCAATCAGAACGCTTCCCAATGCGTTATGTTAGGTTGATCGTCAGCATGTTGGATGGAGGAAAAGCTCACGATTGGTTGCACAAACAAACAATCCTTCCACGATGGCACGCACCAGGAGTTTTTACTACGTTACTACGGAGGAAACACCCGCAGCCTACCCCCAGAACGCCACGTCGTTTCATCAACACGCCCTGGCCATCTCACTCGATACAGCACCGCCCGCGATAAGCCACAGCAGGCAGTCCAGAGAGCAGCTCGAGCGCACGCGGCAGCAGCAGCCAGCGGCTCCGTCCATGTCCGTATAGCTCTGGTCCAGAGCTCCGCCGCCCCTGATGCGAAGCAGCGGGGCTCCTGCTTCTGTAGACGGACATAGACTGAGCCTGCAGCTGGTCGCCGCTGATGACAAGCACGCTCGGACCGCACTCTAAACTGCCCGCTATGGCTTCCCACAGCAGCGCTGCACCGAGCAAAACAACCGAAATGGTTCAGCCAAACAAACAATGCCAATGAAACGCTGCGTTCTGAAAAATAGCCTGCAAACGTTTCCCAATGCGTGCCACAGCCTGCCCCGCAGAACACTTGTCTGTTTATGCCAGGGGCTTTCAACAGGTGGTCCGGGACCACCAGTGGTTCCTGAGAGGATTCCAGGTGGTCCCCAGCAAAAAATACAGGTGGTCCCCAGCTTTTTTTTAACCAGATGTTAATCTTTGAAAGCTAACCATGAAACCAAATGGACCCGCAAGGGTCCATTTGGTTTCATGTTTACACATGAAACCATTAACCAAAGCAAAATAAATCTTTAGTTTTGGGTCTGTGGGGGCTAAAATGTCATCAAATGGTGGTCCGTGGCTCAGATGCTGAATAAATAGTGGGCCCTGGTATCAAAAAGTTTGAAAACCACTGGTTTATACAACCAATCTTGCTGTTTGCCTCCATGCAACATGCAAACTAAATATGCCTGTATAATCTGTATTGCATGTTGAAAGCTAGTAAGACTAAAATTGCAAGAGTAAGACTAAACCTCAAAGACTAAGACTGAAAGACTAAGACTAATAAAAGACTAAGACTAAAAAAAGACTAAGACTAAATAAAGACTAAGACTAAATAAAGACTAAGACTGAGACTAAGACTAAATCGACGTTGATATTTTGTCGACTAGACTAAGACTAAAAAAATGAATTTCAGAAGACTAAATGGGACTAAAAGACGAAATATGTGTTACTCAAAAGACTAAGACTAAGACTAAGACAAAATATTCTCAAACAAACAACACTGAGGAGCAGGGGCGGTATTGCAGTCACTATACCACACTGTTGTGACAAAAGAGAGCTGAGCCAGTAGGCAAAGCTCTCTGTCTGTCTACCGAGCTATCTTCATCCCTACCTCACTTATGGTCATGAAGTGTGGGTCATGACCGAAAGAACAAGGTCATGAATACAAGAGGTTGAAAAGAGTTTTCTCCAGCGGGTGGCTGGCATCTCCCTTAGAGATAGAGTGAGAAGTTCAGTCACTCTGGAGAGCCTCTTTTCCTGGAAAGGAGCCAGCTGAGGTGGTTTGGGCATCTGGTTAGGATCAGGATGCCTCTTGAGCAACTCCTTAGGAAGGTCCCCGAGGCACGTCCCACTGGGAGGAGACCCCGGGGCAGACCAAGGACAAGATGGAGGGATTACATTGACTCTCTGCCTTGGATCGCCTCAGGATCCCCCAGGAGGAGGTCGCCCGGTTGCTCGGGAGAGGGAAGTCTGGAGCTCTCTGGTGGAGTTGTTGCCCCCGTGGCCCGAACTAGGATAAGTAGATGAAGATGGATGGGCAGGTTTGGGCAGTCTATGACTGCTGCCACCAATGGTTTAGGGCCAGACAGTTTGAAGGTGAAATGTTCAAATGAGAAGGGAACAGGAAAATTAACTGGACTGATTTTGATTTGATGTGTTGTTTGTGTATTATGACTATGCCACCACCACGTCCCTCGATGCGGGGTATGGGGCGTGGTCTTATTTAGTGTAAAATATTCCAAGGCTATTACCTCTTTCTCCCCAGAGCTTTAAAATTTACTTAAATGTGACAAGAATCACATTGCAATTACATGAAAATCACTGTATTAATATGTGAAGACCATGCATCTGCTTCCTAAATGGGTTACTGTAGCGCCACCCATTGGTGGATTGTGGTCAAATTTGCAGGGCTTGTGTCTCAGCCCATTGTGCAAAAACCCAGCAATTTTCATTTGAATTAGACAATTAGTTTGTGAATAATCGCGATTTATAAATTTTTAATTTGGTACTGTAGCGCCACCTATGGGCCGATCATGGTGACATTTTTATGGGGTCTTCTAGAGCATATTATACACCCCTGGACCAAATTTGGTATAAATTGGGCTGGCAGATTTGGAGAAATGATGTTGACAGTAATACAGACAGATTGATACGCAACGCCATGTTGCCATGGTGATAAAATAATGTTAGGGTGGGGGGAAAAAATGTAAACTGCTTTTTTTGTGTCCTTTAGGGTCCATAGAACAGAAAAAATATGGTTTACAAGAATCTTCACGAAATATTCTGTAAGCTGGATTTTGCTACACAACTACGTAGATATGGATTAAGACATGTGTGACATGTTGTAGTTGAGGGGTTTTCAACAGGTGGTCTGGGGACCACCAGTGGTCCCTGAGAGGGTTCCAGGTGGTCCCCAGCTAAGTTGTTTAACCAGATGTTACTCTTGAGAGTGTAAAAATGAAACCAAATGGACCCGCAAGGGTCCATTTGGTTTCATTTTTACGAAACCAAATGGACCCGCAAGGGTCCATTTGGTTTCATTTTTACACTCTCAAGAGTTAAAATATTCACCATCTTAATTAGTCCAAGTCTACATAACAAGATGATCAATGATCATTTTGGTCTTTATGTTTTGCCTGTTTTGCTTCCCAAATCCAGCCTGGAATTGTGGACAAAAGCAAAAGAAATCTTTAGTTTTGGGGTCTGTGGGGCTAAAATGTCGTCAAATGGTGGTCCTCTGTGGCTAAAATTCTGTATAAATAGTGGTCCCTGGAGTCAAAAAGGTTGAAAACCACTGTTGTAGTTATTAGTCAATAGTTATATTTATGGCGTTTGCACTGCAGTTGCTGCCTGTGTCCACATGAGGGCGGCGTTGTGTTATGTAAGCCAGTAAACAGAACGGTCCCATTAGATCAGAGGTTTTCAACCTTTTTCATACCAGGGACCACTATTTATTCAACCTTTGGGCCACAGAGGACCACCATTTGATGACATTTTAGCCCCACAGACCCCTAAAATCTAAAGATTTATTTTGCTTTTGTCCACAATTCCAGGCTGGATTTGGGGAAACCAAACAGTCCAACATACAGATCAAAATGACCATTAATCTTCTACATTCTCTAGTTGTGTAGACTTGGGATAATTCACATGATGGATATTTTAACTCTTGACAGTGTAAACATTAGATCTATGGTCCAGAGAGCATTAGAGCTATGGACCATATAGCCTACGTGTGTGTGTGTGTGTGTGTGTGTGTGTGTGTGTGTGTGTGTGTGTGTGTGTGTGTGTGTGTGTGTGTGTGCTATAGTAAGGTGATTGTATTGTCATACAGGGTGATATAGTAAGGCATTGGTTTCAACCTTTTTGACTCCAGGGACCACCATTTATTCAGCATTTGATCCATGGAGGACCACCATTTGATTACATTTTCACACCCAAGACCTAAAATTAAAGAATTATTTTGATTTTGTCCACAATTCCAGGCTGTATTTTGCCAACAAAACAGTGTAAACTTCTTAATTAAGTGATGCTAATTCAGATGATGAATATTTTAACTCTTGAGAGTGTAAAAATGAAACCAAATGGACCCGCAAGGGTCCATTTGGTTTCATTTTTACACTCTCAAGAGTTACATCTGGTTAACCAACTTAGCTGGGGACCACCTGGAACCCTCTCAGGGACCACTGGTGGTCCCCTGGACCACCTGTTGAAAACCCCTGTAGTAAGGTGATTGTATTGCGGAGGAAAATGAATGAAAATGAATTCCTCAAAGACTTTACCAAATGGATTTATATAAAGATGATTACACAACTCGGGTTGTGACAAATTAAATCATGACACCAAACACGATGTTTCGGGATAATCATCAAATCATTTGAAACAGTGTTGTACTCTGCCATTGTTTTGTTCTTGATAATTAGATATTGTGTGATAATATTTTTTTCTTGTTATGAAATGAGTTGTTTTTGTCCGCGACGTAATCGTCTTTATATAAATCAGGGGTTTTAAATTTCTTGAGAGTGTAAAAATGAAACCAAATGGACCCTTGCGGGTCCATTTGGTTTCATTTTTACACTCTCAAGAGTTAAAATATTCATCATCTGAATTAGCCATTTTGGAATGTATGTTTTGCTTTTTTTTCCCCCAAAATCCACCCTGGAATTCTGGACAAAAGCAAAATAAATCTTTAGAAATTTGGGGTCTGTGGGGCTAAAATGTCCTCAAATGGTGGTCCGTGGCTCAGATCCTGAATAAATAGTGGTCCCTGGGATGAAAAAGGTTGAAAACCCCCGATATAAATTGTTCAGGCAAAGTCTATAAGGAGAATGAATGGATGAATCATTTCTGGACCACAGGCGACACCATGGAAGGGACTGGACTGCACAGCTCTATGCATAAGGTCTATTACCAAAATGTTATAATAATAATAATATGACACCATGGAAGGGACTGGACTGCACAGCTCTATGCATAAGGTCTATTACCAACATGTTATAATAATAATATGATATAAGTAATAACCCGAACCCTAGCACAGTGGTTTCAACCTTTTTAATAATAATAATAATAATAATATGATATAAGTAATAACCGAACCTAGCACAGTGGTTTCAACCTTTTATAATAATAATAATAATAATAATAATAATAATATGATATAAGTAATAACCCGAACCCTAGCACAGTGGTTTCAACCTTTTATAATAATAATAATAATAATAATAATAATAATAATAATAATAATAATAATAATAATAATAATAATAATATGATATAAGTAATAACCGAACCCTAGCACAGTGGTTTCAACCTTTTTGACACCAGGGCCCACTATTTATTCAGAATTTTAGCCCCACAGACCCCAAAAATAAAGATTTTTTTTTTTGCTTTTGTCCACAATTCCAGGCTGAATTTGGGGAAACCAAACAGTCCAACATACAGATCAAAATGACCATTAATCTTCTACATTCTCTAGTTGTGTAGACTTGGGATAATTCACATGATGAATATTTTAACTCTTGAGAGTGTAAACATGAAACCAAATGGACTCCTATGTTATATACAGGGCTTGACACTAATACTTGCCCGCTTGCCCAGGGCAAGTAAAAAATATGGTCGGGCAAGTGAAGACTGCTACCTGGTTGCCCGATCGGGCAAGTGTGCAACTTAGTGTGCTATAATGTATTTGTCTTGAAGGTGGTCTTTGCGCTCTGCCTCTGCTCTGACCATGACCTGAGGGCAAGTAGAACCTGACTTGCACTTGCCTGATGGGCAAGTGCCTCAGAGACCTTAGTGTCAACCCCTGGTGTATATATATACACCAGAGCCTTCAAGTAGGAGAGTTGCCATATTCCCGTTCACTCCTGTGCGCCAGGGCACTGCCTCGCGCTGCTGGAGGCAGTGTTGCCAACTGCCAAGATCCAAAATGCACTAGTGGCACTTCCAAAATACACTAGAATGTGCTAGATGCTCGCCTGGAACATACAGATCAAAATGACCATTAATCTTCTACATTCTCTAGTTGTGTAGACTAAGTTGGACTAATTCACATGATGAATATTTTAACTCTTGAGGGTGTAAAAATGCCCCCCAGGGTGGCCTGGCAAAGGCAAAATTGTCCCGGTGGGAAAATATGTGCCAATCCGCCCCTGGGGTACTCTAAAAGATGGCCCCTGCCCTGGCACGTGAATCCCAAGCCTAGTTCTGCAGACGAAGGTGAAATATATAATGTGGAATGTACAATACACTGTACTGTAATGTACTGTACTGTACTGTACTGTAGGCTATAGGGGAGATTTGCATGTTAGAGGCAGAGTGATGATTGGACAAGACCTGGGGAGGGAAGTGTGTGTGTGTGTGTGTGTGTGTGTGTGTGTGTGTGTTGTGTGTGTGTGTGTGTGTGTTGTGTGTGTGTGTGTGTGTGTGTGTGTGTGTGTGTGTGTGTGTGTTAGGGGGTGTTTTTCACATGAACAAACAGGTTTTCCACCCATTCCTCTGTCAGTCTGTCAGTCTGACATTCTGTCGCTGCAGGAGGTTTTTATAGCATTCTGCTGTTCACTCACATGATCTTATATAATAACACCTGCAGCAACTTAACCCATTGTGTCTTGACCCTCGATTTGAGTTTCTGACACCAGATTCTACACCAAATTATAGCTGCAGCAACATTCTAGCTTTTGATGCTAGATTCTACAGTAGTTCCTTACACCAGATTATAGCTGCAGCAACATTCTAGCTTTTGATGCTAGATTCTACAGTAGTTCCTTTACACAAATTATAGCTGCAGCAACATTCTAGCTTTTGACGCTAGATTCTACAGTAGTTCCTTACACCAGATTATAGCTGCAGCAACATTCTAGCTTTTGATGCTAGATTCTACAGTAGTTCCTTACACCAAATTATAGCTGCAGCAACATTCTAGCTTTTGACGCTAGATTCTACAGTAGTTCCTTACACCAAATTATAGCTGCAGCAACATTCTAGCTTTTGACGCTAGATTATACAGTAGTTCCTTACACCAAATTATAGCTGCAGCAACATTCTAGCTTTTGACGCTAGATTCTACAGTAGTTCCTTACACCAAATTATAGCTGCAGCAACATTCTAGCTTTTGACGCTAGATTCTACAGTAGTTCCTTACACCAAATTATAGCTGCAGCAACATTCTAGCTTTTGACGCTAGATTCTACAGTAGTTCCTTACACCAGATTATAGCTGCAGCAACATTTAGCTTTTGACGCTAGATTCTACAGTAGTTCCTTACACAGATTTTAGCTGCAGCAACATTCTAGATTTTGACGCTAGATTCTACAGTAGTTCCTTACACCAGATTTAGCTGCAGCAACATTCTAGCTTTTGACGCTAGATTCTACAGTAGTTCCTTACACCAGATTATAGCTGCAGCAACATTCTAGCTTTTGACGCTAGATTCTACAGTAGTTCCTTACACCAGATTATAGCTGCAGCAACATTCTAGCTTTTGACGCTAGATTCTGACATTAGATTCCAGTTATTGACACTAAATTATACTAAAATTATATCTACTTTTGGCAATAGAATCTAGTTGCTGACGCTAGAATCGAGTTTTTAACACTAGATTATAGTTTCTGACACTAGATTCTAGTTTTTCTGAAAACCCTGTGTTCCTGTGTCAGTGATGCTAACATATTTCAAGCCAAGGACCACCAGAATTATCCATATTTGGCTGCAGACCCCCATCTGAAAACATGTTGTTCTAGGGGATCCCCCAGAAGCAAAAATTTGAGTTAAAAATGCTTGCTTCCAAAATAATGTATTCAGAGATTTGCAGCACATTTTCACAATTTTTCCAAAAATAGCAGAACTACAAGCTCATATTGCGCCACTCGGTGGCGCGATATGAGCTTGTAGATCTGCTATTTTACAACAGATAAAACACCAAAACGTGTGTTCAGTACACAAGGGTTAACTCACATTTTCATTTGCTTTCTTTCTTTCTTTCTTCTTTCTTTCTTTCTTTCTTTCTTCTTTCTTTCTTTCTTTCTTTCTTCTTTATTTTTCTTTCTTTTCTTTCTTTCTTTCTTTCACATCAGTGGTTCATACCAGAGCCCACTTTTAGCCCCACAGACCCCAAAACTACAGATTTATTTTTGCTTTTGTCCACAATTCCAGTCTGGATTTGGGGAACAAAACAGTCTAGTACAGGGTTTTTCAACCTTTTTGACTCCAGGGACCACCATTTATTCAGCATTTGAGCCACGGACCACCATTTGATTACATTTTCACACCAAAGACCTAAGATTAAAGAATTCTCTCGATTTTGTCCACAATTCCAGGCTGTATTTTGCCAACAAAACAGTGTAAACTTCTTAATTAAGTGGTGCTAATTCAGATGATGAATATTTTTTACATCTGGTTACCCAACCTTCCATCATTCAGCCTGGGGACCACCTGGAACCCTCTCAAGGTTCACTGGTGGTCCCCGGACCACCTGTTGAAAACCCCTGGTCTAGTATGAAGGTTGAAAAGCTGTCCTAGCTGTTTGTGACTGTAACCTGAGGAGTGATAACTGTCTCTCTGTTTAATCAGTTTCATCCAGAACATTCTTGTTAAATCTTTCCACCCTGAATTGTGGGAAAAACCAAATGGACCCTTGCGGGTCCATTTGGTTGCCCTGAATTGTGGGCAAAACCAAAATAATTCTTTTTAGTTTTTGGTCTTTGGGGTGAAAATGTAATCAAATGGTGGTCCGTGGCTCAAATGCTGAATAAATGGTGGTCCCTGGTGTCAAAAAGGTTGAAAACCCCTGCGTTGTGTGGTTTCTGTTTCATCATGTGGGTTTTGGTTTTTTCTGGTTTCAGTTCTCTTGCTGAAAGGTAAAAGGTTTTTATTTGAACAGTCAGTGTGTATTTCATAATATCTGCTCAGATCTCCTCCTTCATTCGTGATTCTTGATTTGTTTTTTTGTCTTGTCATTTACTTTTATGGATACAATATAGGCATCGTAAATAAACTTTCTTAATTGCTATACTTGTTTTAATAGTGTGTGTGTGTGTGTGTGTGGTGTGTGTGTGTGTGTGTGTGTGTGTGTGTGTGTGTGTGTGTGTGTGTGTGTGTGTGTGTGTGTGTGTGTGTGTGTGTGTGTGTCTCCTCCTGACCTGCGTTGCCAGGTCTGTGTGTGTGTGTGTGTGTGTGTGTGTGTGCATGCAAATGCAAGTGTGCATGCACAAATCTTAAAGGGGAATTCCACTCATTTTCAATATTTTACCATTATCATTAATATACCTTAGAGATGTACATCTTGATGATGTCATCAAGATGTGTTTCACCATGTTAATGAGTTCCCTTTTTTTCTGAGAGTGTACAAATGGAACCAAATGGACCCGCTAGGGTCCATTTGGTTCACATTTGTACACTACAACACTGCCTATTAGACCCCCATCAGCCTAACAGACTAATTACAAGGATCTTTGAACATTCTCTGAATATTTTTACATGTAGTGACAGAGCCACAATGTGGTCAAATAAATGCATGTCTGGAAAAACCTCAACTGCAAAGTGAGTCAAAATATACTTGCAAAATGCACCACCCTTGGCCACATCCAAAAACTAATTATTAACCTGCAATAAAACATCTCACAGCATAATCATTTGATAAAATGCCTCATGCAGCTGAATGCCAGTTTCAGTCCGCATTATGCAATAATCCTCTTTACAGTTGGTTGGCAGGGCGGATGTAACATGTCCTATTTGGGGGGGGGGAGGGGCAAGAGAACATGTTGGAGGGGTCCATGGCACTTCGCGCCACAGGTGCTGAAGCATGTAGTGGATTTTTTAGAATGCCAACAATAGTTTCTCTGTATTCCCAGTGTGATCTGAGAGCATTCTGACTGCAGCTGACACCTGACATGTTTACTGCCACTACAGTACAGTACTGTTAGGAGACACCGATCCTTATATGAACATTGTGTCTGTTAGAGCTAGACTATAAGAACTGTCTGTGAAGAAGGCTAAGGAGGCTGGCATTAGGCTGTTCTCCCTGAGTGTTTGTAATAAAACTTGATATTGTTTCATCTCCATTCCACTCGCATTTGTATTTCTTAAATGTTTTATCTTACATTATTTTGTAAGTTCAAGAAATCTAGTACAAGCAGCACCCATACCATTTTCAGTTCCAGGACTTTTATTAGTCAAGTAAAGCATCAATAATAACATCAGTTGTTGTTGAAGTTGCAACAGACACGCAGCATGCATAAAGCTAAAGGTCTGACTCAGAGAGTTTTCTGTTTTCAATGATGAAATGCTGTTGGTTTAGTGGTGACACAGCTGTAGTTAGTTAGTAGCAGTAGTAGTGTTTCACATCATTTTAATTATTAACACGTTATTGTTGGCATGCCATCATGTTTGGTGGGGCATTGCCCCCCCATGCCCATGCCTAGATCCGCCCCTGTTGTTGGTTGAACTCTTGGTGAAATTACAGTGAAGTTGATAACGATCTAATGTTGTTGTTTCTGCTGAATGGCAGTTCCACACTGCATCATGCAATAATCCTCTTTGCAGGTGTGTGGGTGAATTCTTGGTGAAATTACAGTGAAGTTGATAACAATCTAAAGTTGTAGTTTCAGTTGTGTGGGTGAATTCTTGGTGAAATTACAGTGAAGTCGATAACGATCTGATGTTGTTGTTTCTGCTGGTTGTGGTGATGGAGGTTTACCTTTCTACCCCCCAGGCTTTAGTTCAGGGACCACTGCCATACATGTTCTATTGGTAGACTGGGGTCTGCATGTGTGCTGGTTGTGGTGATGGAGGTTTACCGATGTTTTCCCTCAGGGCAGAGATTAAAAACACCGCTGCTACTTCTGTGTAAAACAGAGATGGGTAATTATTTTCCCCAAGGGTCCAAATGAGATACATAAAATATTGTGGAGGACCAAGACTAAAGGTTGAACTAAAGTCTCTGTAATATTAATTTAACTTCAAGGTAAGACCAACCATTTTGACACCAGGGTCCTCTATTTATTCAGTATTTGAGCCACGGAGGACCACCATTTTAGCCCCACAGACCCAAAACTAAAGATTTATTTTGCTTTTGTCCACAATACCAGGCTGGATTTCACAAGCAAAACAAGCAAACCTAGATCAAAAATCAATATTCTTTTTACATTCTCTGGCTAACTCAGATAAATATTTGAACTCTTGAGAGTGTAACCAGATGTAACTCAAAGAGTTACATCTGGTTAACCAACTTTCCATATTTAACTTGGAACTCTCTCAAGGACCACTGGTGGTCCCCGGGCCGGTCAGAGTCAGACAAAGGACCACTGGTGGTCCCCGGGCCGGTCAGAGTCAGACAAAGGACCGCTGGTGGTCCCCGGGCCGGTCAGAGTCAGACAAAGGGCCGCTGGTGGTCCCCGGGCCGGTCAGAGTCAGACAAAGGGCCGCATGATGCCCAGGTGTGGTGTAAAAGCTTAAACCACTGGTTTTCAACATTTTTGATTCCCACTATTTATTCAGCATAGACCACCATCTGATGACATTTTAGCCCCACAGACCCCAAAACTAAAGATTATTTTGCTTTTGTCCACAATTCCAGGCTGGAGTTTGCAAACCAAACAGTCCAACATACAGATCAAAATGACCATTAATCTTCTACATTCTCTAGTTGTGTAGACTTGGGATAATTCACATGATGAATATTTTAACTCTTGAGAGTGTAAACATGAAACCAAATGGACCCGCAAGGGTCCATTTGGTTTCATTTTTATGCTCTCAAAGAGTTGCATCTTTCCATCATATAGCCTGGGGACCACCTGGAACCCTCTCAAGGACCACCGGTGGTCCCCAGACCACTGGTTGAAAACCAGGATAGAGCTGATGCTGTGGTCTTGTGTGTGTGTGTGTGTGTGTGTGTGTGTCTGTGTTGTGTGTGTGTGTGTGTGTGTGTGTGTGTGGTGTGTGTTGTGTTGAGGACGTTCTCAGGGTAATTTCGGCGTCTTTCTGAGCAGCAGCAGAAACAAGACGCAGCAGGTTTGACATTTGAGTCTCATTCTTGTGTGGATTATTTAATGTCAGTCATGTCACAAAGCAGAACAGATTATGGGAGGATTCTAGAGAACTCAGGTTATGTAACCTCCGCTGGGCGGTGGATGACACTGGACTCGCAGGAAGGGCACTTGTTGTGAGGCACCTTAGGGTGCCTCACAACCACACACACACACAACACACACAACACACACACACACACACACACACACACACACACACACACACACACACACACACAGTGTGCATTGCACCAATTAGACCAGTTCAGAAATGAATACACATACAGTATAACTCAGTACAAGCTCTATCTGCAGTTTAGGTATTCAGGAAACGTGAAACTTGAATGTATGTCAAAAAGTATGTATGTCTGTGTGCAGCTGCAGGGCGGGCAGTTGGCTCAGCGGTAGAGTCACGGATGGTTCGA